>CM039122.1:0-470381 GCA_022036555.1 Microstegium vimineum | reverse complement strand
AATGAACACTGACAATGAAAGCAATATGAAATCCACGGTTGCATGAGTAAACATGCCTCCCAGTGGCCAATAACATTTCACTAAAACACCAAAAGTCTAGATCTAACGCGAAATAACAAAAGCACTGCAAAAACATGCTCCTTGGCGGTGGATTTCACCTTGGGGTGGTCGACGAAGAGAGCAACGGACCAACGGAGTAGAAGACAAGGAAGTAGATCTGGACGCAGAGGAGATAGTCGAGGAGGCAAATGCAGACGGAGAGGAGGCAGATCCAGACGACGAGGAAGCAGATCCAGACGAAGAGGAGGCCGATCCAGTTCAAAGCAGCTCGAAACGCCTAGATCCGGACGGAGAAGAGGTCGAGGAAGAAGATTGCCGCCTCTCCAAGTACACCAGCAGCTGCGGATCCAGGCACGGGGAACAGAGATGAAGCCCCCCAAGGACGAACAACGGTGGCCGAAGTACCACCACTGCACACTACCGCCGGGACTCGCGAGATTTGGGTGGAGACGGGTTGGGAGTGGAGGAGGAAACGGAGGGGAAGGAGGGAGGGGAGATATATACTAAGGAGGAAATGGCGCGCGAAGGTTTCACGCTTCCCGCGCGAGCCCGCGCCAGCCGCCGCCATTGCCCCCAAAATCGCCAAGCTCGCACTGCGGAGAGCCGAGCCCTAGAAAAACGGAGGGGGGGACTCGTTTCCCCGGGGCCTGGCCGAAGCGTCGTTTTGGCCTCCAGGGAGCCAGACCGGAGCTGGGCCAAGCGACCCCAAACACGGGCCGCTGCAGGCCAGGAGCGCGAGCCAGCTCCTGGGCCGCCAGCAAACACGCCCTAACAGTTCGGATACGACGAAGGTGAGGGTCGAGGCTAGTCCCCGGATGAGACGGGGAATACATCGTGCGCTCGAGGCCTTGCGGGTGGGGGTCTCGGGCGACTGGGCGAGGCAGAGATGGTGCCGAGCGCTTGAGGCCCTGCGATGGGTCTCGAGCGAGGCGGAGACGGCGCCACGTATGCATATCCGAACGGAGTGGGCCTTACTCCACATCTCGGATTTCGGTCTGACTCTCAAGGGTTTAGAGCATAGTTAATGGTAGAGCCAAGTACTTGGCTATAAGTCAAGTACCAAGAAGCAAGCTATAAAATAATTAGACTCTTACTTGGGTATAAACTTTCTTTATTATTATATGTTTCTATTCTCTCTCCTATCTCTTGTCACAATCATATATATTGGGACCCACTAATGCCTATGCATTTCTGCCTAACTTGGTGCTAAAACAAGAGCCAAACTCTCTTCTCTCTCCTTCATTCTCTCCTCCACATCATAAAAAATGCTGAGGGCATCTCCAATGGCTAGCTTATGAGCTAGCTCTTAGATTTTTTCATATATTTTAATAGGAGAGAGAGAAATGCTAGCTCTTGATCAAGAGATAGACTTATACACATATTTTAAGCTCATGTGAGATTGTCATGTGGGCCTAATCATACTATAAGTTATTCCTAAAAGCTAGCATTGTTGGAGAGGTTGGCTTAGAGCTATTGGTTAGCTTATACCATTACGGATGCTCTGACTAGCTTGGCTATAAGAGCAACTCCAACAGTTTGACATTTAGACTTGGCATATCTAATTTTGTTAAAAAAACTAAAAAACTGGTGGCCAACAGTTTGACATTTGGGCTTGACATTTTTGCCAAAGTTGCAAATAAGAGCATGCACTTGGCAATTTGGAGACCGTGAAAAGAGGGAGATAATTTTTTTTCCTTCTTTTTTTCACGGTTGAACACTGGGCGGCGCCCTTTTTTTTTCCTTTTTTCTCTTCCTTTTTTTCACAGTGGAACACTGGGCGATGGAGTTTTTTTTTTCCTTCCTTTTTTTTCGTTTTTGCCAAGTCATTATGGGGAACTGTTGGAGAATGCATATTTTTTGCTTTGGCATATCTATTTCAAAGTTGACAAATTTCATGTTTGACCAAACAAAATTTGCCAAACTGTTGGAGTTGCTCTAAGCCAATTGCCCTTATGAGTTTTTTTTGTCGTCTAGAAATTGACCTCACAGGACCACAAGCATTGTTGAGAAATGACATCCCTGACAAACCACCAGAGCAGAGCTTTCGATGTAGTACTACGCCATCCCCTCTATATTTTTCTTATATTTTGGATGTCATCACAAAATAAATTATAGCTCTCGAAATTTATTAAAAAAATAATAAAACATATAAATAGTTATGTTGCACTTTTTATCCCGTTGCAACGTACAATCATATTTTCCAGTAACTCCTAAATTTGAAAGATATTGTAGGGTTTTTATATATACCTTATTATGTACTTATATATATATAAAAAATTCAATGACTAGGCATTATTTGTATGGAAACTGTTAATTTGTTGTGAAAAAAAAAACACATCTAGTTCAAACTATGGCATCAATGAAATCAATATGCTGGCCTGGCCCAACTAGGTCCGATGAATTTGCTGGCCCAAGTAAGGGCGACGCGGGGCAGGCATGCATGATAGAGTTCGTCTCGGTTACTCGGCGGCGCGCTCTCCCGAAACCTACGCGTACTCACGCTACCGGCATACATATGTTGCAATTTCGATCTCATGGTCTTTTATTTATATGGTTTATTAGGACGATATATAGCTACGTACTCGGGAAGGGAACTCGTCTGAATTCGATTCGTCGCTACTGCGCTGTGACCACCACCAGTCCAGCACACAAGCCTGGCCTCCATCATCGATCGATCTGTCGACAGGTGCGTTTTACAGTTTTTGTTTATATAATCCTCGCAACAAATATCCGTCTCCAATTCTGATAGGAAGAATAGATCCGCCTTTGACATATAATTTTTATTATTTTCTATACAATTCCATCGTCGTAGATATTAGCAAGATTCTCGGAGGGTGTGGCGTGCGTGGATATTTGTAAACCACCCCCAATAACTCCTAAAGCGCGTTGTAAAAACAACCTTCTATCTTAATACAATGATGCACAAGTCTTTTACGTATTCGAGAAAAAAACAAAATTCTCGTGCCGCCGATTGAACGGGTCATTTATCTAGCAAAGCCAACAAAAAATTTAAAAAAATTAAAAAGGGAGAGAAATAAGAATATAAAGAAAACAGAAATTTTGAAAGAAATTGTTTTAAAAAGGGAGAGGAAGAAAAACAAAGAAAACAGAAATTTCGATTCGAAATTATGAAAAAAAAAGTTAGGCCCAGTAGGTCCATGCGGACATGCTGGTCGTAAGTGTATCGCCCTTCCGTCCGCCGCATCCCTATTCTGTTCTGTCTGCCTCTCTCGCCCCCTCTCCTTCTCCGACGACTGGTGGTGGGCGGCCGCCGCCGCTGCCGCTGCCGACCTCAGCCAGGTGCTGAGGCTTTAGTTGCTCTCTTCGCCGGCGATGAGCACCCACCAGGTTCTCCCTTCCCTTCCCTTCAAGCTGATCACCGAAACCCTAACCTAGAGCTATTCGATCGACAAGCCTCCTGACTTCCATGTTTTTTTGCAAAAATCGCTCCTTTACTGGATCCGCCCCTGGCAGGACGCCAAGGAGGGGTGCGCTATGGAGAGCTACGGCGGAGATGCGACTGCTCGAGAGATTAAGGCGTTGAAGCATCACAGTCGTAATAATCCGAAGCTGGCGATGCGTCAATTGGCGCTGCAAAAATTTAAATATGACCACGGTACGATTCTTGCCCCCATAGCAGCGGGGTCCGGCGTGAGTGCACTATCTACCGATTATCATTAAACAATCAGTCATCCGAATGCCACTATATATGCCCATCTGTTTGAATCAATCAGTAACCCACCCCATCCCCTCCCCTCTTTAACATGTTACAATGCCACGTTTAACTAGATGAGTAACGCATGCATGAGAAACCAAAACCTCCTCTCGTTTTTACAGGTGTGGAGGAGGGTGACGGATCCGTTAGTGTTCAGTTGCTGACGGAGCAGGAGTTAGTGTTCAGTTGCTGACGGAGCAGGAGAAGGAGCAGGAGAAGGAGAAGGAGAAGGAGAAGGAGAAGGAGAAGGAGAAGGGGAAGGGGAAGGGGAAGGGGAAGGGGAAGGGGAAGGGGAAGGCGAAGGCGAAGGGGAAGGAGAAGGAGAGGGCAAATCTGATGGCGAAACTGGCTGATGCAAAGAAGAAAGAGGCGAAACTGACTGATGCGAAGAAGGAAAAGGCTAAGCTGGCTATTACGAAGAAGGAAGAGTCTAAGCTGGCTATTATGATGTCACGGCCGCATAGGTTCGATGATCGAAATATATCTCTTCTGCAGCCTAACCTCACATGGGAGCAGAAGGTGGTGAAAATTCTTCAAATGGTTCGCTGCCGAGAGCTCATTGAATTCAACCACAAGATGGGGATTGATGCTCATACCCGCTTTTGTTGTGCATTCAACACGGCCTTCTTTGATCTGGATAAAGAGTGTGAGTAGCTAGATTTGTGATCATTTTCATTTTTCAAACATGCTTTAATTTGCTCGCCTCCACTAATTAAGTAGACACATCAATACATACCCAAGCAACATCTGGGGATAGATGCACCATCCATCCTTGATTGTCGTCGATGGATGTACTTACATGTTGTATAAAAAATCATATTCTTGGTTTGATTTTCTTACTGTGTCCTTGATCTATTTTGCAGCTAAGGGCATGCCTTGGAAACCGATTGAGGAGATCCCTTCCCCTCGTCACCATTGGTTGGCTGACTCTATCAATATCATGGCAATCAAGGTTGCCAAGTCCGACAAGGGTTATCCGATTACAGTATTTGGTACTGTATTGGCAAGGGATCAGTATGACTACAGATGTGTCTATTTGTTCAAGCGTGGCAGGGATGATCCTCAAGTAATAACCTCCAAGGTATGTATGTATCCACTTCATTCCGATCCTCTGTTTATGGACCGATAAATCAAAATGCATGTCATTATCCTTGCCTTTACAATCCACTATAATATGGTATACACTCTACCTTAAATAACATTTCCATATTGCTATATATGAACTCTTTTATTGCTGTTTTGAGATAGTTTCTCTAGTGTCCTCTACTCTTCTAAGGTTGGCACATTATCAAGTGAGATGAAATGCAGACAGCTGGGTAGTTCCATAAGGTCTTCTAAAATGCATGTACACTTCATTTTGTCCACACCTAACAAGAGCAGTGCTGACCCTCGTGAAACCAGGGTTAAATATCCTGTGGTTATCAGCTCCTTGCCAGGAAAATTCCTATTGCCAAACTGATTCCCAAAACCTCTTAAGGGCCAAGCTACAGTGGCTTGCTATTGATCCATGTATTTAGCTCTCCAGATTTGCAGTAGTGATTTGAAACACTCAATAGCTTTCCCTGTTTTCTAAGATACAATACATTTGTCTTTTCTACCTCAAAGGTCCTGTTGCTTAAATTGTTTCACTGTTTTGTTGATCCGGTTTGTATGTAACGCTCTTGGATCATCTTGACATTTTATAGTGCAAGTGAAATATTTCTATTGTTGATCATTATATGTAAGACTTAAACTCCTGCTGATCTCTCTCTTTTGTGTGCTCTCGGTCAGCCCTGCTGATCAAGGTTCCTAGGTACAGTAGTTGTTAGAAGTACATCAGCTTCTAGATGGTTGGTACTAGGGGTAGGAATGGCTGATCTAAGCCTGTACCTTAGGTGCAAGGACTAGGTAGTCTTGTACCTTGTATGGTACATGTATTGTGTATATAACACTATGCTATTGCAATGGAAAAGGCAACTTCTTAGCCACCATTTGAGTGCTCAGTTCTCAGCCTGCACAGAGAACTTGTGTGTGTGTGTGTGTGTGTGAAGTGAGCTCAAGCTCATCTTCTACCTTGGATCAGGGGAGAGGGAGAGGGAGAGGGAGAGGAGAGCAAGTGCTGCTCACCTGGGCACTGGAAGAGTGTGCCAACAATTGGTATCAAAGCTTTGGATCATGGCTGCGCTTAACCGCCGGTAATGGATACAAACACTGCGGCCAAGGAGGACGGCGGCTCGGGGAGGGATTTGAAGGCGGGAGCGCCGCTGATTGTTCAACCCCCGATGGAGGTGTGCTCGGTGCGGGAGTTCGGCGGAGCCAGCTCCTGGCCGATGCTCACCTGCACCAACTACGGCGAGTGGGCTGTCCACATGAAGTGGAAGCTGCGCGCGCGGAAGTGGTGGGCTGCCGTGGAGACCAACAACGTTGGTGAGGATGCGGAGGTGGGCGTCATGGAGGCGCTCATGGCGTCCATGCCCAACGAGTACCATGAGGCCATCGGCCGCAAGGACACGACCAAGGAGGCGTGGGAGATGCTGGCATCCTTCCGCGTCGGCTCGGATCGAGCCAAGAAGGCCAAGGCACAGCTGCGGAGGGAGTTCGACGACCTTCGGTTCAAACCCGGAGAGACGGTGGAGGACTTCGCGTTGCGCCTCCAGTCGTTGGCAAGCCAGCTCGCCACCTACGACAAGTCGATCGAGGACGAGGACGTCGTGGCCAAGTTGCTACGCGTCGTACCGGCCAAGTACGCCCATCTCGCTTTGTCCATTGAGACAACGCTGGACTTGTCCACGTTGTCGCTCGAGGACGTGGCTGGGCGGTTGCGCGCGGTGGAGGATCGTGCGTCGGCGGAAAAGGCCAAGGGCCAGCTGCTGCTGACGGAGGAGTGGGCGGCGCGGGTGAAGGAGAAGCGCATGTCCGGGGAAGGCTCCAACAGCCGAGGCAGTGGTGACCGTAGAGGCGAGAGCAGCAAGCTGCGCGGCAAGGCGCCGACAGATAAGAAGAAGCGCCACACCGACCCGAACGCCTGCCGGCGATGCGGGAAGGTGGGGCACTGGGCGCGGGAGTGCCCAGAGAAGAAGCCAGAGAAGAAGGAAGAGGCGCACTTGGCTCGGGTTGACAGCGACGATGAGCATGCGCTGCTAATGGGGGAGTACTGCGCGCTGTAGGAAGGTGGAGTAGAGGAGGTGGAGCAGGGGACTGCGCCGCCGGTTGTCCACCTCGACGAGCCGCGCGCGCAAGTGCACGTGGGCGCTGTCGGCGACAACTTGGAGCAGAGGTAGTACCTCGACTCTGGGGCCAGCAACCACATGACTGGTTGCCGCGCCGCTTTCTCCGACCTTGACTTGAGCAAGACCGGATCGGTCAAGTTCGGCGACGGCTCGCGGGTGCAAATCCGCGGCCAGGGCACCGTCGTCTGCATGTGCCAGAACGGGGAGCACCGTGCACTCACGGAGGTCTACTTCATCCCGGAGCTGCGTTCAAGCATCGTCAACTTGGGGCAGCTCAACGAGCACGGCGCAGAGGTCCTGATCCGTGACGGTGTGCTGAGGATCAAGGACACGGAGCAACGTCTTCTCGCTAAGGTATCGCGCTCCTGGAACCGCCTTTACCTTCTGGACCTCAAGGTGGAGCAGCCTGTGTGTCTAGCAGCAGCGTGCACGGAGGAGCCATGGCTTTGGCATGGCCGGTTCGGCCACCTGAGTTTCGATGCGCTCGGACGACTCGAGAACATGGTGACCGGGCTACCGCAGATCAAGCATGCCGGCGAGCTGTGTGACAACTGCCTGGCAGGGAAGCAGCGGAGGCTGTCTTTCCCCAAGACGGCGAAGTACCGGGCCACAGATCCGCTCGAGCTGGTCCATGGGGACCTTTGCGGGCCGATCACTCCGGCGACGCACGGTGGCCGGAGGTACTTCCTCCTGCTTGTGGACGATAGCAGCCGCTACATGTGGCTGCAACTCCTAACAAGTAAGGATCAGGCGGCGGAGGCGATCAAGGCTTTCAAGGCTCGGGTAGAGGCAGAGTCAAGGAAACAGCTCAAGGTGCTCCGGACGGATCGCGACGACGAGTTCACTTCGGTCGAGGTCGCCACGTACTGTGCGGATGAAGGGGTAGTGCGCCATCACACTGCGCCCTATTCACTGCAGCAGAACGGCGTGGTGGAACGCCGGAATCAGACCATCGTCGGCATGTCAAGGTCTATGATGAAAGCGAAGGCAATACCACCGACGTTCTGGGGAGAGGCAGTCACCATGGCTGTGCACATCCTGAACTGATCACCAACCAAAGCCGTGAAGGGGATGATGCCGTATGAGGCATGGCATGGGCACAAGCATAATGTCTCATACCTGCGCACCTTCAGCTGCATCGGCCATGTGAAGACCACCAAGCCGGGCCTCGGCAAGCTGGAAGACAGGAGCACCCGCATGGTGTTCCTAGGCTATGAGGACGGATCAAAGGCGTATCGCCTCTACGATCCAACCAACGGTAAAGTGGTGGTGTCCCGTGACATCGTCTTCAATGAGGCGGCATCATGGAAGTGGGATAGGCCAGAAGCAGGGGAAGACGGCGGCGGGCTCTGTGATTCGTTCGTGGTCGAACAGCTGTGCAGACACCACCGAGGGGGGAAGCGCAGCAGGAGGAGGTCGAGGCAGGTGAACCTGCAGCGACAGATGGGTGGGAGCCACCCAGTCCAGCTGAAGCGGCCCCAGGATCGCCGGAACAGCCTGCCTCACCATAGCCAGGAACACCGACATCGACGATCGAGTACGCCACTCCACCCTCAAATATCTCGGAGTTCGTGGATGCGTTCCATGAAGGAGAGGTGCAGTTTCGCCGCATGAACGACGTCGTGGGCACGGGAGCAGTGCCTGGGCTGGCATCTAGAGTGCTCGACGACGACGATACCAACCTTTTGCTGACGAGCGCAGAAGAGCCGGCCACGTTCGCCATTGCGGAACGCGACGCGGCATGGCGGCAGGCGATGTTGGAAGAGATGAAGGCCATAGAAGACAACCAGACCTGGAACTTGGTCAATCCGCTGGCGGGATGCCGCCCGATCGGACTCAAGTGGGTCTTCAAGGTGAAGTGGGACGAGCGCGGCGCAGTGGTGAAGCACAAGGCGCGGCTCGTCGCCCGCGGCTTTGTCCAGCGCGAGGGGATTGACTTCGAGGAGGTTTTTGCGCCGGTGGCGCGCATGGAGTCGGTGCGACTCCTCCTCGCAGCAGCCAAGGGCTGACAAGTCCACCATCTTGACGTCAAGACTGCCTTCCTCAACGACAATCTGGCGGAGACCGTCTTCGTCAAGCAGGCGCCCGACTTCATCGTCAAGGGAGCGGAGCGCAAGGTTCTGCGTCTGCGCAAGGCGCTCTACGGGCTGCGCCAAGCTCCGCGGGCGTGGAACGCCAAGCTCGACGCCACTATGGCGGAGCTCGGGTTCACACGGTGTGCTACAGAGCATGCCCTGTACACCCACCGACGGGGGAAGGAGCAATCTCATCGTCGGACTGTATGTGGACGACCTCATCGTCACCGGAGCGCGCGCGCAGGACAGTGCCAAATTCAAGGAGGAAATGGCGGCAAGGTTCAAGATGAGCTACCTAGGCGCTCTGTCCTACTACCTCGGCATCGAGGTGAACCAAGGCACGGATGCCATTAGGCTCGGCCAGCGTGCCTACGCGCAGAAGCTATGGGAGCGAGCAGGCATGGCAGGCTGCAAAGTGGTGGCCACGCCGATGGAAGAGCGCATCAAGCTCTCCAAGGAGAGCACGGCGGTGAAGGTGGACGCGACGCTCTATCGGAGCATCGTCGGCGGGCTGCGCTGGTTCACTCACACATGGAAGAGCTCACCGGCGTCGAGGTCCATCCACCAGCACTCATGGTGGACAACCAGCCAACCATTGCACTGGTTGTTGAGTCACGGAGGCAGCTTGCAGATATCCTCACCAAATTGCTTGGGAGGCTCAGGTTCTCTGAACTGAGGAAGTTGATTGGAATGGTGGAGGTCAAGGCATGAGTGAGCAGCAGATTAGGGGAAGAATTGTAAGACTTAAACTCCTGCTGATCTCTCTCTTTTGTGTGCTCTCGGTTAGCCTTGCTGATCAAGGTACATAGTTGGCAATAGGCCACTCCTTGTTACCAGTAGTTGTTAGAAGTACATCAGCTTCTAGATGGCTGGTACTAGGGGTAGGAATGGCTGATCTAAGCCTGTACCTTAGGTTTAAGGAGTAGGTAGTCTTGTACCTTGTATGGTACATGTATTGTGTATATAACACTATGCTATTGCAATGGAAAAGGCAGCTTGCTCTCTTTGCCACCATTTGAGTGCTCAGTTGGTACTAGGGGTAGGAATGGCTGATCTAAGCCTGTACCTTAGGTGTAAGGAGTAGGTAGTCTTGTACCTTGTATGGTACATGTATTGTGTTTATAACACTATGCTATTGCTATGGAAAAGGCAACTTCTTTGCCATTTGAGTGCTCAGTTCTCAGCCTGCGCAGAGAACTTGTGTGTGTGTGTGCAGTGAGCTCAAGCTCATCTTCTACCTTGGATCAGGGGAGAGGGAAGGAGAGCAGGTGCTGCTCACACTGGGAGAGTGTGCCAACATTATAAACATACAATACAGATGCTTTGTTGTTAGTAATTCATTCTTGAAACTGCTGCAAATTTAGTCATGTATCTTTTGTGTTAGTTAAGAAAGGATGTAAATTTATGAAGTTGCATCTTCTAGTTCTAGTGCTATTTTAGTAACTTGATTATTTATATGATATCTACGTACCCAAAGTCTCAGTTTGGTTTCTTTTTTTTTGCCATAATACATACATTTTTACATTATTTTTCCTTAAATATCTATATACAGGATGATACACTGACTTTGATGGGCCCGTATCGAGCGCTTGCTGTAACCGATCATATGTATTTTGAGTTGCATTTGAAGGTCAAGGGTAGTGATGGGGATGTCGATGAAGATTTCAGCAAAGGTGTTCTAATCCATAGTGCTGTCTGTCATTCAGATAAACCAGTGATGACCAATGATCTGGAGAGCTGTTTGAGCACAGTTGAAATGGTGTATACACCTGTTCCATTTGCCCTGGAAGCAAATTTCGCAGTCAGTATCTTGAAAGGGCCATGTGATTTTATCAGCAAAGTAACTGCTTGGACTACTGGAAATAAAGAAAACCAAATCCTTGTGTACAACACTGAAGTGGCCGGCGTTGGTGGATCTGTCGTTCGTGGTTTTGTAGCTGTCCCAGAGGATGAAGAACTGGTACTCCGTGTCTGTGTTTTTGAGCACTGTGAACATGATAAAGAGGGCAAATGTTTTCAGCTCACTTTAGGGCCTGACATCAATGAAACGATTGCCGAGCAAGAAGCTTATGAGGTGCAGGTGAAGATTTCTTGGAGGGGTGTCATGAAGGAGGAACGTCCCAATCTGTGGCGTCGTGTTGGCGATGGATTGGTATTGCTATAGGCTGGAAAGTTGTTACTAAAAGATGAGAGAAGCAAGGTACTGATTAGTGCTACGTACAAGAAAGATGGATGTCTGCACCGCGCTCTACAATGCTATTAGTGCTAGTTTACTTACTAAATATATGGTCGTGATGGTTGTATGCCTTCGGGAGGTCAAACTGTGTGCTAGTTTGTTTGTCTGGAGTTATTATTATTAGTTAAGTACTGTATTATACATATATCTCATCAATCAAGTGGATCTTATGATGATTTGCGTCCATTGTTAGTATCTTGATGATGAGTTGTGTTGGTTCATGTCAAGCAAGCTTCAGTGAATGCTGTCTGTCTCTCTGTCTTTACATATTTATTTTCATGGATGTACGTGTGTTAAGAGTGGGATTGGTTGTTTTGGCTGTTGAACGACACTGTAAACACAGCTGAATGAAACTGCAATCATCATCATCATCGTATCACTGTTTATATCACATAAGAACAAGAGGGTATGTAGTCCCTGTCTCCCTTTTCCAAAAGCTCCTGCAGGATGATTCCATTTCCATGGGTGTGCTGTGGTGGTGGTGAATCATTATGATTCATGCCATGCCACACAAGATCATCAAGGCAAAAAAAGCACACAGACATATAACAGTAGTACAAGGCAACGCAAGACAAATAAAGCTAGTGGATCGATTGGAATCCACCCGGAACATTCACACAATTTCACATCCAGTAGATCTCTCTCAATCTATCTACACTGCTGTATTATTGATACCGCTTCCCCATGACTTTTTTTTATATAAAAGACAAGTAATATCCAGACTATAATTGATTTTCTCATTGCTGGATTCTATGGGTAAAACTAAAAGGTATGCATGACACGGCAATATCATGTCAGTTCAGTTGAAAATATGCTCCATCGCATTACCAGGGATGAGCCAAGGTCCCATTTTCGTTGCCAAACGAAAAGGACGCCAGCATTATCTACTTTGCCAAACGAAAAGGATGTTAGCGTTATTCACGGTCTGCACTTTTCACGAGTTTAGACTCTACTACTCTAGGAGACGAGATATAATCAGAATCAACTCCGGACTCCCAACCATGCTCTCTTCAAGCATACAATAAGCTCCTAAGCACCCGCCGGTTCCACTGCCGTCAGCATCGAACTTCCCCCAAAATACCACATAACAGGTTAGGGAGACTGGCACACAAGCATTCTATAATTCACCACAGGACACAGGTAAAAGAAACTGTAAAAGCATGCATCTGTGAATTGAGAATTGTGAAGTAAATATCCCATCGACAAGTTCAAGTTCGAAAGCAACTTTCTGCACGCATGCATCCCCGTCGAGCCATTTGGTGTTTTTTCATCACAAAGCTCAACGCACCTCCAGATGCACAAATAAAAACAAACACTCACTCGTGTTCTTCATCAGAAGCTAAACGCAACCCCCCTGATGCAGAAAAAGAAAACACCTGTTCAATGTCCAACGAGCCTTTGCTTGCTGCTCACAAAACCTGACTGCCACGCAACCATCACTGAGACCCACCGAACTTGCCCATCATCTTTGCGATGATAGGGCCCACCTTGGGATTAGCTTGGTGCTTAGAAAAGTTGGCTGGATTGTTCATCACTGGAATCAGGCATTAAAACAGTGGGTCAAAATCAGACGTTAATTCAAGTAAAACAGGCAGGTGAAACGATGCAGCTCTGTTTCACATACTGGGTTGAATCACTATCACTGAATCTATAACCAAGAAAAACAGATAACAATTAACATAAAACCACTGAATCTGCATGTAAATTCTATAACCAAGAAAAACAGGTTGCACAGTGCCGCTTCATGTATTAACATACTACTTATGTTAACTATATCTACCTGTGCTTGAATGGGACTGTTATAGTACATGGATCATTCAAACCAGAAACTACCATGGACTGTGAAGAAATTACCATTGATTGCACACACAGGTTTTGCTGCTGCTATCTAGCACTGTTTACAAGGAACTCTTCTTAAGTCACAATCTGACCATTTTAATCACACTAACAACAATTCTCACAAGTATTATTCATTCTGATACCTAAATATAAATGTATATATAACATTAATTTAAGGGAATCAAATAACAAGTAAGAAAATCTGTAGTACTGCACCAGAATTGACAAAGACATTATTCAGATACCACAACAAATAGGAAGCCAAACTTGAAAGTAAACTAGCATCACAAGATTTGTGTGGGAAACAAGAAACATACCATCTTGTAGCGCCGCCATGACCTCTGGGTCACTGAATGCTGCCATCAGGTCAGGGTCCTGGTAAACAAAGAAAGCAGATCATTGTGCAAAAGGGAGATTCATGTGTATCAAAAGCGGATAAAAAATGAGCATAACCAAGGAAGGCAGCAACCCGTTAATCACTTACATTCAGGATTTTACTCATATCAACATTTCCAGGCATGCCACCCCCAGGGACCCCCCCACCGGGCATGCCTCCAGGGAAACCTCCACCATGCATTCCTCCAGGGAAACCACCGCCGGGCATCCCTCTGGGAAACCTCCACCGGGCATCCCTCCAGGAAAGCCTCTAGGCGATGCACCTCCTGATGAGTGACTTGACGATTGCTCCTTCCTCTTGGCCTTGTCATAAGCAGCCTGGTAAAAGAAAACACAAGGCATTTGTGGTTTAGATGTAACCGTAAGTAGCATCATCCATCCAGAGGGAAATGCATGGAGGCCTGCCTTAGTGTGATTACCTGTGCCTCTGCACGTCGACGAAGCCGATCACGCTCCGCTCTCTTTTCGTCCCTCTCTTTTCTCAGCCTATCATACTTCCTGCGATGTTCCACTATCTTGTGAGCATTAGGCTCCACCTGCAAGATTACCGAATACAGGACAATGAGAGTAGTTATTACCAAATACAGGATAATGAGCTAATAAGCTTGCCATGCAAATTATAAAGCTAGTTCTCGAGAAATTCACCTTCTTCAGCACAGCACTGATCTCCTCATCATAATCCATGTTAGATGCTGTGTGCAGATCACGAGCAGCTTCCTCCCATTTGCCAAGCATCGCATATGCCATTCCACGAGTTTTATAGCCTTTTGCAGAGTCTGGGTTGATCTGGGCGGCAGAATCAAACAAAATGACAGGTTAGGTGCGTCATGTCCAGCATTTTAGGCATCTTCTAAGAATGTACAACATAGCATTTTTCTCAAGGAAAAATGCAAGAAATACAAGATGACACAAAGCCATCACCTCTAGAGCAGCATTGGCATCACGAATGGCAGCAGCTGGTTTCTTCATTTTTATAAACGCAGATGCTGTATAAACATAAGAATTCCCCAACATGCATGATTAGTATCTGTGACGAGTGATTCATCATGCATAGGTGGTGACATTTGGAATGTTGTGGCTATCACTTACCTCTAGTACCATACATGATTGCTAAGCGTGGATTCAGCACTATTGCGTTGGTAAGGTGTTCAGTAGCATCTTAGAGTTTTCCTGAGATGACAAGACCAACAATGACATGGATTGAAGAGTCGTACATGATCGAGATGGCGGATAATCCAAGGGCAAGAAGAGGATCGATTCCAGAGAGGGGAGCAAGGAGAGTACCTTCAGACATTGCTTCCATAGCCTTGCCTTTTGCTTCTTGAGAGGCATCCCGATTTTCCTCAGTCACCTCCACCGAAGGATCTCCCATCTGCCATGGCAGAAACAGACTTCGTAGCACATCTCCCTCGTCGCTATGATCCTCACAGAAGGGAAAAAAGGAACATGTTAGTGGCAAGAGAATGGAGTAGAGGCTACCTTCTGTGGTGGGTCATCATGGTCAGACTGTACAATGTCTCCTTCAAGCTCAAGATCAGACTCAACAATCTCCTCATCGAGCTCGTCTGGCTCAGGAGTGGGATCCCTCATATCCAGATTGTCGTCATCATTGTCATCAATGTCGGCCATGGAAGACGTCTGCGGTGCATAATTGCGTATGAACAGACAAGAACTCAAGAAATGACCTTAGCTTTTAGGCATCTTCTAAGAATGTATAACATAGCATTTTGCTCAAGGAAAAATGCAAGAAATACAAGATGACACAAAGCTATCACCTCTAAAGCAGCATTGGCATCACGAATGGCAGCAGCTGGTTTCTTCATTTTTATAAACGCATATGCTGTATATACATAAGAATTCCCCAACATGATTAGTATCTGTGACGAGTGATTCATCATGCATAGGTGGTGACATTTGGAATGTAGTGGCTATCACTTACCTCTAGTACCATACATGATTGCTAAGCGTGGATTCAGCACTATTGCGTTGGTAAGGTGTTCAGTAGCATCTTCGAGTTTTCCTGAGATGACAACACCAACAATGACACGGATTGAAGAGTCGTACATGATCGAGATGGTGATAATCCAAGGGCCAGAAGAGGATCGATTCCGAAGAGGGGAGCAAGGAGAGTACCTTCAGACATTGCTTCCATAGCCTTGCCTTTTGCTTCTTGAGAGGCATCACGATTTTCCTCAGTCACCTCCACCGAAGGATCTCCCATCTGCCATGGCAGAAACAGACTTAGTAGCACATCTCCCTTGTCGCTATGGTCCTCACAGAAGGGAAAAAGGAACATGTTAGTGGCAAGAGAATGGAGTAGAGGCTACCTTCTGTGGTGGGTCATCATGGTCAGACTGTACAATGTCTCCTTCAAGCTCAAGATCAGACTCAACAATCTCCTCATCGAGCTCGTCTGGCTCAGGAGTGGGATCCCTCATATCCAGATTGTCGTCATCATTGTCATCAATGTCGGCCATGGAAGACGTCTGCGGTGCATAATTGCGTATGAACAGACAAGAACTCAAGAAATGACCTTAGATGGGCAACAAACGACAAGGAAGCCACAAGTGTTGTGTGAACTATACGGAGTGGGAAAGCAATTCAGTATTTATTTATTTTTTCTCTGCGCCCTAGTGATTTCAGTTGAAGTGCCATCCAAAAAATCACATGCTTTGCAAAGAAGAAGATTGTTTGGCCGTGGGTCTTATTTACTCTTTTTTTTTAAAAAAGAAAGAAATAAAAAAGAAGAATGATCCAAGCAGGTACTTAGACTCTACTACGCGGGGTGGATAGAGGAGGAGATGCATGGGTACTCGAACTGGGGGCCTTGGAGTGGGAGTTACTTGAGCTTGGGCAGGCTGTGGTGACATTGGAGGCGCAGCTGGTGTTGGACTGTCTGATGACAGGCGCTGCTGCTGCTGTACCTGCAATTACAGAAAGGAAAAGGCAAAACAATTAAAAAAAATGAGAAAAGACGCAACATCACAAGCAAATGATAGCATTTACCTTTTTGGAAGAACTTGCTTCACCATCATGTTGCATTCTCTGATGATATTTTAAGACGCGTATCATATTAAAATCCTTCTTTTCAGCAGTAGAATCAGCTATGCTATTAGATTTTTTTCTCCAGGAGTTATAGTAGCAAGTGAATCTATCCGGAACCTCCCTTTCCACTGGCAACGGGTAACGCTGAGCACCCACCAACTGTTTGTAAATCCACATTTCCAACTCGCCGAAGCGTATTGCTTCAGAGATTGTCACGGGCACAAATGAAAGTGCACCCGATTGTAGCTTTTTCAACTGCCCTTCTGAAATTCGTCCATGCTCATCCAAGATAGAGCACAACATCGATTCTGTTGACACCGTTTTTCGACACGTGTCAAATGGGCTGAGGCTTGACTGGTCAGCGGCCGTTCTCCATCGGTATCAGGAGTCGATAGTGCCGATGGAAGGGTGCTGCGGGAAGACTAAGTGTTTTGCCGATGGAAGCTGATGAGCTTTGCCGACAAGATCGGTGAAGTCTTGCTAAAACTAATTGCCGATGAAGAGTCTTTGCCGATTGCCGATGAAGGGTCATTGCCGATTGCCGATGAGGGGTTATTGCCGATTGCTGATTGGGAATGATTGGTGAGTTACCAGCACAAGGTCGCTAATCGGAAATGTTGTCGATTGCCGATCAGGAAAGTGTTGCCGATGCCGATGGGCGTAACTTAGCGCTTGGTGGCAGCCGAAGGTTACCGATGGTCAAAAGAAGGTAGGCGCGGATTAAAGGGATCTGCCGATGGAAAGTTTCCATCGAGAAGTATAAGAAAACTGGTGTTTTGTGCCAGTATTATTATAGTAGTTTGAGTCCGACTCTTGCATGGGTCGCTTATTTTCCCTTAAAATAAGTGTGTTTGTTTAGGAAGTAAATATTGTTATCCGGCTCCTGCGCGAGTCAGTTTCCTTTAAAGTAGTAGTTTGTTTTAGAAAGGATATGTGTCGTGTCTTTGTACAACTCTCCGTGCGAGAGTATAAATATGTGCCCGAGGGCTATGGAATAAACAATCAATCCAATTCAAAACCAAACCAATTTTATCTTATTCTACCTTTTATCGCAATTTACCCTTTTAATGCATTAGTTATAGCTATCAACGAGTTCTTCAAGCTTTCGACGGGCTGCATCACCTTGATCTCCGTCAAATCCTTGCTAGTTCCGCGTGGGAGTACCTCTAGGCTTTGGCAATCCGGGCGCATCGCTGTTTGCCTCGTCTAGCTCTGCTCTAGTTATCACTGATCAATCTGAGCCTTGACGTCCGGGCGCATCGCTGTCGTCTCGTTCAGTTTGTTCTAGTTATCATCCTTGTCGATTGATTGGTCAAATCGACTGGCACGCCCTCGACATCGAGCTTTGGGTAATAGCCCGAGGTGTTCACAAATCTGACGCTTTTTGTGTCAATACCTCTTTTGGCACGCCCAGTGGGACAGATTATACAGATCTACACATTCGGCATGGCTGATCACGCCGATGTCAATCAGAGGAATGTCATTGAAGTGTCTGAGGCCGATCTGAAAGATGATCAGAAGCAGGCCATGGAACGGGCTATGAAGGAATACAAGCAGCTGTATCTCAAGTCCTTCAGCCTCAGCAGGAGCGGCGAAGCAATTCAGAAGCAGGATCCGCCGTTGCCACGGCAGGTCACGTTCGACGCCAACCCTGGTAAACTACAAGAGATGGTTAATACTGCTGTAAATCAGGCGTTGATTAACCACTCCAGCGTGCTGTCCAATACTGTCTACAATGCCTTCGCGCAAACATTCAAAAAAGGGCATGCACCGCGATATGTTGGTCCAGCGTACCATCAACCTGGATTGGCATCTGCAAGCCCATCGACGGCCTAAATGGCGTCTTTCACCCCCGTGGAACTGTCCGCCGGTGTGGCTACATCACCAAGACCGAACGCTGGCGACTTCACCAAGTTCAACGCAGATCCGGCCGCGTCGGCAACTTCAGGACCAGCCCTTGCTAACTGGTGGGGATACGGTATGCCTCCGAATCTGTATGCTGGTTCTAATTTGGCGAAGGGAGATAGTTCAGCCGGGAGGATCTCTACAGCATCGGCAATATAGTCACAGCCGATGGCTCATATGACGCACAACTCTGCATCCGCTCCGACCATACAAGTGTCATCAGATGATCTCCAAGTAATCCCCAAGATACCTCTGATGCCACCATCGGCAAGCTCTGTGCCGATGCAACATATTTATAACCACCGGCAGTCAATTTCTGGCGGCAAACTCTCAAGCTGGAGTACCGATTCCCCAAGGTAATCTGGTGATCAATTGCTCTAGGATTCAAGAGCCGCATGCTCCGGTCAGCTATCAGCCAACGGCAAGTCATATGCCGATGCTTTATAATCCTGGATGGGTCAACCAGCCACCAGCTCAGCAACCTGGTGTGCCGACGCATTATTATGGAGGCCCAGCTTACACTCAGGGCGGACCATCGGTACAGCAACCGATGAATGTGATGGTTCAGCCAACTCCGCCAAGTATGCCAAACTATCCATCGGTAGGTTAGCCGATGCATAGCGTCCAGATGACTGGTGCTGCGCCCGCGACTACTACACATCTTCAAGAGGCGCGTCAGCCGACTCCACCGGTCGACAATCAGCCAATGAGTCGGCAAGAGCAGGACGCATACTGGGTCGGTAAGATTGCCGAAGTCATGCAAGAGCAATTCGGTATCAAACCCAAGGTCAACACATATTCCTATCGGACCCCGTACCCGCCTACATATGACTTAATTCCTCTTCCAAATCGGTACAAGGTGCCCGATTTTACCAAGTTCTCCGGCCAGGATGACACGTCGACAATGGAGCATATCAACCGCTTCATTATTCAGTGTGGAGAAGCTGCCAGCAGGGAGGAGTTAAGGGTGAGATTATTCTCTTCGTCATTGTCTGGATCGGCATTCACATGGTTCATATCGTTGCCTTCAAATTCTATAATTACATGGGCCGATCTGGAGAGGCAATTTCACAAGTACTTCTTTACTGGCATACATGAGAAGAAGCTTACCGATCTGGTCAAAATGAGGCAGCGCAACGATGAATCGGTAGAGAGCTTCGTGCAAAGACTACGAGACGTGAAGAACAAGTGCTACAGTCTGGTGCTTGATGATCGGCAACTAGCAGATTTGGCTTTCCAAGGGTTACTGCCGCATATCAAGGACAAGTACGCGTCCCAGGAGTTTGAGAGCCTAAGTCACCTGGTGCAGAGGATTGCCGATCAAGATGTCAAAGTCTTTGAGCCCAGGAAGACTTGGAACAAGAAGGTGACCTTCATCGGGAAAGAAGAAGACTCTGAATCGGATGAAGAGCTGAATGTCGATGCAGCCGAATGGGTGAAGGATAAGAAGCCTGTGTCTTGTCCGTTCGGTCAAAAAGAAACTGAGAGGTTCACCTTTGACATCACCAAGGCCGATAGGATGTTTGACCTATTGCTGCAAGAGGGGCGAATCAAGTTGGCGCCCAATCAAGTGATTCCGTCGGCCGAAGAGCTCAAGAAGATTAGGTACTGCAAGTGGCATAATGCAACCTCAACAGTACCAATGACTGCAAAGTATTCATGCAGCAGTTGTAGTCGGAGATCGAATCTGGGCGTATCAAGTTTGAAAACTCTAAAGTCCAAAAACCGATGAAGATAGATCAGCACCCGTTCCCAAACCACATGGTGGAGATCGGTGAAAAGACCAGAGTGCTGACATCGGAAGCTGCCAGAAGGAACCCATCGGTAGACCCTAACTATCAAGTGCCTGAGCACGATGCAAGAAGGTTTGCCGATGACAGAAAGGGTAAGAAGGTTGTCGATGAGGGTAACAGCGTCAACAGGGCTCCTGGAGTGGTGATTACTGACAAACAGCCGAGGCGATATCATCGGCAATCACGTGAAGAACAGTATCGGCAAGAAGAGGAGGAGCATCGGGAATGACTTCGACATAAGGACCACTAGAGGTGTCCCTTCTTCGTTCATTGCTGGAAAGAAGACATCAAGTTGCCCACTGCCGATAACTGTCCAGAATGCAATGGGTACTACACAGCCGATCGGTCAGGTAAGCGACCTTGTTTTGATGATCAGGCACCCAGGTACGCCAGGCCACTCAGAGAGGATAGATCGGCACATGACCGACTGGGGGGCAAGCTCAGTGCCCATGATCGGCTTGGCAGGCGTGTTGACCAGAGGGAGCTGGAGGAGATGGCCAATGCTAGAGTGCCCGACGAAGAGATATTCTACAGAGATCCCAACATCGGAAGAAGTGCCGATGAAAGTGGGGGAAAGCAGCACCAGCCCGTCTGGAAGACCAAGCTTCCTCCATGGTGCCCTAAGGGTTTGACTAAGACCCAGAAGAGGAGGATTCAGCGCCAGCGCCGCGATGACCTGTATGACAGTGCAGAACCCTCAGAAGAGAAGCAATGGAGGCCGAAGCATAAGGACAGGGGCCCATCGGCGGATATAAACATGGTTGTCATGTTGCCGATGGAGTTCATGACGCCCGTTAGTGATGATGAAGAGGCTGCCGATATGGCACAATTGATGCTGGATCCGATGACGGCTATCTTTGAAAAGCCTACCGAAGATGAGAGGCAGCACTTAAGGGCTTTGTTTGTTAAAGGCAAAGTGGATGGTCAGCCGATGACCAAGATGCTAGTGGATGGTGGCGCATCGATCAACATAATGCCCTATGTCGTGTTCAGGAAGCTTGGCAAAGGTGATCAGGATTTGGTCGAGACCGACATGAAGCTCAAGGACTTCGAAGGCAATGTGTCAACCGCCATGGAAGCCGTATGTGTTGACTTAACCATCGGCAGTAAGACTTTGCCGACAACGTTCTTTGTAATCAGCGGCAAAGGCACCTACAACTTGCTCCTCGGAAGGGACTGGATCCATGCTAATTGCTGTATCCCTTCTACTATGCATCAGAGCCTGGTGCAATGGATCGGGGACAGAATTGAAGTCGTCCGCGGCAAAGCTCCATCTACTGTCGCATCGACACAGTTGAACACTTATGAACAGACCAGGTGTATATCTGGCGAAGCCTGGGATAAAGAGTTCCTCAAAGTTGCCGATTACCGCATCAAGCCGATCCAAGCAGTCGGTCCTGAGGAGGAGTCTTAATGGATCAGTTCGCCGATGACGGAAAATTGGGGCAGGGCTTTACGTCTGCCGATGACTTGCTCGAAATCGACATCGGCGATTGTAGTAAACCTAGGCCTACTTTTATTAGTGTTAAGTTAGATTCCCAATGTAAACAGCAGTTAATTGATTTATTAAAAGAGAATAAAAATTGTTTCGCTTGGGATTATACAGAGATGCCTGGTTTAGACCGATCAATAGTTGAACATCGGTTACCCATCAAGTCTGATTTTCAGCCACATCGGCAGCCGGCACGCCGATGCAATCCTGCTATCTTACCCGATATTAAGGCTGAGATTACCAAGTTGATCGAGATTGGATTTATTCGGCAATGCCGATATGCCGATTGCATCTCTAATGTGGTTCCTGTGTATAAAAAGAATGGAAAACTTCGTGTTTGCATCGATTTCAGGAATCTGAACAAGGCTACGCCGATGGATGGCTATCCGATGCCCGTTGCCGATCTGCTGATCAATGCTGCTGCTGGACATCAAGTTATTAGCTTCATGGATGGTAATGCTGGGTACAATCAAATATTCATGGCTGAAGAAGACATATCCAAGACTGTTTTCCGATGTCCAGGTCACGTTGGCTTGTTTGAGTGGGTAGTCATGACTTTTGGCTTCAAGAATGCCGGTGCTATTTATCAGAGGACAATGAATTTTATCTTTCATAAGTATATCGGCACAATTGTTGAAATCTACATTGATAATGTGGTGGTTAAGTCTGGGGACTTCAAAAAGCATCTTGTCGATTTACGAAAGATATTAGAGTGCACGAGGGAGCATGGGTTAAAGATGAATCCTAACAAGTGTGTGTTTGGCGTATCGGCAGGGCAGTTTCTGGGCTTCATGGTGCATCAGAGAGGCATTGAGATCGACAGAAAGTCTATTGATGCAATTAATAAGGTAGTTGCTCCCACAAACAAGACTGAGTTACAGTCTCTGATCGGCAAGATTAATTTCATTAGAAGATTTATATCCAATCTGTCTGGTAAGATTAAATCTTTTAGTCCTCTGTTAAAATCGAAAGCCGATCAAGAGTTTATATGGAGAGAAGAGCAGCAGACAACCTTAGAAGAGATTAAAAGATACTTGGTAAATCCTCCAGTCTTAGTTCCACCTCAACACGGGAAGCCTTTCAGGTTATATTTGTCTGCCGATGACGGTGTTATCGGATCAGCCTTAATTCAAGAATTTGAGGGGAAAGAGCGTGTAATATACTACTTGAGCAGAAGATTGGTGGATGCTGAAATCAGGTATTCGGCCATAGAAAGATTGTGCTTATGTTTATACTTCTCTTGCATTAAATTAAGACACTATTTACTGTCGACCGAATGCACTGTTGTCTGCAAAGATGATGTGATCAAGTACATGTTGTCAATGCCGATTTTGAGTGGACGAATCGGTAAGTGGATTCTAGCACTATCAGAGTTTGACCTAAGGTATGAATCGGCAAAGACTGCTAAAGGTCTGGTGATGACCGATTTTGTCACTCAGCACTGCAATATGGTGAGCTTTGTTGAGATTACTCCTTGGGCTCTATTCTTTGATGGGTCTACGTGCAAGGGTGGAGCAGGTATCGGTATTCTGTTTGATTTCACCCCGAGGACAGAGGTATGAGATTTCATTGCCGATTGTTGCTACTTCGACAAACAATCAGACTGAGTACCAGACTTTGCTTAAGGGGTTGGAACTACTCAGGGAGGTGCGTGCCGATGCTGTTGAAATCTTCGGTGATTCCATGTTGGTGATTAATCAGTTGATCGGGACATATGAGTGCCGAAGCGAGGTGCTAATTGCAGCCAATGAGCGGTGTTTGCAGTTGTTAAAGGAGTTCAAAGAGTACCGCCTTGAACACATTCCAAGGTTGCATAATGAAGAAGCCAATCGGTTAGCACAGAATGCTTCAGGATATCAACCGATTCAAGAAATCGCGACATCGGTAACGGTTGCCGATGACTGGAAAAGGGAGATTGCCGATTACTTGAGGGATCCATTCAGGAAAGTTGAAAGGCGTCTAAGGTTCCAAGCCACTAAGTATGTGCTCCTTGATGATGAGTTGTATTATCGGATAATTGATGGGGTTTTACTTAAATGTCTTGGCAAAGAGAAATCAAAAGAGTTGATGGGTGAGATCCATGAAGGTGGATGTGGAGCGCATCAATCGACATTCAAGATGAAGTGGATGATTAGGCGGAATGGATATTATTGACCAACAATCCTGGAAGATTGCTTCAATTATTTCAAAGAGTGCCAGGACTGTCAGAAGTTTGACAATGTGCAAAGGGCACCTGCATCGGTAATGAATCCTATAATCAAGCCTTGGCCGTTCAGAGGATGTGCTATTGATCTCATCGGCCAGATTTATCCGCCATCGAGCAAGGGGCACAAATTCATACTTGTTGCTACCGATTACTTTAGCAAGTGGGTCGAAGCAATCCCCTTGAAGAAGGTAACATCGGCAAATATGGTGGATTTCGTTAAGGAGCACATCATTTACCGATTCGGTATTCCTCAGACTATCACTACCGATCAAGGGACTATGTTCACATCGGGAGAGTTTGATGACTTTGCTGCTAGCATGGGTTTCAAGGTGTTGAATTCTTCTCCTTATTATGCCCAAGCTAATGGTCAAGCTGAAGCGATTAATAAAGGAGTCATTAAGCTTATAAAACGGAAGATTGAGGAAAACCCTAGAAGGTGGCATGTGGTATTAAACGAAGCTTTATGGTCATATCGGATGGCTTGTCATGGTGCAACCAAGGTCTCGCCGTATCAGTTGGTTTATGGACAGGATGCTGTCTTACCTTGGGAAATTAAAACGGGTTCTAGGCGATTATCTTTTCAGAATCAATTGACGACCGATGATTATATTACTCTGATGAAAGATGAGTTAGAAGATTTGACAGGTCATCGGTTGAGGCCATTAATTAGTATTGAAGAAAATAAGAAGAGGGTTGCCCGATGGTATGACAAGAAAGTAAAGGTAAAGGAATTTGCCGATGACGATTTGGTTTGGAAGTTGATTTTACCGATTGGGACTAAGAGCTCTAAATTTGGGAAGTGGTCCACTAATTGGGAAGGTCCTTATCGGATAAAACAGTCTGCTCCTGGTAATGCGTACATTTTGGAAACTCTCGAAGGAGTGGCATTTTCTAGGGCGATCAACGGCAAATACTTAAAGAGATATTACCCTAGCATATGGGTAGATGCATAGTGCTCAGTCGAATGCCGATGAAAAGAAAAATTATAAAAAACATCGGTAAAAACAAACTAGCATTATATTACAAGACAAGATCAAGTATCAGGTTACATCCTTGCCGATACAACAGACATTACAATAAGGAGTGGATAACTATTATCGCACGCAGGCGAATTTGCTCTATTTCATCCATCTCTTTGGCGTCGGCATCGGCAGAACCCTCAACCGGCTTGATTTTCTTCTTCCATAGGATGGCCTGACGGGCATTATGATCTCTTTCTTGCCGCAAAGCCTCGATGGAGTCGGACAGTTGGGTCTTTTGTTGGTTGGCAGCCGTCAGATCCCCTTCAACCTTTTGCAGCTCCGCCAGTAGCTCCTCCTTCCTTGCCGACAGTCGAGAGATTTCCTGGTCAAGGTTGCCGATGGAAACTTTGGCTTGACCAATGCTTCTATGCTTCTCATCGGTAAGGTGTTTGAATTTGAGCTTCTCTTCCTCGCTCTTGGCTTGGGCCGCTCTATCGGCAATGCGACGAATAAGCCTCTGGTATTGGATCTGTTTGATGTCAATAGAAGCTGCCTGGAGGAGGGTTTCTGCTGCATCGGCGGAAAGATGGCTTTGGATATCTTTGAATATAATCCTTGCCGCCGATGAGTCCTGGACGAGTTGAGAGATGTCTTGCAGCAGCAAGGAGAGCAATTCTTCAAGTTTGGACTTGACTTCTGCCGATAGAGCCGGGATGGAGCTTTCCTCTTCATCGTCATCGGGGACGTTGACGGCAAAAGAAAATAGGCTGTCCGCTTGAAGGCGGCCTTGGCGCTCATCTTCGTTCTGAAGGTTTAAGCTGTAGGAGAAGAGGCTGTCCGGAGAATCTTGGGCCTAAAAATAGAGGTTAAAATATGCCGATTGTGAAATTATACTATAAGCTTTAGGGTAATCGACTTACCATCTTGAAGCGGATCTCCTGCCTGGGACTTGGCATACTGGGTGGTCCAGCTTCATCCTGAACATCGGCAGCGGATGCCGATGACTGGGCCCTTGTTGGAGAGGCAGCCGACGTCGCTGGTGCTGGTATAGTTGTAGCCGGCGTCGCCTCCGATGTAGTGGCCGTTTCTTGTGGCGGTTCTATTCTGACATCGGGGACTTGGGTCGACGGTGCCGATCCCGACGTCGCTGCTGCTGCGGAAGGTTGAGTTGTTTCTTCGCCGGGTGGTCTGGCCAATTGTGCCGATGAGGATGCCTCCGCTATCGTGGCGGGTGGGGTTATCACTTGAACCGGGACGTCGTCCATCGGTTGATCAGGAACATTTACCGATGGAGGCTCTGCCGATGACCCACCGGTGATTGGCGCAACTGAAGTCGATGGAGGTTCGGCCGATAACCCACCGGCAGTTGGTGCGATTGGGATCGAAGGCAGTCCTGCTGGCGGCACATCGGCAGCTGATGGCACGGTTGGAGCCGATGGTGGAGGAGAAGCCAGCCTCAAGCGCCTCTTCTTCGTCGGCGCAGCAGCAGGGGAGCCAACCTGCTTGGATGAAGACCGGGGGGCATCGGCAGCCGGGCTGGAAGGCGTTTGCCTGCTGAAAGCAGATGCCGATGACCATAGCGCCTGAAAATACAAAGCAAGTTATGCAAGATAAATGTTGCCGATAAAACAGTACGCAATCGGTACGGGTAAAAGCGAGTTTACTGCATAAACCCGTGTCAGGGCAACGGCAGCAGCCGATGTAGCCTGAGTTTTTGTGGGTGTCGGCGCTTTGAGGCGTGAAGGCGGCCAGCGTCGGGGCTCTTGTGCCGATAATCGATATGGGGCCCATTATCCGAAGATTAAAGGGCCTACCACTGTTACTAATTGTAGGAACCGGATCATCGGCCTGTTAGGCGCAAGGGTGCAAAGGAGTTAGGCGTTAATACCAATGATAAATAAAGTAATGAAAGTACATCGGACAACAAACTTACCGCGTCGTCGGGGATGATGTAACCGGCGTCGATCAAGTGCCGATAATAGTGCGAAGACTTGGCGAGTAGCTGGTACTTCCACTCTTGCCACCAAGACTTGAATTCGTTGGTGATGAAGGAGGTTGGCGACCAGGAAGATAAGTCGAGGTCTGACAGATCGGCATCGGTAGGAAGGCTGATGACTTTATTCCAGTCCAGATTACTGGAGATTGTCTCCCTAGGTTTTACTACTCTGGAGAAGCAGAGCTTGATCGGCAGTTGGCCAAATGTCAGTTGTCTTGATGCTACCGATGGGTAGTAAAACTCATAGGATGGTGGAGTGTTCTTCCCAGATCCGAAGATATTCACTGGGATGGCTCGAGGAGTGATGCTGGCTCTCATGACTGCTTGGTTCTCGGGCGAACTCATGTCAGACAGGTTGAACAGCAATGGAAATTGGTTGTGTTCGTCAAGATATGACCACCAGGCCCGTTCCGAGGAGGGAAATCCGTTGTAGAACTTTTGGAAATAATAGCCAAAGTGCTCCACATCGGCATCGGTACCTGGCAGCATTATGACGGCTTCTCCAAAGTTAAGCGGAGGCCGAGTTGCCGATTCGTCATCATCGTATCGGTAGTCTTCTGATATGTCCCTCGGGAATTGTTGGGCAAATAGATCAAACCCGAGAGCCTTGTGCATATGTGCGTTCAGCCATAGGTTGACAAACCACCAGGGGCCTCCGAGATTGCCGATGGGCTCTCCTAGCAGCAGCTTATTGGATACTTGATGCAGCAATCGGTAAACTGATCCGAGGAGATACCTGCCTAAAGGGAGCCTTGTGCCGTTGGCAAGCAGTTCAGCCGCAGGGAGGTGCATGGTGGTCGGGCCAATGGTTTTGTCGCAGAAGACAAACTTTTCCAACCACATGTTTAAGAAGATGGCATGCTCCCGTTGGGTTACCGATCCGGTTTTCTGGTGTTCCTGAATATAACCTGTCCAGCCGCCGATACTACGGGTGTTCACCTTGTACTCAGATTTTCTGTTGAAGAGGCTAAGCGTATCGGCAGAAGTGATATCCAAACCGGTCAGCATGTAAACATCGACAAGGGTGGGAGTAGCTGGTCCATGCCTGAAGAGGAAAGCGTTCATGCTGTCGGACCAGAAGTATGAAGCTGCCATCATCAAGTTTTCGTTTACTTTCTGCATCGGCAATTGAGAGCCTAATGCATTGATCCAAGTCACGCTCCTGCCAGTACACTTGCTGTGATCTGGCCAATCTCAAGAACCAGTTCTTCCATCCTTTGGTGTGCTTGGGCCATGAGCGGAATGTGTCCTTCCACAGTCCTAGATCAAAGCTCTCAG
Organism: Microstegium vimineum; assembly: GCA_022036555.1. Lineage (NCBI taxonomy): Eukaryota > Viridiplantae > Streptophyta > Magnoliopsida > Poales > Poaceae > Microstegium > Microstegium vimineum. The sequence continues at coordinate 442,174 of CM039122.1, read as the reverse complement.
ATCTAAGCGGTATCTGGTTGGTTTCTGCGTTGATGATGGAGGTGGGGTCTGGATTGCCCATTGGGCCTAGGCAACTGAGATTGGAACCCGCGAGGAGGATGATTACTTTGTTGTACAACTCCTAGGGTTCGAAGAAGAAGGGACGAATCAAAAAAAAAGAATGGGGATAAAACCAGGTTTTTGCGGAGAAAAGAACCGTGCAGAGAGGTTGAATTGGATGGAGAATGAGTCTTACCTTCGGGATGTCGACTTGGATCGCCATTTGGAGTCGAAGAGATGCTCGGTTCGTCCTTGGATTGCGAAGGAGTACTGTTGCTCGAGCCTGTGTTCTTCAGAGCAGCCGAAGGTTGAAGACGAAGGCAGGGAGGTGAAAGTAAGATGGGCTCGGGTAAAAAGGACGGTGTGGATCCCGGTAACTTTTATAAGCCTGTTCAGGGTATTTTTTGGGGTTCTGTTTCACACTGTGCAGGAATGTGAAGAGGCCCGCGGTAGATACACGCGGTGATCGAGGTGGTCTGTAACTATTTGTGCTACAATCGAGAGATTTTATTATTAAATTGCAGTTTCACACGCGGGGATCGAGGAAACCGTACGCCTATCTCGGGGGTAACGGCTACAGCAACGGCTACAACAACGACTACAGTGGAGAGAATTTCGGCACGTAAAGTTATACGCTTCGAAATTGGGGGGCATGTGTTGACACCGTTTTTCGACACGTGTCAAATGGGCTGAGACTTGACTGGTCAGCGGCCGTTCTCCATCGGTATCAGGAGTCGATAGTGCCGATGGAAGGGTGCTGCGGGAAGACTAAGTGTTTTGCCGATGGAAGCTGATGAGCTATGCCGACAAGATCGGTGAAGTCTTGCTAAAACTGATTGCCGATGAAGAGTCTTTGCCAATTGCCGATGAGGGGTCATTGCCAACTGCCGATGAAGGGTCATTGCCGATTGCCGATGAGGGGTTATTGTCGATTGCTGATTGGGGATGATTGGTGAGTTACCAGCACAAGGTCGCTAATCGAAAATGTTGTCGATTGCCGATCAGGAAAGTGTTGCCGATGCCGATGGGCGTAACTTAGCGCTTGGTGGCAGCCGAAGGTTACCAATGGTCAAAAGAAGGTAGACGCGGATTAAAGGGATCTGCCGATGGAAAGTTTCCATCGAGAAGAAGTATAAGGAAACTGGTGTTTTGTGCCAGTATTATTATAGTAGTTTGAGTCCGACTCTTGCATGGGTCGCTTATTTTCCCTTAAAATAGGTGTGTTTGTTTAGGAAGTAAATATTGTTATCCGGCTTCTGCGCGAGTCAGTTTACTTTAAAGTAGGAGTTTGTTTTAGGAAGGATATGTGTCGTGTCTTTGTACAACTCTCCGTGCGAGAGTATAAATATGTGTCCGAGCGCTATGGAATAAACAATCAATCCAATTCAAAACAAAACCAATTTTATCTTATTCTACCTTTTATCGCAATTTACCCTTTTACTACATTAGTTATAGCTATCAACGAGTTCTTCAAGCTTTCGACGGGCTGCATCACCTTGATCTCCGTCAAATCCTTGCTAGTTCCGCGTGGGAGTACCTCTAGGCTTTGGCAATCCGGGCACATCGCTGTTTGCCTCGTCTAGCTCTGCTCTAGTTATCACTGATCAATCTGAGCCTTGACGTCCGGGCGCATCGCTGTCGTCTCGTTCAGTTTGTTCTAGTTATCATCCTTGTCGATTGATTGGTCAAATCGACTGACACACCCTCGACATCGAGCTTTGGGTAATAGCCCGAGGTGTTCAGAAATCTGACGCTTTTTGTGTCAACAGATTCATACATGTTGTCAAAGCCCTTTGGACCAACCTTTACAACATACCCACCCAGGGCGGCGTATGAGCTACCAAATCTAAACCTATGCACACAAGAATATGGCACTTGGCATTTTGCAGGTAGTGCCATCTCAGCATCCTTAGTTCTGAACCAAACACTTGGAAACAAAAAAAGAACCCAATCCTTATTCCTTTGGAAAGGGCAGGAACAAGTGAATGGTGGTAACTTAATTTGGAAAACTTTGGTTGGGCATTGCGCATTCGCTGGCTGTGGGCTCAGAGGACAGATCCAAATAGACTTTAGAAAAAATGTTTTACAAGAAGCAGGGGCGGAGCTACAGGGTGGTCCCATATGATCCAGGTTCTAAAAACTCAGTATCTGCTGTTTTTTGTTAATTTAATAGGCCAATCAGGACATGAGGCAATCAGATTAGGTGATCAGTCTGCTAGTGCTTTCTCGGTGTCTCTAGCAATCACGTTTCTGTAATATATGTTCCTTTTATTTTCTCTCCTATGCCTTTAGTCACGTTAAGAAAATCAGATTCAGAGAGTAGAAGCCAAGAGGCTTTAGGCATTGATTATTACTTGATTAGCGATCGACATGGATTAGACAGATAGAATATTTTCTGCAATGTCCTTTTATCAAGAATATGTCAAGAAACTAGATGGTGCTAGTCTTTTGGATGTAGGATATATTTTCTACAATTGAGTGAGAACAAGAGATAATTAACACTTTCATGGATTAGAAAGCACAGCCCAGTACAATTGCTTAACTATTATGGGTATCTACTCTTTCAATTTTACATTAAGCAAGTTTGGCTTGTCTAATTTGTGGTTCAAAAAAAAAATGGACCACCCTAGTTATAAATCCTAGCTACGCCACTGACAAGAAGCTCATGAATGCGAGGGAAAGATAACACAAGATACACATTTTACAATTATAACACGAGCATATCATGAAAGTAGAGGAAACATATCAAACACAACCAGAAAACATTGTCATATAAGGAATACACCACAAAAAAACTAACCTTGGCTATGGAAGGATTCGAAATACAAGTCGTGCCATCTGAACAGAAGATGGACCCACAATTCAGCTGAACTCTCCATTTGAGGCCTGACTTGTACTAGGAAGCCACCTCCTTTTGGAGTATACAGCTTTCCCCTGATTTTCCTCAATACCTTCTTCTCACCCACAACAAATTTTGATTGGTTCACAAGACACAATTTGAGCTCAGCTAGAATGTCACGGATCAAATGTTTGTACGAAGAGCGTAGATCGTGCAAATCTAGAGTGAAGAGAGAGAAATGGCAAGTGCTCTACAGAAAATAGGACATAGGAATATGTTAGAGCAACTCCAAGAGATGCCCAACCACAGCCCCAAAACGAAATTTTAGAAGCTAAGGTGCAAATTCAGACTCCAACAGCTCCCCTTTGTTTCCCCCAAAATTACCGCTCCTCCAAATTGCTGTCTCGCGCCCCGCATATTTGCAACACACTGAAGCTCCCCCAATCCTGTCTGGTGCTTGCAAATTCGGTGGACCTTTGCCTGCTATGTGCAGCCGTGCAGGTCTCCCATGCATGAGGGCAGCGGTGATAACCATTTGCCAATCTTTAATTGCAATGTGACTAAAATATTTGCATGAAAAAAAGGCCAAACCTAGGTAACTTGATGATATAGTCATTTTGTCAACCAATAAAATACAACTACCATCGATCCAACTATTCTGATCTGCGTTCTACTCATTGCGATGTGGGAGAACTACAAAATTTGGGGTGGAAAATATTGGGGAACTGCTGTGGGAGGAGTTGATTTTTGGATAACAAATATTTAACAGAGCCCCATTATAGTATTTTGGGAGGGTAAATTTTTAGAGAACTGTTGGAGTTGCTCTTAGGAAGCAATAACAATGAAAAGTGCAAAGCCCCCTTAAAAAATGACAATGAAAAGTGCAAAGCCCCCTAAAAAAATGACAATGAAAAAGGAGCGAGACTTTACCTCATCTGCGGCCTCTTGGGGCTCCATTGGAGCCTTCCCCTTCCCCTTCCCCTTCTCCTTCCCCTTCATCTTTAGCCCAGGAGGGGGACGCGGGTAGGCGGCCGGCGTTGGGAGGCCGGTCGGTAGCGACGGGCAGGAGGCTGAGCGGTGCAGCGCGGTGGCGCCGGAGAGCGGAGCGGTGCAGCGGTGGCGGAGGGAGACCGGTGCGGTGCAACACGCGGAAGAGCCGGCGGGGGAGCGGAGGCGCTTGGCCGGCGGGAAAATGCGTTCTAGGAGGCTGTTTGGCGAGGAGGCTCCGTTTTTGTCCGGGGATGAATGGGCTTCCGTTCTGTTAGAGAGAGAGGGGGAAGTGACTGATGAGGCCGGCTCGGCTCGGCTCGGCCCGGCCCGTCCGTCAGAGACGCCGTCCTCGCTCCTCGCCTCCATCCAAATAGCCCTCACCCCCTCGCGCCGCCAGCCCGCCTCGCCTCGCCTCGCCTCCCCTCCTCTTCGCCATGGCCGTGCCTGCGGCGGCGGACGAGCACCAACAGCAGCCACCATCCTACCGCTCGCTGGCCGCGCCGGTCACCAACCCAGTCGACAAGTTCCCGCTCCTCCCCGCGTTCCTCAAGGTCCGAGGCCTCGTCAAGGAGCACATTGACTCCTTCAACTACTTCATCACCTTGGGAATCAGGAAGATCATCAACGCAAACAATCGCATTGAAGCTCGGAATGACCCAAACATTTACCTTAGGTAGGTAACTATCTGTATGTCTGTTATGTTCATTCATTTCACATATCCACAGCGAAAGTAAGTATTGCTCCTCTTCAGCAATCGTCTAAACAATTACCATGGCTTGTTTTGTTTTCATGCCTGATTCTGACTATCCTCTTCTCCTGTGCGTGCTGTGTACCTACCTGTTTCTGCCCGCCTGCCCGCTGCAATTCAATCCCGTCTAGGTACACCGACGTACATGTTGGCATGCCATCCGTTCAAGTGGATTTCAAAGTCGAACAGATCACGCCGCACTTTTGCCGCCTTACTGACCGCACGTAAGCCTCTGATCACGCCCAGATTCATAATGTATCTATCTGCTTGCATTAAACCAATCAACCCATCAGTAACTTCAGATGTACAAGCTGATTATATGTGAAACGGACAACCTGTTCATCTTGTTGGTACTCTGGCAGGGCTGTTTTCTCAGTGCATGCTTCCTGCTGATTTATCACATCTCATCATAATAGCTCTGATGCTTTCATTTCTACCTTCAGTTATTCTGCTCCTATAAGAGTTGATATCGAATATACCGTAGGCAAGCAGCTTGGCCCACAGAAGAAGGTAAACCATTAGTCTGCTTTAAGTAACTTCTACACGCTTGACCTGGTTTTTGTTTTAACTATACTCGCCCTTCTTAACCTGCTCCTCAGAGGAATGTTCTTATTGGTTACATGCCCATCATGCTTAGAAGTTATAGATGTGTTCTGCATGGAAGGGATGAAGCTGAGCTAGCAAAACTCGGTTAGTCTATTTCTGAAATGCTTATCGTGTTATCTTACTGTTTATTTATCCTGATGGTTTCACCATTGTGTTCCTAGGTGAGTGCCCTCTTGATCCTGGTGGCTACTTTGTTGTCAAAGGGACTGAGAAGGTACCTGAAAGAAACAGTGCATTTTTTAATCCAAAAAGAGTATTGCTAAACCTATGAACCAATTAGTTACAGGCCTAGCTTCAAGTGCTTTTAGTATCGTTACACCTGTTTCCAGTGCTTCTTTTGTGCACCAATAATCTTGAGATATTTGTTACTTTTCAGGTCATTCTAATACAAGAACAGCTGTCAAAGAATCGTATTATTATCGACACCGATAGTAAAGGAAGGTCATACTCTATTCAATGTGGACTTATTAACTTCCTCAACTATTTTATTTTTGTATTCTTCTCTAGCAAATGAGTGTTTTAGTTTGACAAAGTTACATAGATTTTGTCGTATATTTACTGGCATGCAATGTTTCAGCATCTTTCTAAGTGCCTTTACAACTCTTAACTGTAGTCTGAATTCAGGCTAGAAGTTGCTAGAAAACTCTAATTCCAACCATCATGGTTAATATAAATACCATAGCCTTTGAGTTCTGTCGACCACTCGTTGCTGAAACAACTTCTTTTCATGTGCTCTTGCTCATGCCAGTTTATTGCTAGCTATTTGGTCCTATAGCACTAGAGGTTTTAGTACCTTTTGTGAAGTGGGTTGCTATTCAACATCTTATGTGCGGTCACCTGTATTTTCTGTCAATTAGGGTAATTGCATCTGTTACCAGCAGCACACATGAAATTAAAAGCAAGACAGTGATTACTATGGATAAGGAGAAAGTCTACCTACAGCTGAATCAGTTCACGAAACCGGTATGCATTGCAAATCCTTCCATTTCATTACATATGGGACCCTACTATTTTATTAGCTTGGGATAAGGAAGACACAGAAATTGAATGCAATAAATGATTTCGTGGTACTGGGCGTGATTGATGGTGTGGTTCATTAGTAGATTCTAGATGTTTCGTGTCTCCCACTCTCCCTTGATTCTAGATAAACAAAAGAAATAGAGATAAGATATCATTGTTTCTAAGGACCAAAGAGAAAGCTACATAAGAAGTTTTTGAGAGGTAAAAGCTTCTTCGTTAAAGAGCCTGGAGTCTTATTTGCTTGCCTACTTGCTTTACGCTGTCAGAATCTGTTATCGTGTTGCCTATATTTGGTAGTATAGGATGGTTTCCTTTATTATTTAATATATTGGTTAGTTTAATCTCCTCCCTTAGTTGGAAACATCATCTGGAGATTAAAGCCTGCTGCGTGCTAGATCCCTTCTCTTCCTCGCCTTTCTGAAGAGTTGATCCTAAACATCCATCAAAGATCAAACTAGCAAAACCTATCTACTTAACAATGTGCTGAGAGCCTTACTTTTGAGTTTTGTAACATCTAACTATGTTAGCTCTAATTAGAATTTCATGTGTATACCTACTGAGAGAAATTTAAGTCGTTAAAGATGCCAATAACATCTCTGATGATGTGTGTGAGTTATAAAGTAACATCTGTATGTCACTGCTAAGTGCCAAGTAATCACAGGAGTAGCCTGTTACTCTCATGTAAATTTTCTTTTGCCCAACTTACTCAGGTTCTTAATGTAATGAGTCAATCTTTCAAAATTTAAGTGGGTTGTTTTCTTGTTTGATAAGAGCACCATGATCTAAATTTCCTTCTCCTTCCTTAATTTCACATCTGACACCTTATTGAACGCTCAAAAGGTCCTTGGATCCTATGTTATGGCATGGAAGAAGTGGACAATTTATGATTTTGTTTCTGAGCTTTAAAATTTACAGATTCCAATAATGGTGGTCATGAAAGCTATGGGAATGGAAAGCGATCAAGAAATTGTTCAAATGGTTGGAAGAGATCCAAGATATGGTGACCTCCTATTCCCATCTATTCAGGTATTTTTTTCTTGATAAAATGGATAGCCTCTCAATGATTGTGCACAGGTGGATAATTGAATTTGTGCTATGTTTCAGATATTTTCTTGCACCCTTTTTTCTTGTTATAAATTATGCCTTTTATATTTTAGTCTATTTAAAATTTTCTGCTTTCTCAGGAATGTGCTTTAGAGAGAATATATACACAACAGCAAGCCCTGCAGTACATGGACGAGAAGGTGAACCCCCCCAAAAAGCATAAATTATCATTGCTGAATCTGTTTTTTGTTTTTTAATTGTGCCGAACGGATCACAGTGCGCTAAAAGTTGCACAATGTGCATTCTAAGCTTTGTAAGAGTAGATCCCTTAGTTACTGAATCATGTATTCTGTCTGCTGAAGTAGTGTTTATGGCATTTGCTATCTTTTAGAGATTTGTGAATCGTCATTCCTCTTACCTTTCATTGACATGATGTTATCCAACCATAAATTTTCTGTTTGATTTGCACGTATGTTTTAATAGTGGCATCCTTTCTATTCCTGATCCTGAGTGTTTCTATGGCAGGTTACTTATCCGGGTGCAGGAAACCAGAAGGTAATACAACTGAAAGAGTAAATCTATGACAAGCTGTGAACTTATTTTCTCACTATGCATTAAGTAACTACAGCCGGCACATGTTCCAAAACATGCGTTCAAAACAACATAGTCCGCATTCTTGAACACTCAATCATCTGTCCTCTGATGTGCCTCTTTTTGTCACTTTCAGGAAGGCCGTGCAAGGTCAATCCTGCGTGATGTGTTTATTGCACATGTGCCGGTGAGATAAACAATTTTTATATAACTTTTGCTTGCAGTTCACTATTCTCGTTTTCATGTCAATCTCTCCTATAGGTTGAGAATGGCAACTTCCGACAAAAATGTATATACACTGGTGTAATGTTGAGGCGCATGATGGACGCAATCTTGAATGCTGACACCTTTGATGACAAGGCAAGTTAAAATCTGCCCTATGCATTACTCTAGTGAATGACTCCAAAAACATATCCATGTGCCAAAAGTCGTCATATTCTTAGCCATTACCAGTGCTGCATAAGAAATGAAAATCCATTCAAATTCACCACCAGCGTATTTTTTTTGGGAAAGTCCAAAGTCCATGCCTTTGCTTGAAGGCGTGTGGAACCCAGACTCGAATCCAGGCGGGCAGACTCCCAGTGCTACTGTGCTTTCTGCTAAATCAGTGTGGGTTGCAACAGAATTAACATAACATTAATGGTAACACCGTATGTTATTTAAATGGAAGTTATCACGTCACCTTTTTGGAGCTTCAGTTTTGACTAGTGCATGCATGGCTTGCTAAGATTTTCTTAGGCATCCAGTCTTACCCTTCCTACCCTCATTTATCCTTTACAATAGTTATGGGATACAATTTGTTTGCCATGACGTGTTTGGCATTATACACTCCCACATTTTTAATCACGAATTGTAGTTGTTCAGCCAAACACATGGACTTGCACTTAATATGTTGATTTGCCGTGCCATGACAAAGTGGTGTGCACAATTGTACCTTGATATTAGTCGCGCAGATAAGGTTTGTCCATAGTTAGCCATCATCAATTTTAAATTATGCCTTTTTGGTTGAAGTACCTAAGGTTTCATTTGGTTTACTGAACTGAGCCCATGATTGAGGAGTTGGAATCAGTGAAGCTGAATTCTGCTGTTTGGATGCACATGGAATTCGAATTTGCATCCCTACTCAGCCTGTATCTGTAGATCTTTGCACTTCTAATTTCGGGACCTGACACCCCTATCATCTCTGGCGAGGTTAATGGCAGAGCTCTGCTGCAGCAACTACAGGTTGCCTTTTCCTCTCCGGCCCTCAGATATGCACACCCCTGTCATCGTCACCAGTCTCAATCTCGAATTTGTTCTGCACATATCATCCTCAGCCCTAGGATTTGAATACTGATGAGCTCATAGCAGATGGCGTGGGCTTTTGCAGCCACGAGGAACTTGCCAGGTCAGTGCACCTTCTTGGGATGATGAGCTTGCCGAGCTCTTTGTGAATGGCACGAGCTGCAGAAGCTGTGGGGAACTCGCCAGGCTACCACATCTTCTCAGATGGATGTGCTTGCTGAACTTTTTTCTCAACACACAGGAGAGTTGCGTATCATTGTATTAAGAAGAGGAAAACAATGGATATAGTACCCTTACAAACAACACTCAATACGAGCCAAGATCAATCCCCACCAGGATCCAAGAAGAAGAAAAAACTAAACTGCAAAAAACTGACCAAGACCAGCCCCAACAATTCTGACCTGCCTTCCTCAGGTGCTAAGGCAGCGAGGTAGGAAATACCATGTGCCCCAGCCAAAGCCCAAAGTTTTCAGCTCATCTCTAACCTGGACCATGATCAAGGAAAAACTTGGTGTTATTACTCCATAAAACACACACCGGTTGTGGAGTTTCCAACAGACCAAGCACCTAAGATGATCAATGAATTGAGGCCCTGCCTGACATCCCCTTCAACCCTGGAATTTGCATCAGACCACCAATCATCAAAGGATGGGACTGTAGGCTGCGGAGAAAGGCTATGCAAGTATGCAACCCAACCCCTCGGACTTTTACTGTAGTCCTTTGCGACTGGAGGTCCCTGTGGCAGTTGCAGAATGTAGATTCCGATGGTGGAAACGTGAGCAGCAGCTTCGACATTGACAGGTCCAACTCCTGCATGTGGACAGTGTTGAGGTTCATGTCCTGGCCATAGACCACTAGCTTCCGTTCCCGTCGAGTGTTAGAACCATTTCTTTTCGGGTTTCTGAAAATGTTCAACCAAACAACATTTGGACTTAATTTAATCTGATTTTCTTTTCACTAAGTCCATTGCTAGCCATACAGTAAAATTGAATTGTACTAGCTCCATTTCCATTTATACATGTATTGGCATGAAGCCCCAAATTCATCTGATCCAATTTGGCAAACCAAATGCAGCCTAAATGGAATATAAGACACTCTGAATTATAACTTCTACTAGCATATGATCACTTAACATACCATTTATAGGAATTATGTGGCCCATTTCTCATTAATTTTACTTTTTATGTGTGTGTATGTATGGTAGGCTGGGTAAATATTGTTGCAAACAAATGGAGCATAATTTAGGTTTTTGAGGTGAACTATAGCTATGCATTCTGCCTCAATTTCCACAACCTGGGGCATGGATGAAATACTAATAATCTGGGAAACTTGAATGCCTATTTTTCTTTGGAGAACCAAACATGTTCCATCTGAGCTGAAGTATAGACTGCACATAGTTTCTGCCAAGATATTCTTAAATTTGAGTTATAATGGGGTCTAATTTATGATCTATATAGTCCAAGCGATTAGATGGCTTCATCAAATAGAAATACATTGAAATTAAGTAATTGGGTTACTATTTATATGGATCTTCTCTTCTTGAACAGGGGTTCTTAAAGGGAACAAATTGTTCCTCGTTTCTACTTGCAAATTTATTTGGACCACATGTTCACCACCCTGCTGACATATTTTACTGAACATATTCAGGATTATGTGGGGAATAAGAGGCTGGAGCTGTCGGGTCAACTAATATCCCTGCTTTTTGAGGTATATTTTTTCTCTTATATGGTTTCTAAATGTTATGTTTTATATCTCTAATTGTTTTTCTTTTGGAAGGATTTGTTCAAAACAATGAATTCCCAAGCTGTAGAGCTCATGAACAAAAATAGTGACAGGACTCGTTCTAGCCCATCGGATTTTAGCCAGGTAATGAAAAAAATGAGATTTATATTTGTTGATCTTCATTTGGTCCCTTTTTAAAGAAAATTGAAGGCTCAATTGAATAGCTGATGTTGCTAATGCTATTGCATGATCTTCACTAATGTTACCTAGATGAGCAGACTTGCATAAGAACAGAAGTATCTTTGGTGATTTTTAACACCTCTACTCCACAACAAGGAGCGGAGCTTATTCATTTTCATCACTTACTCATTTGTTATTCTGTTAACTTGAAGAGTCTTCATGATTGTTTATGTTAGTCATATACCCTCCGTCCCTTTTCAACTCTCGTTCTCACTTCCCGAGAAGTCAAACAGACTCAATTTTGACCAAATATATATAAGAAAAATATAAATATTTATGGTACATAATTAGTATCATTAGATTTATCGTTGAATCTATTTTCATAATAAACTTATTTGGAGATACAAATGTTGCTAATATTTTCTACAAACTTAGTCAAACTTAAGAAAGTTTGACTAACACGAATACCATAGCAACACTTAAAAAGGGACAGAAGGAGTATGTGTCATATATACACCTTATGCGTGTATGGGCCCTGGCCCTATTGCTTACAGTTTAAACACAATAATTTTTTTTGTTGAAATGCATTGTTGATTCAGTTTGTAGCATATGGGATCCTGGTAGGGGAGTTACCGAGGGTGCCTAAAGTTTTTGGAAACATATTTATTCATATTGTTCTGCACATAATATTGTGGAGAGATGTTACTGTGTTTGGGAGTTACAATAGCTGCTGGTTTGTTCAAATACAATGGTCAGAGAATAAAAGACACATACTAAATGTAAATTTAAGTGTGGATGATACTTTGAATACTCGGTTTCTCTACACTGAGCACCGTTGTAACTCTAATATGCAAGACGCGGCGGGGGGTGGAGGTGGGGGACTAGTAGGGACAGGGAGTTAGCCTGGGAAAGCTGCGGTGGCAGTTAGGAGTAGGGTTCTCGAAGAACGGAAGCATTGTAAGGCAACTGTCCGGCGATGTTATGAGGGGCACCACTGGAGCAGTTGGTCAGATGGAGAGCAGCATTGACAGCAAATCTTATCTGAGATGGCGAGACAATAGGAGGAACAGTTAACTCAGGAGCAGTTCACACATACGAAGTTACCCACATGGCCACATCTACAAAAGTCACATTCCTATATATTGAGGGATCTCAGCCCAACTTTAGTTCCATCATGCAGGATATTAGAGATGAGGCCAAGTTCTGGTGTATGGTGAGAGCCAAAGGCTCCGTAGCTTATGGCAATGCTGTTTTTTTTCGGTCCTTGGTATTACTTAGTTGGCAACGTATGCTATGGAAACCAGGTTCCCGTGGAAACTATGGAAACTCGCACGTGGATCGCTGGATCTAAATCCGATGGATATGGCTAATGGTGGGAGATTAGCAATTAACCCCTCCCACTGCTCCACGCCGAGTGATTAGCGATGTGGATGCAGTGGGAGGGGTTAATTGCTAATCTCCCACCATTAGCCATATCCATTGGATTTAGATCTAGCGATCCACGTGCGAGTTTCCATAGTTTCCACGGGAACCTGGTTTCCATAGCATACGTTCCCTACTTAGTTTTTGTGTTTTGTTTGTTTTTTCCTGCTGTACTGGTCATGCCCTTCTAAGGGGTTGTTTGAGTCACCTAGACTCATTCTTCTTAATATAATGATACACAACTTTCCTACGTGTTTGAGATAACAAATCCTACAAATTGCCCATTATAAGAACAAGATCAAGGGTTTGTATATTTTGGAGGGATGGTATCTACCTCCCAAGCACCAACATATCTCAATATAATGTAACATCTTTAGTTATAATCATTAATCACTTCGGGATGCTTAGACATGGTACCTTAGCTATTTAATTTTCTCCCCCTTTTGCAGTTGATAAAGCATGAAGGCATAACCTCTGGTTTGGAGAGGGCTATTTCCACAGGCAATTGGGATATTAAACGGTTTAGGATGCATAGGAAAGGTGTATCACAGGTACCAGCTGTGATACCTAAAGTTTGGTCCCCTTTTATACTATTATGTCTTTTCTTGGAGTTTTTCTTCCCTAAAGGTTTTATGCAGGTTCTTTCTAGGCTATCATACATGGCATCATTAGGCTACATGACACGGATAACGCCACAGTTTGAGAAGACCCGGAAAACAAGTGGGCCGCGTGCTTTGCAACCTAGTCAGGTGAGGTAGAAATGGTAGCAGTGTTTCTACATCATATATAGAAACATTTGTTTGAAGACTAAGAGTATAAAATTTGCTGATATACTGCTTGGCAATTTGTCATTTTTTTAAATGTTGTCAATTTTGTTGGTAACAGTGGGGTATGCTTTGCCCATGTGATACTCCTGAAGGAGAAGCTTGCGGGTTGACAAAAAATTTAGCTCTATTGACTCATGTCACAACAGATCAGGAGGAAGGCCCTCTGATGAATCTGGTTTTTTTCTTTCCCTGATTTAGTATTTTACCTTTTGACAAACGTTTTGTACCTGTTAATTATGCAAAATATTTGTCTGTTATTTTGTATTCATTTTTTACTGTAGTGTCAAAGTCTAGGCGTGGAAGATTTATCGCTACTGTCAGGAGAAGAAATACATGCACCAGGTTCATTTTTGGTGATGTTCAATGGACTAATACTGGGAAAACACAGGCAGCCTCAGGTCTTATTCATTATAGAACTTACATTGGTCTTAAACGTATCTGTCTTTTCATGATTTTCATTAAGCTGTCCATGCTGCTTTCAGAAATTTGCTTATGCTATGAGAATGTTGCGTCGATCAGGCAAAATAGGAGAGTTTGTAAGCATTTTTTTAAATGAAAAACAGGTATAATTTCTTCTCTTGATTACTACTACTTAATGATTCTTAGCATGATTCAGTGATGATTGTGCCCCTTATAGCTAATAATAATAAATTAAAAGGTTTATTGACCACTCTACGCTCATCTTTCCAGTGGTAATTGATTTAATATTTTTTCTTAGTCAAAGCTTATTACTGCTAACGTATACACCACGGAATGAACTGCTATTGAAAGCTTAATTTTAATAATTGATGATAATAATTTGATGCCAAAGAATAGTTTAGTCCTTTGAGGTACGCCGTTGCAAGAAGCTTTATTGTTATAGTGCCACTTACTTTGGAGTTGGAGTAAGTCAGCTTGTGTTGGTGGTTACTCCCATTTGGATTCATGGCAGTGCATATGGAATGGTTGTTCAATCTAGATCTGAAAATTGATGCCCTTGTTTTTTTTCCCGATCACGCAAGAGAATTGTGCATCGTTTGATTAGGAGAGAAAAAGAACAACAGTACAAAGCGACTGAGCACCAAGCCACTAACAGATACTTAGGAATCAACCCACGACAAGCCTTCCACACGACCTGTGACTGACCAAAGAAACTAGTCTAGGCTAAGCGACAGAGCACCAAGCCACTAACAGATACTTAGGAATCAACCCATGACAAGCGACCCAGCCAGCAACTTCTGAAGTCCTTTTGCACCAGCAGAGCACCGTAGGATGCATTCATTTGTGATTGTCTGCAGTAATATTGTGATGCTTGGACTTGCACCATTAAAGACACACTCATTCCTGTGCTTCCAAAGATGCCCTTGTTATTTGTTTCTAGATAGATCCAGCAGGAGAGCTGCCATTATTATATAATAAGAAATAAATTGTGAACCAAATTACATCCATAACCATGCGATGCACACACAAGTAAAGAAAAAAAGAGAGGAAAAAACGCACCCGAAGGAGCAGAAGACCCATAATCACTCCTATTGATTACAGAATCATGCAACTAACCCTTCAGGATCCTTGGCATCTGCCATGATCCATAATCTTCTGTGGCCAAGGATACTTTGATATCATTATGGTACCTCTCGTGTCTTGCTGAATCAACCCTTTTGTTTCCAAAAGGGTAAGTGAAAAATCTCATAGACTGGCTATGCTGCTCTGATTCTTGTATTTGGTTCTTCCATATGCCTTGCTGACTTGCACCTAGTTTGGGTTCAAATTGTTAAGGTATAATAGTCGAGGGCATTAGATTAATTTCGTAGTCTAGGGTATCCCTCTTGTGTCTCTCATGTACTCTATTTATAGGCCCCATTGGGCTTGAATACAATTATCCAATTCAGTCTCCCTTATTCGTAACACAGATATGTCATCTAGAGGGTTTTGCCCCAAGGATTCTTTTTTGTTGAGTTTCATCTCCATATGAGCGGTCAGATTCTTGCCCTTTCTAGCCAGGCATATCACAACCCTCCTTACCTATGTTGAAACAAAATAGCAAAGTTTGCTTCCATAACCTTTCAGTGGTCATATTCTTATTTTTTTCATTATTTATAGGTCTCATAATTTCAGTATAATTTATGTTATGAAACTATGCAAGGGATACACCTTGAGTGTAGTTTGGTCCAGGTCCAGAAACATATGGTTTTGTTTACTACTCCCTCCGTTTCAATTTATAATTCGTTTGCCTTTTTTGACCCCAACTTTGACCACTCGTCTTATTCAAAAAAATTGTGCAAACATAGTCAAATTTAAGTCATTCATGTAGGCTATTTATTACATAAATAAGACACACCAAAAGAAATGATATTTTGCACAAAAATTTGAATAAGACGAGTGGTCAAACTTAGGGTTGAAAAAGTCAAACGAACTATAATTTGGAACGGATTAAGTAGCTGTTTGTGATCAGCATCTGTTTTTATTTTCCTATTCTTCTGAGATATTTTCTTGCTCTGTTATTGTTTTACAAGATATGCTGAATGTACTAACCTTGTAACAATCTTTTTCAGCATTGCATTCACATTGCGTCTGATGGTGGTCGTGTATGTCGCCCACTTATAATTGCTGATAAGGGGATATCAAGGGTCAAAGAGTATCATATGAAAGAACTGAGGGTTAGCAATATGTATTGTATAATTTCTTGATACATTTCATTTGTTTATTTTTATTATTTGTCTTACAAAAAGTTTTTCTAGGACGGTATCCGTACTTTCGATGATTTTCTGCGTGATGGATTGATTGAATATCTTGATGTCAACGAAGAGAACAATGCATTGGTATATCATGCTCTTTTTGTCTTTGTTTGTTTTTTTGCTTTATTTATACTGTGGGAACGTGTATTAATTTTATTTTAACAGATTGCGTTGTATGAGCATGTGGATCAAGACGATGTTGAAAGAAGCAAGATCACACACATTGAAATAGAGCCATTGTCTATCCTAGGAGTAGTATCTGGACTTATTCCTTATCCACACCATAACCAATCTCCACGTAACACTTATCAGGCAAGGATGCAGATTTGATGATATATCCCAATGATTCTTGGGTTACTTTATATTGATCATTTCTGTTTTGCAGTGTGCAATGGGTAAACAAGCTATGGGAAATATTGCATATAATCAGGTGAAAATCCACTTGGTTTCTCTTTTACAACCCTTGCTTATATAGTCCTATCCAAGGCCTTGTCTCATGAAAGTAGGGGTCTTACTAGTGAGAATTTAACGCTTAATCGCTCATGTCCAAGTAGGACTAGAATAGAAATCCTAATAGCACCCCTTGGTTTAGTCATAGTCCAAGTAGTTAGTCACCATACAACAGTTCGCTTCATTTTCCTTTTTTTTTTACTTTCACTCCTGTCTTGTGCGCTCAGATGATTGCTTTATGGGTTGGTCTAGTTGAAACTGCTTGATGCATTTATTATGCCATTCAAAAGTATCTGTCCATACAATAAGATATAATCAATTTTCTTTTGTGTTATGTTTCGATTTGTGATGTTCTGGTTCTATCTTGTTTTAGTTTCTTCCCTTTTCGTGGTGAAATTAATGTATTTTATAATGTGATGCAGTTGTTTAGAGCAGATTCACTGCTCTACTTACTTGTGTATGCGCAACGTCCACTGCTGACAACAAAAACAATTGAGTTGGTTCGTCTCTGATCTGCAGCTCACTTCAACTTAATATGTGACAGATATTTTACTAGAACTCCGTTTCAGGTGGGATATGATAAGCTTGGCGCTGGGCAGAATGCCACTGTTGCTGTCATGGGTTATAGTGGATATGATATTGAAGATGCCATTGTAATGAACAAATCATCCCTGGATCGAGGTTTTGGTCGTTGTATAGCAATGAAAAAGTAATTCTGTACTTCCAGCGACTCTCTTTCATTTAATTTCAGGTAGTGCATGGGACCATGGCCTGAGTGCCACCTTTCTATAGTGACTATTTTGTTCTCGTCTTGTAGGTACACAGTTATTAAGGACAACTACGGCGATGGTGTGTCTGATAGGATTATTAAGCCACAGAGAGATAAAGATGGTATTTTGATAAGGTCTATGCGGGTAAGATTAGAATTGATCATGATCAGTATTGTGCAACTATTTTACAAAATCCGTACGGTTTTTTCTCAGTAGGACTGGACTGTTTTGTTTTATTTGAGTGATCAGAAAACTGAACCCCACTATGAAATGTGTGGGTGGGGGTGTGATGTGGGTTGTCGCGTGGGGGGCGGGGGGGGGGGGGGGGGGGGGGGCAGTCAGTAATTGTTTTTGTTTTGTTTGGACTATAGGGATCATAGAAGGAAACGAGTTTCACAGAATAAAACCAAAGTCATTAGCTTCTGGATTAATACTTTAAGCAAGGCAAGTTGAATTTTATTCAAGGGAAATTATTCTCTTTAGGGATGTGCTCAGGTTCATAGAATCTGTGCATTATTTTCTTGACAACTTCGAACTTTTAGGAATTATCACGTAGAAAATGATGAAAGTGGCCAAGGAATTAAGAGAGCACTGCAACAGTTTTCATCCATGTTCTTGGTGTGCTTTTTTTAGTGCTTTGTTTCTTTTTCTTTGTTCTCTATCTTTATTCCTCCCTTCTATTTTCCAACGTAACTTATTCACAGGCACTGGATGAAGATGGTATTGCTGCACCTGGCCAAATTATTCGCAATCATGATATCTATGTGAACAAGCAAACTCCCATTACTGACAATAAAAGAGGTGCACCGGTAACAGTCAGGTGAGCATCCACTCCTTCTATATTTTTCGTTTTTATTTTGTTCCATACACCTGTCTTTTATTTTATTGCTCAGAAGTTCTGATTATGTTGAATGAGTGTTATATGTGTTTTATTATCTTACTAAAATCTACCACCTAGGGACTACAAGAACACACCAGCCACTTACAAAGGGGTTGATGGTGAGACTACTGTTGTAGATCGTGTAATGCTTTGTTCAGATACAAATGACAAGCTGTCTATTAAATGCATTATCCGCCATACAAGGAGGCCAGAGGTATGGCTTATTTGCTGCATTCACTTGGTTTCAACTGTATAAAGATGGATTTAAATTTGTCCTTCCTATCTGCGATCCAGGTTGGTGATAAATTTAGTAGCAGACATGGGCAGAAAGGTGTTTGTGGCACCATTGTTCAGCAGGAAGACTTCCCCTTCTCTGAGAGAGGAATATGTCCTGATTTAATTATGAATCCACATGGATTCCCTAGGTTTGACATCAGTTTTGTTACATTCTCTACATGTTTTATCTCTTTATTAATTTTCCTAGCATGTATCTCGTATTTTCCTATGAGAAAGTTCCTGCTCTCATGAACATTAATTTTCCTTTGGATACAATATTTGTATTTTGTGTAACCAACTTATGAAATGTTTGTTCATGTCTTATTCTGCTCTGAAACTGGTTCTGTGTTCGATTCTTTGCTTCAGAATATCCAAATTAGAATCAAACCTGTGATTTTTTTTGTTTGTATCACTTCGGATTATTCTTAGATAATGGACATGATATGTTTAGTGGATTCGTTGCATCTTAAGGTCATTTTAAGTTTGACATATGCTCTGAATACTGACTTGTTCTAAAAAGGTAATAATCTAAAAAAAGGCCTGTTTGGTTGACCTTTATATTTTATGTAATGGGCAAAATAACTAAGGCTCCATGAGTTTGAGCATGTAGACATGAGCACGAAAGAAATCTTGAATGTTAAGGTAATCTAAGCTCAGCTTAAAAAATTGGTTCTCAAAGTCTCGCGTATTTTATCTTACATTTCGCATGCATTTTATTATATAGTTCATTCTGCCCTATAATATCTGTTCTGCATGAGGAAGGAGTTGTATGGGGAGCCTTCTTTTTCTCTCTAATACAATGAAATGCAGCCCCGCGTTTTTAAATAAAATGTTCTGCAGAATTTGAAACTTTGGACCTAAAAAAAAGGATCAAATTCAAATTCTGTAAATTTGTGACCAGAAATTTGAATTTGATTATATATAATAACTAGATTGTTATCTTTTGTTTAAGTGTACAATTTTTTTGATTCCTTCCCATTTGACTCATTTTTTTCCCCTCATCAGTCGTATGACTATTGGTAAAATGATTGAACTTATCGGTGGAAAGGCTGGCGTTCTTGTGGTCGATTCCATTATGGCAGTGCATTTGGTGAACCAAGTGGGAATGCTGATAAGGTTGAAGACATAAGGTATACTTCTGTCATACTAACACCTGAAGTTTGTCTAATTGATCTTTTTAACATTGTTTTTTCTTTTATACCAGCAATACTCTAATCAAGCATGGCTTCAGCTATAATGGAAAAGATTTCTTGTACTCGGGTAAATTCTAATGCTGAGTTGCTGACAACCTTTAAAATTCCATGTTATTTGCTATTCCACCAAATCTGAAATCATGGTATTTGCCAGTGTGCAAATATAGGTTAGATACAAACCAATGTATGCTTAGGTTAATGGAAAATTACAAAGGCTAATTGTTACACTCTCCAATTAAAAGTAAATGTCATTTAGGACATTGACATGGTCGATAAGGTGGAACTTTGATCAACAATTTCAACAAAAAAAATGTGACATTGCAAATAAAGATTATTAGGTATTTTGAAAATGCTTCCATGGTGAATCTATTAACATCTTCATCATTGCCTCCTGGCATATTTGGAAGCAGAGAAATAACTCCATCTTCGACAGAGGACGTCCCTCTTTTTTCTCTTGGAAGACCTCCTTTTATGAGGAATCCAAACTTCAAGCTTTTAGGCTTTGTGAAGAAAAACGACTTGCTGTTCTCCTCTGTTTAGAGTCCCTCTCCTAGTTTCTTTTGCTTCTGTGGAATGCAGTCTCTCCTGCCCTCTTGCTGGTTGTGTTGTTTTTGTTCTTTTAGCCTCTCTTTGTACAGCTTTTTTCTTTTTCAATTTTTATAAAAAAGGCTTTTACAGACCCTGCTGTATTTTCGGGTAAAAAACATCTATTTTTAGTTTGTAATTATGCAAATCTCTGTGAAACAACATCATATTTCTTACTTAAACATTAGATGGCTTTCTTTATGTATTGTGAGCATCCTAGCTACTTGGGCCTGCAATGGATCTTCAGCGCTGAACCCCCCTCCCCATTTCAGGCATTCTAGGTCATCCTCTGGAAGCATACATATTCATGGGGCCAATCTACTATCAGAAACTGAAGCACATGGTAGGGATCGTTTATCTGTATTGTTCTTTTTTTTTTTTTTGCTTGGATTTAGTTGAGGCCTTGTTTTCTAAACCTAGCATTTGTATGCTGTACTTTTGTTCTAAGACTTGTCTAATCTAACCTTTTAAACTTTGGTTATCTATGTGCCCATGAGTAACAGGGGTGACAGATAACGCAATGGATATTCTCACTGAAAAGTACTCCCGTAACATTGCAGTTTATTAGGTTTATAAAAACATTACAAGAAAACTTGGTGGTGTTGAATCCATAAAAAAATTTGTTGACATGTGAATTCCCCAGGTTCTTGATAAGATGCATGCTCGAGCTAGTGGACCACGAGTGTTATTGACCAGGCAACCTACTGAAGGGCGAAGTCGTGATGGAGGTTTTGCAACACTACAATATTCTGCAATTATATGACTTTGCCCCTGTACCCTTTCTTGTTGATTATCTTGTTGCCCTTGTTTAATATTTACTTTTTTTTTACAGGTCTTCGTCTTGGTGAAATGGAGCGTGATTGTTTGATTGCATATGGTGCTAGCATGCTCATCTTTGAACGTCTATTGCTATCCAGTGATCCATATCAAGTCAGGTGATTTTCGAAGTAGTTTGTTTCAGTTGGCTAAGCAATTAAGGCTCTCTAGGAAATGAATTTGATGTATTAGGTGTTAATAATCCATTAAAGGTCGAGCATTTCAAAAGAGCTAACGTAACCTTGTTTACATTGTTCATGACATGGTAGATTTTAGATTTATTTGAGCAGCGCCATCACAAAGCACTTGTAAAGTCGTTGGTGGGCATTGGCTGTGGGGCTCACATTGTTTATGGATCTGAATGTTGGTGCAGGTTTGCAGAAAATGTGGCTTGTTGGGGTACTACAATCACAAACTGAAGACTTTGCACTGTTCAATGTGCAAGAACGGGGAAAATATGGCCAAGATGAGGCTGCCATATGCTTGCAAGCTTTTGTTCCAGGTATTACCGCATTGTATTGCCTTGCTTTGTTGGAGTTGTGGTGGAGTGTATGCCGTCAAGCGGGAAGCCATTTTGAATCTGTCCTCATGTGTTTGTTTGTTTGTTAACTTTTGCTAGGAGCTGCAAGCAATGAATGTTGTTCCTCGGCTGAAGTTAACCGAAGGGTAGCTCTAGATTGAGAGGCTATAGAATGGTGGTTTGTGTCGGCGCTGGATTGTTGGGGGCTTGGTCCATCTTACGGGCGGAGCGGATTTCTGTAGCATAGGGAGGGAAGACTGCATAGGTGATGTTACTATCAAGAGCAAGCAATTAATTAATTAGCATCACTACTGTCTGGTTTAGACGTGGAATAATGCTGTATAACTGGTAAATAGAATAGCCCATATATATATAGCAATTATTTAGCACCATTTCTGTCTTGCATACTGGTTTCTTGCAAATAAACAATATTATTATGCTGATAAGAGAACAAAAGAAGCACTAGTATATTATATTATATTGTAGATAAACAAACATGAAGCGATGATATATGCCCATTCATTCATATGTAAGTGTATATAGGAGTGTGTACTAGCTAGGTAGATATATAGGTAGTTGCACCCACAGTACTAGGACACGTGTAGTAGCAGCATCAGTATCTATCATCATAGATGGGAGATGATGGCGAGGGAGATGACCGCCTGTTGAAACAGGTGTTTGGTGTCGTCTCTCATGGACGTCTTGGCGTCCGCGTACCTCCTCTCCTGGATGGCTGCGATGGAGGCGTCCACGTCGTACAGGGAGTTGCGGTACACCCCGATGCACGCCTCCAGGCAGGACCTCCGGGGAGACCATGGCCACCGCTCCTTGCTGCTCAGCTCCGCCACCTTGGCCTCCATGCCCACCGCGCCTGACCTCACCAGCTTCGCCGAGATCATGGCCAGCTCGTGGAGGTCCGCCTGCCTGCTCTCGGGCTCCGACGACAGAGATGAGACGCAGAGGGTGTAGTTCACCTGTGGGTCGCCCTGCCTGCATCTCTCGCAGGTGTCCGTTACCACGTCTGTGTCGTCTGACGACGGCAGCCCAAGCTTTGTTGTGTTGGTACTGCTGGTGGTGGCCATGGCCATTTTTTGTAGGAGGAGGATTGTTATTATTGTTATCAGGTAGGAGTAGGAGAAGAAGAAGAAGAAGAATGGAACTGCAGAGACAGAGGAGCGATAGCAAGGTGTACGTGGTGGTGGTATCTTCATCTTGTGATAGCTAGTGCATTGCAATTGCATGTGCTAGAGTAGCTAGCTACTCCTATATACAGTATCATCTGCTACTTGTTGGACACGTTTTTTTTTTTAAAAAAAAATATAGTTTGGGAGGTTTGAATTTGTGACGTCTGATGACAACAAGCTAGTGAGCCGGCCTGGGTGATAGCGAAAGAAAACGGGATCCTTCCTTGTTTGCATTTGGCTTGTTGATTTGGATATGTATGATTTCCTTCATCTTACTACATATATGCTCCATTCCATATTATAAGACGTATCTAGAAGGCAAAATAAGCTGCCAAATAAGCAGAGAAATGATCGCATATTGCACGAACGGATCGGCAAACGAACTCGAAGAGGACCCGACCGGGTCATGTGGTCCCTAGCTAGCTCCGCCGAGCCTCCGACGATCGATCGCTGAAGCGTGCAAGCAACGTTGTTGGATCGTTTGTTGCGCTCAAGGTCGTTGCAGTTTTCTCCTTGCGAATCCCTCCTCCCTCGATAGCCGCGCCGAAAGTGTTGCATTTGCATGCAACTGAATATAGTATTTTGTTGTATTTGGGTTGTCCTTTTCTGGGACTATATATGGTTTTATTAATTTCTGTACTTGGCAGCAAAAAGAAAAAAAAACAGAGATAAATTAAATAGGATATCCAGATTTTTCCAGAATTGTATCTGTGGATGATCGAACAACTGATTAAGAATAAATGAATAAGGATTTTATTCCTTGTGTTTCTCTCCATCTGATGAGGAAACCCTACAACATATATATATGTATCCAACAGCAGAACATACATAAGAAAAAAAATCACACAAAATTAAATATAATCGATGACTATATATATACTATAGGATCATCAGGAATATATGATAGAGGGAGGATCGGAATACCAATGCAACAACAAGATCGAGCAAGCAGAGAGATGGATGCATATAAATATATAGTATATAGTATAATGGAGATCGATATATATATATATATATATATGAATATACTTTACTACTATATATATGTGTATCATTGGATGTATTATGCATGCTTAATTGCAACAAGGGACATGATCGATCCGGCGAGGAGTCGATGGAGATAAATTAATGATATATATGGCCGGCCGGATCGGATGATGCATATGATAAATGATGGATGCAAGAAGCGAAGCGATGACGACGCATATGGAGATCGAGATATGCATATATATGTCGGTGATAGATTGATGGATGTATATGATGCATGATGATTGATTCACGCGGCGGCGGCGTGTGTGAATCCGAAGGCGATGTGGGCCATCCGTCCATACTCCCTATCATGATCCGCGACGGGGACACGGTGCTTCTCCTCCTCGTCCTTCCACGCGTCCTCGCAGCTCTCAGAGGCACCCATGGCGGCGGTGAGCTGCTCCAAGGCCTTGCCATAGATCTTAGCCTTGAGGTTGTCGAGAGCGTCACGGAGGAGGTCAGCGGCGCCGCCGTACAGCTCCAGGCAGTGGTCGAAGCGGTCACGGCGGTGAGACTCCAGCTCCGCGAGGTCGTCGATCTTGGACTCGGTGCTGGCGGCGTGGTCGATGGCCATCTTGGTGGCCAGCACCGCTAGCCCGTGCATGTTCTTGTTGCCGGCCTCCTTGCTCCGTGGGTCGGCGCCCAGCGACGCCATGCAGTGGTCGTAGGCCACGCCGGCGTGCGTCTCTGACGCGCCGCGGCACGCCTCCTCCACGCTCACCGGTGTCGCGCACGCCTGAGGTGACTCACCATCATCCATCATGCTGGGCATCATCATCATCGGACCAGCTGTAGTATCATCAGGTGTCATTAACTCAAACTCCACAGCCTGCGCAGCACCTGCAACCAGCAGCAGGCCGAGGAGCAGCATCACACGCCGGCTGCTGCTGCTATCACCACCAACCATCATCATCGCCATTTTCGACCTACTTAATTACTTAGCTTGGATGAATGGATGGGCGATCGATCTACTATCTGCACTGCACCTGCCTGCTAGCTGCTGCTAGAAAAAAGAGAGAGAAAGATCGAGCAACTACTGCACGCACGGGATGGTGGTATCGAACGAAGAAACTACTGGTAGCTACGATGATAGATCGATAGATCGGAAGGCTTGACGATGGAGGGAGCTGCGGGCAGATATGGAGGAGGCTTTGGAGCCAAGTGAGAGACGGGGAGCAAGCCTCGCGCTACCTATGCATGCTTCCGCCATTTCCATGGATGGATGGAGCGCTACCCTCCGCGCGCATGCAATACCTCAGCTCAGCTCCATCATCCACCATCCATCGTTGAATGCTTCAACTGCTTCTATTTTAAGCTCCAAGAAATGTGTTGCTTGTGTGCTAACTAGAATTAATTAAAGTATTTATGGATTATTTGAATTTCGATTTGTAGTGATCTCCAGAATGCACAGTTGCACGGTACCCATACGTACGGTGTTCCATATTCATCATTGCAGAGTACTAGTCACTAACTGGGAAAGGGAAGGAAAAAAATGAAGAAATTAATTAAGATACATACATATTCTGAGAGTACCTGACACAGACAATAGTATACATATAGTGTGATCCTTATGATTTCACTACTTGTTGCTCCTTATTATTGTTGATGTCAGCCTCTTCATCATCTGCTTGATGTTTTTTATCTGTGCAGCATGCTAGCTGCCGCGGTATCCTTCTTCTTTCCCCACAGCAGAAGATAAAGCCCACATATCATGAGCGCGGATCCTAGAACGCTGTTTTTTGGGGGGAAAAAATGTTTGTTTTGAAAAGAAAAGTTCAAAACTTTGTCATGCTCGCAATAGATGCATGAATGGTAATTCAGTTCATATATATAACTGATATATACTGTGCATAAGAGAAAAGACCACGGTACAGCATGAACAGTAGTACCTGCCAAGATATAGCTGCTCATGGAGGAAGAAGAAATCGATGACGGCCACCATGATCTGGATGACGGGGATGAAGGCTGCAGTAAAAACTGGACCCCTCTTATGGACGCACCAGGTCATTATCAGGAAGCCTGCTGCAGATGCCATGATTCCCTAATACAAATATATACATTATACATATATATGCAACAAATTAAAGTCTTTATATAATACCAATACATATGTTGTGTTTCAAAATTTTAAAAAAATATTTCCCTTTCCCTGAGTTTGATTATTTCATATACACTCCTATAGTCCTATGTAGTATCAATGCAATTTACATTAAGTACCAGTTGCACTTCTCTACGACGACATTACATCCTGATGACAGTCTAGTCATGAATCATGATGAAATATTTTTCATTTTCTTTATGATACATAACACATGGAAGGTTATGTGGACGAGTGGAGTTAACATCTTTGAGCTTATCCGGTTCCGGTGTTCAGTCTCGTCGTTCTCTGTTAAAAATAAGGTTAGTGCAAGAGATACTAATTATGGAGACGATTAAGTTTTACTGCGTTGACCCTCTGACGAAGCTCGACAACAAACTGAGATCACTAGTCAAGGAACTGCAAAGGTGGGAAGCGAAACTGAGATCACTAGTCAAGGAACTGCAAAGGTGGGAAGCGACCAAGGTGGGATCAATCAGGGACCAACTCCTGATGGCAAGGGAAATAGTCCGTCAGTTGGACAAGGCCCAAGAGGACAGGGGCCTGGCTAGTCACGAGCTCGATTTACGCCGAAGAATGAAGCTAAACTGCCTGGGACTCTCATCGCTGCAGCGTACAGTGGCCCGGGAACGTTCCAGGATCCGGCAGCTCAGCGAAGGGGATGCCAACACGGCGTATTTTCACTTGATCGCCAGAGGACGCAAACGTAGGAGCTACATCCCATCGATGACAGCAAACGGCCACACACTGACGGAGCATGAGGCCATGGCAGCAACGCTACACGGCCATTTCTCCGGAGTGTTCGGCGCGACGCCGGATCGCACGACGCCTCTCAACCTGACGAGTCTGGGGATACATTCCACCAATCTTGAGGACCAGGAACGCCCTTTCAGCGAGCAGGAAGTCTGGGCGGCGATCAACGCGATGCCGTCGAACCGAGCTCCAGGGCCTGACGGTTTTACGCCGGGTTTCTACAAATCAGTCTGGCCAATCATCAAAGAAGACGTAATGGCGGCCATACATGCCTTCGCCCACGCAGACAGCAGAGCTTTCAACAAGATGAACAATGCAGTGATCGTTCTGATCCCAAAGAAATTGGGAGCTCGGTGCCCGGCTGATTACCGCCCAATCACAATGATACACAGCTTAGCTAAAATAATCTCCAAGGTGCTCGCGCTAAGGCTCGCCCCAAGGCTCAACGAATTGGTGAACAAGAATCAGAACGCCTTCATCAGAGAGCGGACAATCCACGACAATTTCAAATATATCCAGTGCGCAGCAGCTCTGATAAGGAAGAAGAGGATTCTGATGGTGCTCCTGAAGCTGGACATCTCCAAGGCATTTGACACCTTGTCATGGCCGTTCCTGCTCGACGTCCTCAGAGCACGAGGGTTCGGTACGACGTGGAGACGATGGATCGCAACTTTGCTCAGCACAGCATCTTCACGAATTCTGCTCAATGGCAGGCAAGGCGACGCAATACACCACCGGAGGGGGGTACGCCAGGGCGATTCTTTGTCACCACTCCTCTTCATCCTAGCCATGGACGTCCTACATCCTCTGTTCGTCAAGGCGAGCAACGACAGAGTGCTTCGACCCATGAAACCACCAGCAGTCAAATACCAGTGCAGCTTCTACGCAGACGACGTCATACTTTTCATCAGGCCGACGCGTTGTGAAGCCACCGCAGTCAAAGCTATTTTGCAGATCTTTGGACAGGCCTCGGGTTTACACACCAATCTCGCAAAATGCTCAATCACACCTATCTACGGAGGGGAAGAAGCACTCCCTGACATGGTCGACATCCTCGACTGCCAAACTCAAGATTTCCCCATTCGATACTTGGGACTTCCCCATTCGATACTTGGGACTGATACTTGGGACTTCCCCATTCGATACTTGGGACTGCCACTGACAACAGGGAGAATCCCAAAGGCAGGGTTCCAGAGCATGGTGGAAGCCGTCGCTCGCAAGCTGCCGCCGGTGCACGGCGCGCTGATGGCCAGAAGTGGCCGGTTGGTATGGATAAAATCAGTGCTCCGAGCCGCCCCCATATACTCAATGATGGCACACAGCTTACCTGCGTGGGCAAGAAATGAGATTGACAACATCTGCCGCAAATTCTTATGGGCTGGCCGTGAGGACTCCGTGCGCGACAAATGCCTAGTAGCCTGGCCGACAGTCTGCAGACCGACCGATCGGGGGGGTTTAGGCATAAGTGATCTCAAGCTCGCCGGTTACGCTCTCCAGACTAGGTGGCTGTGGCTGCAAAAAGTGGACAACGACAGGGCCTGGAGCCAGCTGCCGATCGCCACCACGCCGGAGGTTCAGGCCTTCTTCAGAGCATCCACGTTCACATTTCTCGGAGATGGCCGGCGCGCCCTGTTCTGGAAAGATCGATGGCTGGACAGGGCACCCTACCTCATCCGGCACGTCCCCCCAGAACAAGGAAGGAGTTAACAGTCAGAGAGACACTCCAGAATCGGCATTGGACGAGGGGATTCAGAGGGGCACCCTCGGCTCCAGCGTTGGCAGAATACTTGGACCTATGGGAGGTGATGCAAAGTGTGCAGCTCTCAGAGGTCCCCGACCGAACTGTCTGGCGATGGTCACCGGACGGCAAGTACTCGGCAAGCTCGGCATACAACATGTTGCACGTCGGCGGCATGACCTTCAATGGGCATCGCCTAATCTGAAAAACTTGGGCGCCACTGAAGATCAAAATCTTCCTCTGGCTCGCCTTCCGCCGGAGGCACTGGACAGCGGATAGGCGCGCAAGGCACGGACTCCACGCTGAAGACCGTTGCTACCTCTGTGATCAAGAGACGGAGACGATTGACCACCTCCTCGCCTCGTGCGTCTTCACCAGGGAGCTGTGGCACAATATAATCCTCACGCTTGGCGAGCAGACGCCGCACAGCCAGCCAACGACGCGGCGATGGTGGCGCACTCTGCGCGCATTATGGTCTGGCGCTAAGCGGGACGGCCTCGACAGCCTCTTCGCCCTCGTCTCCTGGCATGTCTGGAAAGAGCGCAATGCCCGATGTTTCAGAAGTGCGCCGTCTTCCTTGGTGGACCTACTGCAAGTTATCCGAGCAGAAGCGGATCGCTGGCTGCAGGTGGGGGCTAAGGGCCTCGCTGCTCTAGCAGCCGGCTAGGCGCCCAGCAAGTTCGGCTGTCGAGTTCAGTTCGTGCAGTTCAGTTTCGTTCGCGGCTCTGGGCTCTCCTGTTCCCCGGTGCTGCGGGTTCCTTCGTTTCGCTTTTTCCTGCTCTGTTTTAGTTGCCGGCTTCGGCCTCCCTTGTTTGTTTAACTCTCTGTCGTCTTAATACAAAGATACACATACTCATGCGTATTCGTGAAAAAAAAAACTACTAGCAGGTTTTCTCCACTTCTGGGACAAACTGTACGTGGTGGGTGCTACAAATGCTACCATTAATTTTTGTGGAACTCACAGATTAAGTTATTGCGGTTACCACTCTTTCCGAATTAATTAAAGCCACTTTGACCTAAATTTGTTAACGTTAAATAATATAATAACCATCATGGTGGATATTGTGTCATATATATCCGTGATCCGTGACTGTCTAGGGATAACTTCTTGGCCTTTTATTCATGCCTAATAAGCAAGAAGTTTTTTTTTTGAACTGTGTAAATTAAGCTTAGATGCATGAATAATGCATGAGATCGACATCTGCTTACTGAATACAATATTGTGACGATCTCCATCTTGTTTGTCACGATCCACACCGATGTGTGTCTCTCTATCGTGACCGTCATCGCTCCTGCCTGCAACGTGCTGATGAAGAACATGAAGGCGGTGCTGGAGTAGAGCGCCGTGTACTTTTTTGTCAGCCTGCTTTGGAGCAGCAACCACAGTGAGAAGAAGAGGCAGTTTGCCAGTAATGCTACAGTTCCCAGCATCCATGTCTTCTTGTCGTCGTTGCCCACCGCCTCTACTTGACCTGCTTGAGAGGAGGCAGTGCTGCTGCTGCTCTGGTGGTGGTGGTGTGTGACTGCCACACCCTTGTAGAGGCTCAGCAGCAGCACTCCTCCGAGCGACATAAGCGTTCCGAGGATCTTGGCACACCCTGCTGCTTTGCTCTTCATGTTGAGCGACTCCACTCTGAAGATATATAGATGTATATATGCATCCATTTTAGTTCAGTGAGGGGGTTTCAGAGTCCAATTAAGGCCACTGATCGACAAGCTATATATATATATATATAACACATACCGTAGAGCTATGGCAATGAGGAAGGTGAGGACAGGAGCCATGTTGGAGAATGTAACGGCGAACGTCGCGGTCGTGAACTTGAGCCCGTAGAAGAAGGTGTACTGAGAGAGGGAAGCACTGCATATATATATAGACGATCGACGACGTACACATTAAGAAGAAGAAGAAGAAGAAGAAGAAGAAGAAGAAGAAGAAGAAGAAACAGAATATATCTACGTAATTATATATACTATATATAATCCTACATCTATACTACATATTTGTGTTAGTTACTTAGTTGTACCTACCCAAGCGCTGCACTGAAGAAGTGGTACACAAAGATCTCTAGCGTGAGCTTAGGCCTTGTGTTCCTGCAGCAAATTAATTAAAGAACAACAGCTAAGAACACCATTAATTATAGCTAGCATACAGCAATATGTATAGCTGAATAATGCATCGATCAGTTGGAGAATTAATATCAAAGCATATATATATATATATGCACACGTAGTAGTACGCACCGTTCTTTGAGGTAGGCTATTGGCGCTAGGAAGAGAGTGGCGACCAACTGGCGAAGAGTGATGAGAACCAGGGCGTTGAGCCCTTGCTGGAGCGCCTTCTTCACCAGCGCTGTCATCACAGCAGAGATGAGGTTGAAGACCAGCATTGCCATCACCGGCCTCCACTCATCATCCATGCTGTCTGGGTGGTGCGGCATCATTCATGCATCCCCAACAATATGATGAGTAGTATCTGATGTGTCAATGTGTTGTAAGATGCTTCTCTCTATATATATTGACATTGCAAAGGTCTGGTCCTGAACGACGCTCTTCCACTTACCATTGTCCCTGAACGAAATTAAAGCAACGGCTCTCGTTCATTCTGAGGGAGAAAGGTATATATATATAATGCTACGAGGAGCATCCATAGTTGCTCGATCTCCAGTGAAATCATAATATCATGATTCAGCCAAGCACTGATATTTTCCTGCTTTTTATGCATGGTGACTGTCTGCATAAGTTTCCAATAAGAAAGTTGGCAGAAAGCTGACAGATGCTGTTTTGGCTGTTTTGTTGTGAGTAAAAAACACTGTACCATGACTGATAAGCCAAGCGAACATGGCGTAAGAAAAGCTGGATATGCACTCAGCTTACAAAATCCGAGGGCACAGTCAGCTCTCAGTTGGTGTGTGTATGTGGATTATTACCATCGCCGTACCTTTTATATATAAAAAGGTTAGTGGAGGGTGCTCACCTTGTGTGTGATATATATCTCTTTAATTTGCATCACCCATAGAGAATGTGTTTCTTGTCTGCCATCTCTCTCTCTCTCTCTCTGGAATTAGCTTCCGTTGCTTACTGTAAACGAGAGAGATTGGTGTGATAGGTTCAATGATTATTTTGAGTCCTACAGAGACTGCTCACTGCTTATAACAGAGCTAGTATATTCAAGGAATAAAAAAACAGTGTCAAGATTAAAATCCACCCAATACATGTTAATTAAGCACTGCCTTTCCAACTCGATCAAGATCAAAACCAAAGACACTTCATCCCTGCCTACGTGCATCATGCACCTTGGCACTAGTCAAATAAAAATAACCCCAGCAAGAACAGGCACTGCTGAGCAAACAGTGCCCAGTATATTCAGCGAAAAAGAAAGCTACCATAGTCAGAGAATCAGAAAGCATTTATGTAACAGTATCAAGAAAGCTTATCTGAGTAACACGCCCGTGAATAGGTAGGCTAAGATCGCCACTGTCAGCTTTGG
This sequence comes from Microstegium vimineum, assembly GCA_022036555.1. NCBI lineage: Eukaryota > Viridiplantae > Streptophyta > Magnoliopsida > Poales > Poaceae > Microstegium > Microstegium vimineum. Next base: position 410,366 of record CM039122.1, on the reverse strand, counting down.
TTTTGCGTTCCTGAAATCAAATTCCAAAGTTGTCTTTTCTTGTATATAAAATAAAAAATGGCATTCTTTTTTGTAAAACACTAACAGTGTATAAGTATATCCATCGACCTTTCAGACATGTAGACTTTTTTTAGTTCTAAAGAGACGAGACTTCAAAGGTGAACACTGAAAACAGTGTGCCGTGGCATGAGATGCATTCAGCATATGAGTACTGAGTGACATGTGCTCTTCTTTTTTTTTTGCATAGTGGAACAACCTGGTTCCAGTCATCAGAGCAAAGCAATTGGAGGTGGAGCAGAGACCGGGTAGACAGACAGCATAGCAGCCGCACTACCTGCTAACAGTTGACGAGGAATGGTACAAAGTGCATCCATCCATGTTGCTTGCATTCAGAAGTTCAGATAACTGTGGGCATCAGATGCTGCTGACTGCTGAGGCCGCTGTAATGTAAGGCTGTAAGCATGCTACCGTCATCAGGTTAAGAATCTTGTGGTCCCTGCAGCGTAGGAGCATTCCATCAAGGCAAAAAAAAATTCAGACGCTAGCCCTCTTTGTTTCTTGACCATTCCATTCCATTCCGTCAAAGAATCAAGATCCCCTTAGCTTTGTCTTAGCGTGTTCCTGCTGCTTTGTTTCAGCGTGTTGTCAGAAATATCTGGTCATCACTACTTCAATAGAATCGGATTTCAGTTGTTTGAGATCTTGTGCCCTTCAGGAGTCAGGACATCTTCACGTCCATCTTCAATTTCAGTTGTTGGAGATCTTGTGCCCTGCAAGAAATCAAGAGTCAGGACATCTTCACGTCCATCTAATCCAAAGACACATTTTCTACTATAACAAGGCATAAGGTACAAATCGTCTACAGGAATCTCTCAAAACATATTTTCGTTTTGCATATTTCCTCTTCGCCAGAAACAAGTCCACTAGTCTCAAAAAGATAGAACATTCAGAGGTCAAAACACAAGAGACGAGTTTCCCTAGAAGAAGAAGGGCGGCGGCGAGAGGAGAGCAGTGGATAGTCCTGGTCTGGGCCGGGCAAATCTCGCTTTAAGTGGGCCACTATTAGGCCCATTGTTGTTACACTTCCACTTGCACAGCCCAAGAATCTCAAATCAGGGGGGGGGGGGGGGGGGGGGGGGGGGGGGACTCCGAGCGAGGGTGCTGCCGGCGATGGAGTAGAGGAGGTCGTCGGCTTGCCGTTCAGGTTCGTGTCCATGCCAATGCCATGGACAATACCTTGTCAAAAAAAAAACGCCATGGACAATAATGGACTGCTATATAATATCAATATTTTTTATAACATAATATAGCATACTTTAAAAATATATCTCATGGTGAATCTAATAACACTGGAGTATTTGTTAACAATATATTTATAACACAAAATCAGCTTAAAATACCAAAAACCGTAACTACATTGTCTTAGGGCTTGTTTGGAATGTGGAATTTTTTCCTGTTTCTGTATTTTTTCATGTGAAAATGAACTGATTCCTGTAAAATTCTTGCGCAATTTTTATGAAATTCTTGTTGCAAACAGGCCCTAAAAATCGATTTTATTGACCAAAAACTGTGTCGTAGTGTGCTTGGACCTTGGAGGAAGCCACGCTCGAGTGCCCCCACGTTTGCATAAAAAACTGCTCCTTTTTACTTTGGTCTTGCAGGGACTTGCAACCATATTTCAACCTAACAAATGAAACTTTATCTATCATCAGTTTAAATTTTAAAAAAAACATAGAACGTGCCTTAGTACGTGGCCTATAACCCTTTTGTTCGGCAGTCAGAGATATATAGGATCTAGTGGCTCCAAGCAAATAGCAAGATAGTTACTGTACTCTTCTATTCCAAAATGTGGGTTATTTTGTTTTCATTCTAAGCCGGCCTTTTCTAAGTTTGACCAACATAATAGAAGAATACATCGACATCTAGATTTTTCTGTTTTTTTATGTTAAAAATTACACTTTGGAATTGAGGGACAGATTTTTTAAATTTATCTTCTAATAGAATACTTCTTGACATGCTCGGATGAACTAATTCTATACCGATATGATGTTTAGTTTAAAGGGAGCATCTCCAACAACTTCTTAAAACAACTTGTTATCCTTATAAATTTGACAAAATCATAAAATTTCCTCTCCAACAACTCCTCAAACCAACTTGCTATTTTTTTCCAAGTTGCTATTCACGGCGCCTATATTTAACAAGATGATATCCAACTTGTTATCCTTATAAATTTGGCAAAATCACAAAATTCCCTCTCCAACAACTCCTCAAACCAACTTGCTATTTTACCAACTTGTTATATGTCTCCTTCCTTTCCTTTTCTTTCTTTTTTTTCCAAAAGTTTGGCAAGTTGGAATAACAAATTGTTGGAGAGAGAGGTTTTTTTCACTTGCCAAATAATTTAGCAATTTGTCAAACCATAAGATTTAGCAAGTCAATTTTTCTAAGTTGTTGAAGATGCTGCACTAGCTACTAATCAACCAGAGCTGAGAACTAAAGATGGCCAAACGGGCCGATTTTTTCGGGCTGGCACGAGCCCGTCACGAAAAAGCACGGCCCGAAAAAACGGCCCGGCACGCAAACAACGTGCTCGTGCCAGCCCGGCCCGCCACCGTGCCAGTGCTCGGGCTGCCATATCAGCCCGCTAGCACGGCACTGGCACGACCCGCTCCAACGGCAGGCACGGCCTCGGCACGGTGCCTTGGCCCGATGCGGCACGACCGTTGGATGGAGGGCGTCCCTGCCATCCTAGCCGTTGGAGGGCTGGAGGCGCACCCCCCTGGGACGCTGGGAGTATAAATCCCAGCGCCGCGGCGACCCACCCCCCCCCCCCCCCCCCCCCCCCCCCCCCCCCCCCCCGCCGCGCGAACCCTAATCACTCTCTCCTCACTCGCTCCCTCTCTGGAACCCTAACCCTAGCCGCCGCCCGCCGATCTCCTCACTCCTCTGTACTCTCGTCTTCCCGCTGGCCGGCCGCCGACACGGGCACGAGCACGACCGATCTCCTACACCTCTCGTCTGCCTCCATGACCGACGATGTAGGCACCTCCTCATCCACATCTTGAACTCTTCGTATTTTTCTCGTCTCCCTCCTCATCCCCGTCGTCTGGATCCGGCACTTGTGGGGCTCCGTGAGCTTACGTCGAGGAACCAGGGTGCCGGATCTGTACGTCGACGTCGTCGTTGTCTCTGGTGCTTCGGCCGTAAAGGTGAGTATTTCCTAACCCTAGATCTGATGTTCTTGATTCCTCTGAGCTCTGACCCCCGGATCTGTGTGCTAACACTCTTTTTTTGAGGGTGTTTTGAAGCCGTCGAGGGACCGGAGAACGGCGGCGACGAGATGTCGTCCGACGAGGTGGAGGAGATCGGGACCGGTCACTCCATGACCATGAACGATGAGTTGCGCCTCTGCGGGATGCGCGGAGATGACGAGGAGGACCTCGCTGGTGATGCCGAGGAGCTTCTTGGTCTCGGGCGTGCCGCTGCCGCCGAGCTGTTCAACCGGACTCATGCTGAGCTAGAGTTGGCTGCTGCTGCCGGCAACACCGGCCCTGCCGGTGACGGCCAGGCAAATGCAGCCAGCGAAGGTGAGGCCGAGGGTGTTGGCGGCGATGCCAGGCCGCCCAGGGTCAGGAAGTCGACCTCTGCATGCTGGGATGATTTCACTGCACTCACAAAAAAGGTAAACGACAAGGATTTCAGATATGGGGCTATCTGTAAGCACTGTAAGAAGGAGTTCAGTGCTATGTCTAGGTTTGGCACGGGCCATCTCCTTCGTCATGTGGATAGTTGCCCTAAAAAGCGTGAGATTGATCGTTATGACTTAGTCCCACATTACTTTCACTAGGGACGGTATTGTTCGTAACTGGGATTATTCTGCTAATGTGGCTCGTTCAGAGCTTGTTCGTTTGCTTGCTAGGCTAGATCTTCCCCTGTGTATTGGGAAAAATGAGGCCTGGGAAGAGTACATCATAAAGGCTCATAACCCTAGGTTTAAACCTGTTTCTAGGCAAACAACAACTAGAGATCTGTTTAAGTACTTCACTGATAAGCGTAATAACCTGATAGATGTTTTGAAAAATAATGCTATTACTTCTGATATTTGGTCTGGAAATGCTAAAGAGGATTACTTGAGTGTTGTTGCTCATTACATTAATGCTGATTGGCAACTTGAAAAGAGGGTGCTGGGGTTAAGGCTTATTGATGTGTCACATAATGCTGAGAACATTGCTGAACGTGTTGCTAATGTGCTTAATGAGTTTGGTATATTGAACAAGGTTTTTTCTATTACTTTGGACAATGCATCTGCTAATAACAAAGCTATGGATAAAATGAAACCTGTGCTTAAGGAGTATTTGGGTGCTGATCTGTTTTTGCATCAACGTTGTGCTTGTCATATCATTAACCTGATAGTTAAGGAGGCTCTAGCTATTGTTAATCCTATGCTTGATTGTTTCAGAACTGCAATATCATTCATCAACTCTTCTAACCAAAGAATTGCTGCATATAAGAGTTTCTGCATGGCATCTGGTATTAGACCTAGGAAATTTGGATTGGACATGTATGTTAGGTGGAACTCTACCTATCTGATGCTTAAGCATATGTTACCTCACAAGGAATCTTTTAATACTTTTATTGAGTCTAATTATCCTAGACCTAGAGATGGTGCATTTCTGTTGACTCGTGATCATTGGGCTATGGCAACTAAAATCATGGCATTTCTTGAACTGTTTTATGACTCAACAGTTGATTTGTCTGGTGTGTATTATCCTACTGCTCCTCTTATGGTTCATCACATTGTTAGGATTGCTATACATCTGCATAAGTTTCAAAATGATGAACATATTAGACCTGTTGTGCAACCTATGATTGATAAGTACAACAAATACTGGAAACAAATACCTGATCTTTACTATATTGCATTTATCTTGGATCCTAGAGCTAAGATTAAAGGTTTTAACAAAGTGATTAGGAAGTTGCAATTGATTACTGATGCTGATTACAGTAATAAGTTGGTTGAGATTAGAGCTCTTCTTTTCAAGTTGTATCATAAATATGATGATCTGTATGGCTCTGTCAGGGAGAAAAGGGTTGTCCCTCCAACACTATCAGGTAAGAAGAGAACTGCTTGGGATGACATTTATGATGATGATGACATTCTTCCTTCTAGTCTTGATCTGTCCAGGTCTATGTCTGCTACTGCATTGCTTCATGCAGCATCTTCTACCAGTTCTGCTTCTGAACTCACTGCCTACCTGGATTGTGATACAGTCAGTCAGTTGGATGATGACTTTAACCTCTTGCATTGGTGGCATCGGCATAAACTTACTTATCCAGTTCTTTCAACCCTTGCTAAAGACATTTTTAGTGTGCCTGTTTCTACCATTTCTTCAGAGGCAACCTTCAGCTTGACTGGCAGGATCATTGAAGAACGACGGAGGCGGTTGAACCCTGAAACCGTGGAGGCACTCACTTGCATCAAGGACTGGGAAGCGACAGCAACACGACTACAACATATGGTGGAGGACAAGAATCTTTGTGATGCCTTTGAGCATCAATATCTCGATTAGACATTTTTGTAATGGTCTGTAATAGTGATTAGGACCAAGAACTGATTTGAACTTGGAACTTATGATGTAATGAACAATGAGCAATTAAACTGGAGCTTGGCTGCACTCTTTTTTCCTGTCTAGGGTTTCTCACAAGGGTGAGTTTTACCTAGACAGGTTTTTAATGAGGCAGCCATTGCACAAGCTCCATTTTGTTTTATCTGTGTCTTTTGTTTGATGGTTACGTGTCTTGTTGGATGATTTGGATCTGTGGACTATCAAAGTTGTGAAAATTTGAGTTCTTTTGATTTTTTTGATGAAACTAGTATTGTGACTTGATTTGGATCTGTGAACTGTAAAAGTTGTGAAAAAATGAGTGCCGTGCTGGAACGGGTTGGTGGGCTGGCGTGCCTAGCGGCACGGTACGGCACGCTCCAGCTCTAGCCGTACCGTGCTCGTGCTGGAGTTCTGGCACGGTAGCACGATAGGCACGACACGGCAGACACGTGTGCCTTATCGTGCCCGTGCCTTGCCGTGCCGTGCTGAGACGTGAGACGTGCCCGTGCCCGTGCCGTGCCGCGGCACGATTGGCCATCTTTACTGAGAACCACACATCTCTACTTTTAAATACATCAAAATTGAGATTACTTTTTCAAGGACGTATACCTGCCATGATTATTTATTTTCTATAAGTGAAAAGGGAAACAAATAAAAATCTCTATCATTTCGATTGATGGACGTACGATGGCTCGATCGATCTCGAGATAGAGACTGAGATTCCCTAGCTACTATATTATGTATACACTGTGCTCTGCTTTTGCTTTGCTAAGCATGCATTTCTAATGTCGGTAGCATGGCATCAATTCTTAATTTAGTGGTGAAGAACTACACCTAGTCGTCACATAGATTCCCAATTTGTAAATGCGTGAATATATATACAGTGCTTATTGGAAATTCATGTCGATCTGCGAGCTTTTGCTTTGCGTCCGTCCGTCCGTCCGGGTCGATCGGGAGCATCATATCGGATTTGCAGCGCGCGCACCAGCGACAAGGCACACAACAAGCATGATCCTCGACGCATGATGAACGCACGTCTTTGCTTGCTTTATTTTATAATTCGTGTCTCTCTTATTATTACTTCATTATGTTCGTCATTAAACTTTTAGACAGAGTTGAGATGCTGTGTAGTATGTACGTCCTGCATGCCCGCCACATTGAATACATATATTGCTATACTACTATAATGTAACAACGCGCTTTGCATATGTCGACACGAGGACCGCATGCTTATTTCATCGACTGTCGTTTCTTTTCTTTTTATTTTTCTTTTTGACAAGTCCAGCAAGAGAGCTGTCAACCACAATTATATTAACAAAGAAGAGGATTTGGATTAAGCAAATAACAGTCTCGGAGGGGGACACAACCGAAAGCAACCACAATATCTCAATTATCACAATGATTAAGACAACTTTAACAACAATTGGCTCGCATCATCGATCAGCAAACAATCAACTGCCATGAAGAAAGTGTTGCCACCTAAACTTCATTCCTAAGGGCGTTCTCAACGGGGAACGATAAATCGCCAGCGACGAGAACTCCACAAACAATAAAAAAATAGAGGGGATACTGTGAGAGAGAGTTTCGTTGGGACCTGTGCGAGACTAGCTAGGACTTCATCCCTAGCGCGTTGCTCCCACCTCCTTTCGGACAAGGAGATTCCATCTAGATTGGCGATTTAACAACTGTTGTGGACGCCCTAAGAATGTCTAAATCTTTTAGTGCGTGTTTGGTTCACTTCCCTGCCAAGCCTGGGTAACAAAATAACCCAGACAAAAGCTAACCAGCTTTAGCCGATACAACTAGCACTTGTCTGATTACTCTGTTATAGATAAGCCTGAATTGGTTGGATCTTGTTTGGTTGTCAGAATTGTTTGAGTGCATTCATCGTTTCTTTGCTAAGGTGAGCTTACATCCACCTTCTCTCGCTCAAGCATTCTATGGTGAGCACCACTCACACCACTCCATGAACGCCATGGAAGGGTTTGTAATAGGCCGGTATGGAAGGAGACGCCATGGAAGAGGGTCACCTGTAGCAGCTCAGTCAAAACTAAAATGCAACAAAATATTAGAAACCCAAATGCAATCACAGAAAAAACTAAAACACACCAACATGGAGACATATCTATCATCTCTTTGAAAACACAAATGCAATCACCCTGTAGCAACGCCCTCGAAGCGCAATGACAGTCAATGCCCTTTTGAAGAATAAAGCCTCTAAGACTAAAGTCAGAGTGTACATACGGTCTGAGCGATGCTACGGTATGCAGACGAGTGGTGCAACGACACGTGCTAACGAGCGTGTCCTTGGTGGCGACTCAGCGACGTGAGCACTCAACTTCTCAATGGTGGCACAGAAGAGAACATAAAGGCGGCGATGGCTGAGACAAAAACTAATGGTATAGTCGCCTAGCTCCATCCTGACTTGCGGGAAACGGTCAAACTAAAGTTCCCACAAAGTTTGGCTTTGGACTCCTTTTTGGCTTACTTGGCCAGGCTTAGCATCTTATATTAGACACACATCCAACGTGAAGAGTTTGCATTAGCTAAGCCTGGATATATAGGTCCTATAAGCCAGCTATCCAAGCACACCTTAGCACATAAAGTTGTGCAAGACGGGCACTCTGACAAAACAGTTATCTATCTACGACTTACCTTAGTGTCTTGTTGTAATAGTTAGTGATGAAGGTGGATGTATAGGAGGGCATGCGAGACCCTCGCTCTTTCTATTAGTGGTGGTTGCAGAGGTGCTGCCTCTATTAGTGGAACCTCTATCAACCAAGCCTCCTCTATGATGACCTTGATCATGGAGTGCGTAGGGTAATGTTCTATGGTTATGAGAAATAGACAACTTTATCATCAGATGCGTGTAATCCACCAAAACAATATGCTCAATAGAGATGATAGCCTATAACACCATTATTGGTTTTGTCATCTTAACATCGGAGGCCCCTAATAAGGGCACCTCAATGTCCTGCTTTGTGGGTGTCTTTTGGTGAATCTATGGTCTAATCTTTGAGGTCATCTTGTCAAATACAGAGTCTGCATTAACTGACAATGTGTCCTTATTACACAATAAAGAGTCGGGCGGTAGACATGCAAGCCGCCACAAGAGAAGCGAGGATCGACAGTGTTGGCCAAGAGCGATACATCCAGAATAGAAGTATGCTCTATACTTGTTGTGGTTGTGCACACTCCAAGTGTATGGCTATATGTGCTACTAGCCATAGCTTGATGGTAGAAGCCTCCTCCGTGAGGAGGCATATATCACTTTTCTTCAAGTGAATTGCAAAAGTATTTGAGGTTTGTTCACAAAGGCCTTACCATAAATTCAAGCATGGATTAGAGGGGTTTGGAGTCGTTGACGAAGCATTGTTGTTGGTGTTGTTGTTTTCTACCAGTAGTCCTATATGCTCATTGTTATATAATGGAGGAGCATAATAAGATCAGAATATATGTTATTAGTGGCGATAGATCATGCTAGCTATATACTTATATGTCATATGTATCCACCAGATATGACTGATCTATTGATTTTGACATGCAAAGTAGTATCATTGAGTTGATTACATTGACCACTAGCTAGCTGATATAAAGAGAATATCATGCATGTGTGACGCAAGGAAATAAGAGCATCTCCAACGGTTTTGCAAATCGGTTTTGCATTCTTGTTTTTGCAAAAAAAGTCTAAAAATTCCTATCCAACGGTTTGGCAAATAGACTTTGTATTTTTGTTAACTTGACAATTTCCTGGGAAAGATTGGCATATATGCCTAGCGGATCGCGCTTGGCATTTTCCACGCTCGACCAATTTTGGTAATCGCCGCAACAATTTTCACAATTTTGGTAATTGTCAAGTTAATTTTATTAATTACCAAGTCAGTTTTGCCAAACCGTTGGAGATTGACTCTTTTTATTTTTACCATATTTATTTGAGACTTGGAAAATTCTCAAATTTGTCAATTAAAATATGCAAAACCGTTGGAGATGCTCTAATAATGCAAATGGAGAGAGCTAGTGATGAGATGGACGAAATAGATATGATCCTTGTTGTCTTTGGATTTGTCTACACTTGGTCGCCCATGTGCTCTATGATCTCTATCTAACACATATATAGATGGCCGGTCCATCTGAAATGGAATTATATATTAAACACACGTACACGTCTGGATCGATGCATGGATCAACAAATTAAAGGATGGATGGAACGAAATGCATGCATAGAGAGCAAATGTAATCCATCCACCGCGCATCTCGCTCACCCTGATGGATGGATGGATGGTAGAGAGAAATAAATAAAGCTGCTTGCATTGTTTGCGTGCTAGATAGCATTAGATGCTGAGTGCTTGCTTTTCGTTTCTTTTTTTTTTCAATTCAAGTCAAAACCATGCAAATATGCATGCATTTGACGACGTACGGGCCTTGCATGCATGATTACTTCTTCTATTTCTGCCGGCCGGCAGCTTCCTCCTTACTATATACCCATATGCTTTTCCATTGCTATATGTGTTGTTGTCATATTTAGAAAAAGAAGGAACGCCAAATTGATATCTATCTTTTGCTAATCTATGTCGTGTTATGTAGATTATATCCATTGTAAATAAATAATAAGCCCAATTATGAGCAATTAAATAACAGAAATATAAATAGATAAGTTTGAAATGAATTATAAATAGATAAAAAAAACCTAGGTAGATAACGTTTTTAGAAATAAATTGGCACTAGTTTCATTTTTTTATACTTTATAAGTTATATTAGTTATATATGATTTTTTAGACTAAACCAAGAGAGGATAACATATGTCCAATTTTGACAATTGCAGGATGTCTTATACCTAATAATTTCATAGTTCATGGTTTTTAAAACCACCACTGATGATGTGCAAGGTAGAGGTAAAAAAATGGACATTACCTAATAAATTAAGTGTATTATTTTAGAGTGCTCGGCAAAGATTATGCTTAGTAGCATTAAAAGTACATGAAAAAAAACGGTTTCCTTATTTTAAAGGAAAATTCTGAAGCTTAGCTTTTCCAAATTAAAGCATCCTTTCATTTGCCCTATATTATTTGAGCATAAAGTAGTTGCATACATGCACAATAGTTAATATATATTCTACCGTTATTCTTTTGCCAGATAGGTTCTTCCGGTTGAATGGTGTAGAAAAATATCCCTGGGGGCCAGCTGCAAGCATACATATATTAATTATCTTATTGAAGGTATCATTCTTGAGTGCACATAAAGCAAACAAGCTAGCTAGCTATAGGTCTCCCTGCACAGGATTGCTTGCTTGCTTGCTGGGGCTGGAGGCCATGGTCAATACTGGACGTACATGTATAAATAGCTAGCCCCCCTGAGTGAATAATGCAATTAATGTGTGGATGTGTGTAAGGCAAACAGAGGATCATTGGAGGCAGAGCTAACAGAGCATAGCTAGCTTAGCTTCGATTGTTGTAGTGCTGCGGCTGCTGGATCAGATACCATCACATCATATCACTAGCTTCCATCAATCTCATATATCCTTTTTATTAGAGAGCGAGAGAGAGATCGTCGATCGAGATGGGCCGTTGTTATGCTTGGGGTGGTGACTGGAAGCCTACGGCAACGATGCTGTCCGTTGTTGTAGTGTTCGCAGTGCTCAACACACTGACAAAGATGGCATTCAACCAAGGGATGCACACCACTGTCCTCATCACGCTTCGTCAGCTCACCGCCTTCCTTTTCCTCGCCCCAATCGCCTACTACCGGGAGAGGTATGTACGTCTATGCTATATATTGCTGTCTAGCTGGTAGCTGCGTGCTATGATTTAACACGTAACTATACTAGCTATGCACACACAACAATCTCTCAGGATCTCTTTGCTTGTGACAGTACTACGTACGTATATGACAGCTCGATCAACAAGTGTCGATCTTTCAGGCGTCACTAATAACGACTTTGTCTGTCTGTGCATGTACATATGTGTGGAAGTTGCTGGAATGACATTTAATTTCATAGAAAATTTAGTAAAGGTTCATTTTAGATGATGATTATTATATATGCTATACATATGCATGCGTATCATGCTGATTTACCATCCATGCATGCATAATATGTGTAGGAAGACGAGGCCTAAGATGACACTTGAGATCTTTGTGTATCTCTTCTTCAGTGCAGTGCTTGGGTAAGTCTGATCTCTCATCACTCTTCAGTAGTGTGTTCAGATGCAACTTTTTACTTGTGCTAATTAATCACAATAATTAATTAATATCATGTATATGTATGTGTACGTGTATGTAGTGCCTCACTTACCCAGTGGCTGTTCTTCGTGGGACTACGATACACTACAGCAACATTTGCATGTGCCTTCATCAACATGACTCCCATGTTCACTTTCCTTGTGGCAATTCCTTTTGGGTAATTAATTAATTATAATTATATGGTACCGTTAGCTAGCTAGGATGCTGTAAGTGTGTAACTGCATGACATTACTAATATATATATACATATATATATATATATATATATATATATATATATATATATATATATATATATATATATATATATATATATATATAGGATGGAGAAAGTGCAGCTCAAGACTGGAGCCGGCATAGCGAAGGTGATTGGTACAACAGTAGGGTTCACAGGAGCGATCCTGCTTGCACTCTACCAAGGTCCATCACTGACCAGACCACCCTCACCACCTGCTGCGGCTGCACCAGGCCATGGCGGCGGTGGCGCCGCACATCATCAGTGGGCGATTGGGTCTGTGGCCCTACTTGGAGGCGCAGCATGTTGGGGTTTTTGGTTCATCCTCCAGTCAAGACTGGGGAAGAAGTACCCGGCCCTCTACTCTGGGAATGCCCTCATGTTCTTGCTCAGTTTCCTTCAGATGGCTGCTGTGGGGATGGTCACAGAGAGGGACCTGTCAGTGTGGATCGTCAGAACCAAGCTTCAGATCATCACTGTGCTCTTTGTGGTATGTATGTGTAATACTACTAGCTTACTAGTAGTTAATAATATAAGATCAGGCAAATTAATTAATGAATTAATCCGGTTTAATCAAGCAGGGGATAATGGGGTCTGGAGTTGGTTTCTTGGCCATGTCTTGGTGCATCGAGCAAAGAGGTCCTGTCTTCACCACTGCATTCACACCTCTCATACAGCTCATAGCAGGTGCTATCAACGTTGTCGCTCTCCATGAACAGCTCCATGTTGGAAGGTACACATGCATACTACTCCTATACATACATATGCAAATTAATTATTATTCCAATTAATTCAACTGATGCTTAGTCAAAAAAAAATACAATTAATATTGATTGTTAATTATTATCATGTGCTTTATTAATTAGTTATTCGATTCTCCATGCATGTATGCATCCAGCGCCCTGGGCTCTGCTCTTGTAATTGCTGGGTTATACTTTGTCCTGTGGGCAAAGACCAAAGAGGCATCAGAATCAGATGCTGCTCCTCCATCCAGCAATATTATTAACGGCGGCGAAGAGGAACCAAAGCAAGAGACGCAACAGCAAAGAGAGGATGTATGATGATAAGCAATCATGCATAATAAGAGAAAAAGAAGAAATTAATCAAAGGGGGGAGAGGGTGGTCCGATGAGTCTGTAAGTGTGGACGATGGAAGATCTAGCTAGTCTACAAGAAGAGGCGAAGGAAAAAAGATCAGTTTTTTATTCTCTAATCTAATCTAAAAGAGAGACAAAGTAGTACGTCAAGAGGTTTTGTATGTGATGCAAAAACTGTAAACCGCTGTGTGCAGTCATGTCATCAGATCCACCCACACCACTGTAAAGAATGACTCCCGGCCAATGCAACTCTGCAATCGCTAGCTGTGGGCAAATTAAACAAGCACGTTACTGTGGCAATGATGGATTTTTTTTTCTCTCATGAAAGAGAATATAATTGGTGGAATATTAGATATATTGCATTGAGCCTCATGGCTGATTATATAGGGTACATAGGACTAATACTTCTTGTGGCTAGACAATATGATATTATTCCTATTACTCTAACATCCCCCCACAGTCACAGCGGGAGCGTTACAGACGGTGATGGAGAAGAAGTTGACAAACTAACATCCTCCCGTAGTCATAACAGTCGATGTGTCGCGTATGCTGTGGCTGGAGAAGAAGCCGATGAGTCCTCATGCAAGGCGGTAGTCCTTTATGCCGATGTCGAGGTAGCCGAGCGGGAGGGCGCATTAACCTGCCGAGGTCGACGTAGTTGTGGTCGAGTTGCCGTGTCGATGGAGCTGCAGGCGTAGGCGCACAAGGGGCACCATGGTGATGACGGAGACACGTCGAGGCAGTCGTCGTGGAAGGGGCGATGCCGAAGTCGACGCAGTCAGGGCCGTCGTAGACTCATAGATGTAGGCGAAAGGTGACGATGCTATCGAGGCAGACGGGGCGAGAACGGGAGGGTCGATGCCGATGCCGATGCAGTCAAGACACCTGTGCGCCGATGCGTTGGCTGGATTTGTCAGACCCAGCAGTGCGTTGGGGACGAAAGCACGCGTTGGTATTGCCAATACCGAACGTACAAGGGAGAGGGCCCCAACCACGGTAATGTGACGTGGTTGTGCTGGACGAAGAAGAAGCAATGCAGTAGAGAACACGTCGGCGAGCATGGCTCAGCGACGACGCGAGGAGTGGCCGGCAAGCAGGGCTCAGCGACAGCGCGGGTAGTGGCAACTCGATGACGAAGACCCAATCAGCAAGATGAAGATCTTGTGCAGATGGACGTCGCAGCACAGACGTCGATGCACATGGGACGACGATGTAGATGCAACGGCGAAGCGGACACACGGGCGTCGATGTTGCGGCCCGATGAGGCGACACAGCAGCAAGCATGCAACACTGTTGCTCGGAGAAGATGCGTGTACGACTGGGCGCGATGTCGGAGTAGTACGCGCGAGGTCAACGGACGGTGGACGACTCAATCCCGATCAGTGATCGGGCAAACAAAAAAGATACAACAGCAGGGGATCGGGTGTACCCAGCCTCGATCGGACCATGCGGGGCGCATGGCGTGTCATGGACGCGTAGGGTCGAAGACATCGATGCATATGGGGTCAGACATGGTGGAGATGGGCAGGTTCGCCCGATAATAGCGACATGCTGGATCTGACTGACTCCATAACAGCCCATGATCGAAGTGTGTTACTGGGCCTGGCCGCCACCACGGCGGCACGGGACGGGGCGAGATCCATCTGCCTCCATGCAACGAAGATCAAGGCGTTGAGACGACAGCTCGACGACAAGTCTGGGGACGAGGCGGCGGCGGCCCGACGACGAGTCCGAGGACGAGGCGGCGACGGCCCGACGACGAGTCCGATCTGCTGCGTGACGACGATGATGACAGCCGAATCAATAGGATCGGACGCCTAAACAAGGGCGCTGCCCCCGCCGGAGATCGATCCCTCCCCGGGGACGTGCGGCGGAAGCGACGGCGGCTAGGGTTAGGATCTAAACCTAGACGAAAGATACCATGAAAGAGAATATAATTGATGGAATATTAGATATATTGCATTGGGCCACATGGACTGATTATATAAGGTACACGTGACTAACACGATAATATCCTATTACTCTAACATGTGAAATACTACATTTCTAGTAACGATTTACAGCCCTGTTCGAGAAGCATAGAGAGTCCATCGGGTGAGGTTGGTTCCGTAACGAGGACGGATCTTCATCGACTCCCGACCTATAGGATTCCTTACCATATAGCTGTCTTCATTGTCTCCGGCCGGAGGAGGATCCATGGCGGCGCAACTCTTCTTCGCCCGTACGAAAGGAAGACGAACAAAACCCACAAGCATACGAAGGAAGAGAAATAAACTGATCATGAATGTTTTCCGAGTGGTAGATTGTGTAATTTCATCAAATCCCAAGGGTAGTGGCGCATGAGCTAGGGGAAGCCACTTTTTTCTTCATCACATCCCAAAACCCCGTGAGAGCACAAAATGGTTCCTGAAGCAGGTGGAGAAGCCCTACAAAAAGGATACTCTAGTCCAACCACATCATGCATCTCTCCACAACACCTGTTTCTCTAGTGGTTGACCGATTCTATTACCCCACCAGCAAAGTAGGGCAGGATGATGTGCCATGTCCACGTAATTATCTTGGTAGTTTGGTTTAGCACTCACGAATATCAATTTCTTTGAAGGTATACATCCGCAACCAAGGAAACTACACTTTAGTTTCCTTTCGTTGACGGTCTTGTTTTGGCGCTCAAGAAAATTATTGGACCTCAAAGTAATTCTGAATTCTGGTAGTGCGCATGCACATGCATATGGTCAACACCACCACATATATAGCATCCATCCATTTCTCCTTTGTCTTACTAACCTTTCTTTCAACATTTTCCTTCCATCCATTTTAACTATATATATATCATGCTCGCTGATCTCCTTCCTGGCCTTTCTTTCAATATGCATGTGGCAAATGGATATGATTACCTCGAGCCATAAACAGGTGGATTTCATATCAGTTCCAACGACTTCACACCAGCTTCATCTTGCGTTTCCCAAGAATCGCAGCCAGATGCAAAGGGGTTACTAAACATCAGTAACGCAGTAAGTTTCCTCAAATTGTTTGGTTATTTATATCCTTATTATATATTTGTTGATTAGATCCTGCTCTTTATTTTTCTTGACTTATTTTCTGCCAAGTTTTTATACATATTGCTTGCCTCGATCTGCATGGTAAAATTGAGAGGGTAGGAACTGGCCGGGGGCGACAAAGCAACGATTCTGAATGGTGAAATGTGGGGATCTGAACCTGCCTCTATATTATATGCCAACATCATATCGACATTCACATACTCATGGATACAGTATATTTTATTCACAGTTCAGCGATTATATATCAAGGGTTTATTACATAATTTTATTAAATAATAGTTATAGCGAGATTATATATATATATATATATATATATATATATATATATATATAGTCTTCTTCATTCTATATATAGTAAGGAATTAAAACTTGTCTATTTATAGCTAAGAAAAAATAGCAGTGTTTAACGGATCTAAAGTATCTATGGTACATCCACCCTAAGTATAGTAGCGGATCTATATCACTATTTATATAGAATTAACCATACTCAATATGCATCCATGCTAGTAGTATTCTATTCTATATTCAATTCATGATCAAGGATATATAGAGACATGGAGTACAACTAGGGATGCAAGTACGTAGGCTGGTTGGTCCATGACCATGATATAAGCTTAATTTTATGGGTTGCTACTAAAATCCGTAAAAATTAAGCTTATATATAGACTCACAGGCCAGCCCGCTTGCACCCGTATAAGTAATCACTATTGTCTCGGCTCGTTTATTAACAATGACCATGAGCCTGCATATAAGCTTAATTTTATGGGTTGCTGCTAAAACCCGTAAAAATTAGGCTTAGATATAGGCTCATGGGTCACAATTGTTAAGTGGTACATAAAGGCCACTGAATTTTGAAATTGCATTTTTGACCCCCTAAATTTGTTAAGTGGTACACCACAAACACATACTTGCCACTAAGGTTTTTTTTTTGTCAATGTGGCGTTGCTACTTTGCAAAAAAATAAGCATCAAACCCCCTGAAACTCAATCGGTATTTCGTTCATCGGTGTAGGAGCTGCCTCTGCATAGAGGTGCTCGCGAGGAGAGCATCTGCGGCTGGAGGATGGGGTGGTGCCATGGCGCATCGCAAAAGTACGACCCTAGCTACCATTGATGTTTCTCTCCTACTTGTAGGCTAGACCGCGTGTGTGTAGCCTTAGTCCGCAATGCTTCTACCCGTTGCTTCGGTCATACCATGGCTAGTCACGCACGGAAGCATGGCTGACAGGAGTCACGTGCCTACGTTTGGCCTACAAATCGCTAGTTGCCAAGGTCGTGCTTTCTTTGATGCGCCACCTCACCCTCAAGTTGTTGATTCTCCTCTGGTTGTCCTCCCCGACGACGAGCACCTCTGTGCGGAGGTGGCTCCCGCGATGATGATAGTGACACGGATTGGGTTTCAAGGGGCTTGGTGTATCTTTTTTGCCATCTAGCAACGCCACATTGGTAAAAAAAAATGTCCGCATGTCAAGTATGAGCATATGCATGGTGTACCACTTAACAAGTTTAGGGGGCCTAAAATGCATTTTCAAAGTTCAGGGACCTATGTGTATCATTTAACAAGTTTAAGGGGTTAGAAATGCATTTTCAAAGTTCAAGGGCCTATGTGACACACGCTTACAAGTTCAAGGCCCACCGATGCATTTAACTCTTATATTTTAACAACTTTACAAAAATAGACATTTTGGTTTGTCAACATAAAGGCAATGCAAATAAAAACAGATGGCCGGGATGGAAAGCAAATGGGGAGTTGTCCTATATTTATCTAGATGCATGAAAAGAGTAGAGATGATGAATACAATGCAGTCCATGCATGGATTGTCGGGCAATTTCGTTCGTTTGGATGGAGTATCGTAGTAGTATGT
Organism: Microstegium vimineum; assembly: GCA_022036555.1. NCBI lineage: Eukaryota > Viridiplantae > Streptophyta > Magnoliopsida > Poales > Poaceae > Microstegium > Microstegium vimineum. Next base: position 392,269 of record CM039122.1, on the reverse strand, counting down.
ACACATGGCCTAACTAGATTGACATGCGCTTACGCAAGTGCAATTCAGGTACTGATGCATGTTCTGTACTGTACTGTACTGTACTAGCTAGCTGTCATTGAACCAGAATTGCAATTGCATCCATATGCATGGGTACCTATAGCTAGGCAGTACGTTGAGCTGTGCTAGCTATATAAGTAGTATATCGACCAGGATCCCTTGGTCAGTCGCTCAGATCAGTGTCTTCCATGTGCATGCTCTGCTAGCTAGTGTGCTGTGCTGTGAGAATCGATCGACGACGAGCCATCCATCATCGTCGTCGTCGTCGTCTGTGCAGGCCGGAAAACGACGACAGATCAGATCAGATCAGATCAGGCTGCTGCTAGCTTCATACATATAGCAGGGGATCGATCGATCGACCTAGGCGGCGGCGTCGAGCTCGATCGTCGTCGGTCGACGATCGAGGAGCTGAGGAAGGAAGATGAGAGCATGCGGCGGGTCGATGGAGGCGGTGATGCTGCCGACGAGCATGGTGATGGTGCAGGCCTTCACCATGGGCGCCCTCCTCCTGTCGAAGCTGGCGCTGAACGTGGGCATGGAGCCCTTCGTCCTCCTCGCCTACCGCAACCTCATCGGCGCCATCGTCGTCGCTCCCTTCGCCTTCTACTTTGACAGGTACGTGTACTACTACGTGCAGTACCTATATATATCTAGTAGGACTTACACAATTCCTTTTTAATGCATTTATTATATTATATATACACTACCATAATTTAAAAGTTCTCCTAGTGAGGTGGAGTTCTCCTAGTGTTTTGGCACTCAAAATTTAGTATAATCTTTTCCTAGTAAATGTCTTCTAGTGATAATTTCCATATGTTATGACTATTGGTAGTGTTTTACTACTAATTAGAAACACTAAGACAAGTCCACAATTCTAGTAGTGATACATATATTGCAGCATGATGTGTGCAATCCTAACTTATGAAGCCGGCCAATTCGAATGAAATAAATAAGACTTGCCTTTCATAATTATAAAACAATGTAGATGAGATATGTAATTAATGTATATAAACAAAATAGTTTAATTGAAGGGTATATATATACACACGCGGGTACTATTCTACACTAAGCGCTAGGTGTACCCATACACGTACACCCGGTAGTTGAAATTAGCTAGAAAATACTAAATGATTACTTATACGTATTATGAATACTAAATAATCCTGACACGTGGTTACTGAATTTTTTTCAGTAGATTGGTGTAGTATAATTAGCACACATATATATACACGCACAACAACAACGACAACAACATATTTAGTATATATATCATCAGACGACCGACCGACAAGGGATTTCATGAGCGTAGCATATACACGTACGTTTTGCTATGCCGGCCGGCAGCTAGCGGCAGCAGACAGGGTGGTCGTTGCGTTTGCTTTCCTGCCGTTGCTTGCCTGCCTGACTTGTCTTGGCAACCAAAAGCATGCAAAAGTGAAGCTAGCTAGCTAGGTTCACGGACGTGTAAAGAAATGCTTATTATACGATCGAACATGCTGTTTTGTTTGTGCTTTGCTAGAGACGACGGCATGTGCCTGCTGCCTGCAAATCAAAGGGATCGATGGGATGCATGCATGAGAGACAGAGATAGATCGATATGCCGGACGGGTCGATTGAGTACGTGTACTTGTGGGATTGTAGATCCTGGAAACGTGTTTGAAAAAAATTCTTTATCACTTGTCGCGTCACACTGTAACAATTTTGTTTTTATTTCGTAATAATTATCCAAACATTAATTAATTAGGCTTAAAATGTTCATCTCGTAAAGTACAACAAAACTGTGCAATTAGTTTTTTATTTCATCTATATTTAGTACTCCATATATGCGTCGGTATTTTGATGTGACTGAGAGTAGGAATTCGATGTGATGGAGAATCTTGTAAAGTTTGAGAATTTTGAATGGATTCCTAGGAAACTAAACACAGCCTGTAGCGCTAGCGTCGTCGTGGGTCCATCAGTCAGTTAGACAGACAAGACAAGGATCGATGTCTTCGTCAATTCCTTAACTTGCTGGGATTAGCACGACAGGTGTTAGACAGACATGAGAGACCATGTCTGCTTTGCCTTGCTCCAATTTCATTAATTCTTGCCTCTCTTGATGATAAGACAAAACATATATATAACTCATATCTCAGGTACGGTGGCGTCTTCTCTGAATTCTGTTACAGACAGACAAGGATGTTGCATCTTTTTTTTCAACTTTTTTTTGAAAATGAAAGGACTAGGTAGCGTAGTACCACTTTGGATGGACAACAGGATGCTTCTTTACTTTTTCTGGATCAGGCCAGGCCAGGTCTCATCATTCCACTAACTAATGTCCAAGGAACACACAGGTCGTTTATTTCGATAATTTTTTTTAGACAAGGTCTCTTGCATGCATGCTTCAATGTCAATCTTGCTGCTGCCCTGCCACAACAACTAAGAAATCATGCATGCGTGCTCGATTGATCTGCAGGGCGATGGTTGGAAAGGTGACCCTGAAGGTGTTGGGGTGGATGTCAATCAGCGCGCTACTAAGCATAGTCCTAGCAATGGGACTGCACTACTACGGTCTCCGCGCAACAACAGCCGCCATCTCGGTGAACTTCCTCAACCTCATCCCCGTGGTAACCTTCCTCATAGCGGTACTCCTCCGCGTGGAGAAGCTAGGGGCAAGGACATGGCCAGGGAAAGCGAAGATGGCGGGAACAGCCATATGCGTGGGTGGAACAATGGTAGCAAGCCTGTACCGTGGCCCACTACTCCACCCGTGGCCGACGCACCTGCTCCGGCACCGCGCCGCCACGGCGCCGCACCACCACCGGAACATGCCGCTCGGCACCGTCTACCTCTGCGGCAGCTGCCTGGCCTACGCGCTCTGGTTCATCGTGCAGGCGCGCGTCGGCCGGGTGTTCCCTTGCAAGTACCTCTCCACGCTTCTCGCATGTGCCTGCGGCACCGTCCAGGCGTTCGCCATCGGCGCCGTCATCCGTAGGGGTGACCCGGCGTCGTGGCTCCTGTCGTGGGACCTTCGACTCGTCACCGTCGTCTACTCTGGGGTGTTCAATACCGCTGCCACTTTCTGCCTCATCTCCTGGGCTATCGCTAGACGAGGCCCTATCTACCCTTCCATGTTTAACTCACTCTCGCTCGTCGCCACCACCGTGCTTGATTCGCTGCTGCTTGGCACTGATGTCTCCGTTGGTAGCCTGCTTGGTGACCTGCTCATCGTCCTCGGACTCTATGCCTTCCTCTGGGGCAAAGGCAAGGAGATGAAGCACCTCAAACAACAGCAGCAGCAGGAGCAGGAGGAGGAGGGGAACGAGACGACGACGACGACGGCGATGTCCACCAGAACCAACGGCGGCACCACCACCACTACTACTCACAACGCCGCCGACGACCGAGTCTAGCAAGCAAATGCAGCTGCATCCATATCCATCACAAGCTAGCTAGCAACTATATATATAGCGCGCATGCATCATCCATCGATCCGTCAGGGAGCATACATGCAGTTTTAATTTTATGGTAAATCAATAAAATTGAGCAGCCAGCTAGAACTAGAAGCGAAGTAAATTGGATCGTGGTCGATCACCCGGCCGGCCGGATGAACCTCATGTATCATGCTCATGGCTGCTGCTGCTGTAGTACATATATAGACAGGGAGATCAATATATTAGAGAGCTTTCAGTTGTCCACTAGTACAGAAACCATCTTTGGCTGATTTCCAAAAACAGTTTTAGCCCTGGTGAAAATTGCACCCGGGGCTAAAGATCATTTTAACCCGGTTGGTAACACCAACCGGGACTAAAGTCCCCTCCCAACGGCTCGTTGGTCAGACATTGTCAGTGGAGGACTTTTAGTCCTGGTTGGTGTCTAAAGGTCCACCTTTAGCCGCGGTTGTTATTACCAATCGGGGTTAGACATTTAGCCCCGGTTTAAGGCACAAACCGAGGCTAATTCGGGGCCTTTAGTCCCGGCTGTTTCTATGGACCGGGACTAAAGGTCCCCCCTATTTGAACTCTCTTCCTCCCCCTGCCCGAGCTCGAGTGCTCATTTCTTCCCCTCTCTGTTCTTGCTCTTGTTCTTGGTGTTCTTCATTGTTCTTCATCTCCTCTTCGGTCCTTGCTTCATTTGATTACTTCTACGCCTCCATCGACTCGTTGAAAGGTTACTATCTTCAACCTCTCATGTTTTAGCGGTAACATATATTGTTTCTTGTTTTAGATGTGATTTTTCTTTATGATTTTCTCTTTTTTGCCATTTTAAGTTTCATTCACTTGAACAAGACAACTAAAATTAGTATTCTAAGTATACACCTTTCATTTCTAGAGTATTATATGTTCCACATTTCAAGATTAGTTTAGCTTAGTTTGTGAGGTATTATTAAATGATGAATTTATGGTGGATTGTTCTTGATTTATATATGTGCCACTTGAGCTCAAAATAATTATATATTTAGATGAAGAAGGTAGCTACCTAGAATACTTTAGTTGTATACATGGTAAATTTTAGTTGTTTTATTTTCTTTGTTTAGAATATAAGGAATTTATAATATCTAGTTTGAAAAATGAGTATAGAGAGTAGATGACAACTGCTTCGGGACACTCGGCCTCTGATCGGGTTCCAAAGCGACTAAGGCCAGACCTCCCTCTCATTACCTGTGGTAAGTGTATGCAAAAGACTGTGAAACAGTACCGAGTGGGGAAGTCGGGTCCTAACAACGGTTGGATCTTCTATAAGTGTCCAGATCGCAATGTGAGTTATATATTTTGTCACATTTGATTGTTATGGTTAATTTGTATCTATATTTCCTGATGATTTTGATTAAAGTGTTGATTTTTTATTTCTATTTTCAGTGGGATGGCACTGAATGTCGCGGCTGGTACTGGGAGGAAGAGTATGTTACACACGTCGCGAAGGCTACGAAGGCTAATGAGGTAGTGAACCAGCTCAAGAAGTCTGTCGATGCTGAGCAGAAGAATAATGATTTGTCTGCTTTAGTTGGGATTGGTCGGGAGATCATTATGCTACTAAAGTGCATTTTAGGTTTTCTGTGTATAATGCTAGTGGTCTTAGCATACGCTATGTCGAGGCTTTCATAGAGCATACATTAGTATTTGTATGAATCGGAAATGACACATGATGGTGTTCCATCTCGATCATGTTATTTTAATGCAGACGACCTTTCGTTCGGTATTTTATAATTTTATTTTTTGACCAAAATGAGAAATTTAATTATGTTTTGGGTCATATAATGCAGATGATGACACGCGATTGGATGTACAATGTTGAGTTCTTTGATGGCGTGCATGGTTTCTTAAGAGCGGCTGAGGCAAACAAGCGAAATGGTAATTTCATGTGTTGTCCAAGCACCTTGTGCAAGAATTTGAAGGAATATTCTAGCTCAAGGACTGTTCACTCACACTTGTTGAAGTCGGGTTTCATGTCAAACTATATTTGTTGGACCAAGCATGGAGAAACCGGAATTATGATGGAAGAAGACGAAGAAGAACAATTGGACTCTGACGACATTATTACTCAATATGGTGACTTCAATGATACTGCAATGGATGAAACAGAAGACCTTATATTTGTTCCGTATAGTGAGCTTCACCAACTATGCCACATGGACGCTCTAGACAAATCTCTGATGAGCTGCTACTGTCTATAAGTGATCATTTCTTTTAGTAATCGGACTATAGCATATGTATATGTATAGTAACTAACTATCCTCAAACATATATATGCATATTCTTGATGTTAATGCTCAAACGTAAGGGAGACACGGAAATTGGTTTCATTGATCCATCAATTATATTCTCGGATCCAAACACTCCCCGCGATCAATGGGTACCTCAAACGGAGCGGAATTTACGGAGGTTCTTCGTCAACTAAAAGACCAAATAATATATACTCTTCCCCTACAACTTTGGGTGAGTGTTGTTATCGTTTGCACAATTTGTCTTACTTATTACTCAATTCAGCATAAAGATATATATGTTGACTCTATAGACAAATGCAGTTTTCACTGGATACTCATAGTCATCGATATGAGAAGAAGTGCATATATAATATTTGACTCATTGAGAAAACCACCGGGAGATTACCAAGATATGATAGACATTATCAAGGGGTAACTTTGGTCTTTAAATATGGATTCCTACTCTTTAACTACACTGCAAGAGTTAATTAACTAATGATCCAATTATTGAGCAGGGTTTGGGCTTGGTTCGTCCTGAAACACCGTCCGGAACTAGAAGAGACACTACAGGGTCCTTGTATGTTATCTGTAAGTTCTACTAGCTCTCGTAATCTGTTACTTTATCATGCTTTAACATATGCGTATGATGATAATCTTTTCATATCTTACAGTGGATTTTAAGGCAGCCACAATGCAACAATCTGTGTGGATACTACGTTTGCGATTACCTCATGGTGTATGCAAGAAGAAATCTTACAGAGAATCTAAAAGTATGTGATATGTATATATAATACATCCATTTTATTTATTTGTTGCTATTAACTTAATCTTATGTATATTAACACGTGTTTCTTTATAATGCAAATTGAAGACGCTATGGTTGCAGTAACAAGTGTTGAAAGAAGACCGCCTCAAAAGAATTCAAGAGTCATTTGCTGGATTTTTTCTTGAAAAAGTGATCAAACCTGGAGGCGACTTCTATTACGACCCGGCCGTCCCACTCAAGCCAAATCAAGACGAACATGAAAGTAACTTATAAGTGCGTGAATACATGTATTAGCAGCGAATACATGTATTAGAAGTGTAGAATACCCACATTTGAGTACCTAATCTAATTGGAAAACCAAAATAAGAAATACCAAAATCAGAAGAAAAAAAAAGGTCTTTAGTCCCAGTTGGTACCAACCGGGGCTAAAGAGTGTTGCCACGAGTGGCCCGCCTACGCCACCTGGCACACCCTTTAGCCCCAGTTGATATTATCAACCGGGGCTAAAGCTAAGCTTTAGCCCCGGGGCTAAAGGGGGGGACATTTAGTCCTGAATCCTTAGCCCCGGTTCAGACACCGGGGCTAAAGGCCCTTACAGACGGGGTCAACCAGGAAATGAAACTCTGTCTAGTGACCTATCCTATATCAGATTGATAGGTCAACCATAGGTCAGTACATATATACATTTATTGTTGTTGTCTTTAAGAAAATATATTCTTGTTGGGTATTAATTATACTAGTATATTTACCCGTGCTAACGCTACGGGTTATATTAAATTCAAAGTTAATTCTATCAAATTTGAAGTACTTCATTAAGGTTTAGTCAAAAACATAATTCCGTGGATAAAAAAGTAGTGCAATGTGCAATTCACACTTTTGAACAAGCACTTTGTTCTACTCCAATATTTCAAGTCAGCTGGAACTAAAAAAGTAAAAATGATAGGATTGTTACTACCATTCTGCCAAAGGTCTGATAACTCAAAATACAACATGTTGTGCTGCATCACCAAGTTTGATGTAGATCAAACAATAGACCAAACAACTAAATGTCTGTATTTTTACATAATCACTCAAAATACAACATGTTGTGCTGCATCACCAAGTTTAATGTAGATCAAACGATAGACCAAGCAACTAAATGTCTGCATTTTTACCTGATCACTCAAAATACAACATGTTGTGCTGCATCATCAAGTTTGATGTAGATCAAACAATAGACCAAGCAACCAAATATCTGCATTTTTACCAAAGATTTATATTTCCATAAAAACGCGAGACCAATTTAATGGTCGACTAAAAAACCGTTATTCTTGCATTATTACATGTATGATACATCTTAGTTTGGAGGGATAAAACTTGTTAAAAATAAAATGAATTGAATCAGAATGAACTGGATAGCCACATCAATTTACAATCCACACTTCCTCATTATTTAGCCGGCTTGCAATTTTATGAACCTCCCTAGTGTACACCTGATTTGACTTAAACGACAAGAAAAGGTTTCATACGAACAGGTTAGAACTGCTTATTTCAGTTAGATAATTAAATTAAAAAATGAGAAAAATCTCATCGAAATCACTTCTTCTTCCTAGGTACTGCTTGGTCATTGAACAAGCGCATAATCGGAAGCAGGTTGACCGGAGTTGTGGAGTTCTCACCCTGGTTGGACAGATCTCTAGCACTGGATCCCGTGATGGTGATGGGTTCCTATGGCTCGAGATTGTGCCACGGCGAGCGGTTGGTCGCGTTCACATCTGTGCCTCCTCCTGCCTTCATGCCCTCGGCACCCACGCATGCAAGGTTGTCAGGATGGGGAAGGGCGCCATGGCCGCCGTCGGGAGGGGTTGGGGAAGGGCGCAGCCATCATGGTCGCGGGGTGTTGGGTGCAGGGCAGCGCCACCGTCCGTCGAGGGGAGCGAGACAGCCGCTGTGACCCCACATCCTCCGCGCCTGCACCGCCACGGCGAGCAGCTGCTCGGGTCCTCATCTTCGCGACCATTGGTGGCGGCGGTGTGGAACGATGGGAGTCGAACGCGGTGTTTTTTTTGTGTGTTCCAGGTTTCGATCCCTGATCGCCCGGTACGTTCGGTGCGTGGGTGAAAAGGAGGGTGAGAAGTCTGGCTGTGGGGTCAGGGGGTGAGATTTAGGCTTCTCACTCTTTTAGAATATTTCAATTATAGTAGAGATGTATTTTTTTTTTATTTCTAAGACATGTGTGTGGTACTACTGAGAGTAATGTAACTCTTCGTTCGCCAGTCAGTTTAATTATTTGCACACTCATCTTGCCCGTCTAAATTGTCCTCAATTACAGTAAAAAAAATCTTGTTTAGTATTATGTGCGTCTACCATCCTTAATTTCTTTTTTCTCATGATCATCGATTTCTGGTGTACTGTTGTTCTTAATTACTAGACCGGAAATAGATATATAGACGGACAAAAGCAGAGCTGTACATGCAGCAGCGTGACATCTCTTCTTGTTCCTCCTCTCTGCAGTCTTCAGTCGTTACTCTCTCTCTCTTTTTTCCGAAGAGTGCATTTGCATTTGCACGTGCTTCATTAAATGGAATCAGAAAGTTTTACAAAGTTCCATGCTAGTTACGGTGAGGAACCATACATAACACGGATGACATACAAACACAAATCGCCACAAAAGTAATGGAGTCATAAAGTTGTACTAACTAGCAAACGGGTTACACTACAAGGATAGGCGATCGCGGGGCTCAGTCGGCCAGAGTAGTGAGCAAGGCCAAGCTCCTGAAGCCCGAGGAGATCATGCTAGTTACTCTCTTTTTTTGAGGGGAAGTTTTCAGTCTCTACTCTCTTTTTTAGGGGAAGTTTTCAGTTTACTATGATTTCTCGCTGCTCACTGTCATCTACTCCCTACGTCTCGCTATGTGAATCGTTTTAGCTCTGTATATCTGCAGCAAAAAGTATCTAAATTTGGACATAGTGGTTGTACAGATGCATTAAATATTGAATGAATCTAGTCATAGACTAGCACTCCTAGGACGACACACAAAGAGGGACAGAGGGAGTAAGCCTCACTAGTTCCTGGGCTATGGCCCAAGCCCAGTTCCTTTCGTCCATTGGGCCAGGCTAGGCAATTTGGACATTCTGCTTCAGTCAAAAAATCTGTATACCGCGGCCTGACTCAGGGCGTGTTTGTTTTCGCGTTTCCTGCAGTGGCGGGCGGTCAAAGAAATCACAGAATCACGCCAAACGCGTCGTGGTGTTTCTGATTCTTTTTACCGCCTACGTTCGGGACATAGCAAAAATGAACTGTGTCTCAGAGGGTTTCCGTGCCGCGGTGGGACGGCCGCGTTCCCGGTACCGCACCGCGCGGTCCTCAGCCGCGAAAACAAACACACCCTCAACCATGCACCCTAGATTATTTATTTATTTATTATTATTGTTAAACTAAATTAATCATGGAGTACACTTTCATAATATTAAAATTTAAATATTAATTATTTACTATATAACTAGTTAAATTTAAAATATTTTGACTTTCTCGATAAACGTAACGTGAGTCTTCAGGTCCAAAATAAAATGAAAATTGTCTGCTGATTCTCGTGGGCAGTGTCGGCGTGGGTCGCTGCTGCGGTGGTCCTGCCGAGCCAACCCGCCGGTCCACGTGTCTTGCTATGGCTGGTTATTCCGTACGGACACCTCTCGCACCCGTACGCCAGTAGGCTCCACGCAAGGAATAGCCTGCTGCCACGCTGACGAGGCTGTGAGTGGCAGCACGGGCCCCAACACGGCTGCCAATTGTCGCTTTTTCTCGAAATCTCAACGTCCCACAGGCCAGCTTTACTTTACATGCATGACGGACCAGCCATTGTACTCAGAGCCTGTTTACTTCCTTTCAAAATTCTAAATTTTATATCACATCGAATCTTTATTGAATCTTTAAATTTTATTGAATCTTTAAACGTATATATATGTAGTATTAAATATAGATAAAAAATATAACTAATTACACAGTTCATCTGTAATTTGTGAGACAAATATTTTAAATCTAGTTACTCCATGATTGGACAATAATTATCACATACAAACGAAAGTGCTACAGTATCAAAATTCCAAATTCTTTTGGATCTAAACAAGACCTAATAACCGGAGGAAAAAAAATTCTAAAACAAATTAAATTTATAAGATAACAACATTAAAATTTGCAGTGCCACTCAATAGTACATCCGCAAACTTGGAATAATAAACCATGCCATTATTTTATTCTAGAATGGTATTCTTTTAGGGACAAATGTAGTACTAATATTAGCTCCTCCTTCAAAGAAACATCACACACACGCTGCGAGAGGAACCACAAACAACCTCTACCCACCGAGTCATCTCACCCTCTCACTTCTCAATAATTCTTTTTTATTATTTTTACTTGCATTTTCCTAAATAGGAAAACCTTTTACCTTTAGTTATGGACGATTTAAGAACATAATCACTATTTGCTAAATTTTCATAAAATATAACTGTTCCATTCAAGGTAATACTTTAGTAACTGTATTTTTTTACATTGCCTCTCTTTCTTGTTTTTCAGGTGCATAGCTACATTCTCTTATATTTTAGCACAAAAATAGTAGACGTTACTAGTCAAAGCATGGCGTTGCTAACAACGATTCCCTACTTTCATCTAATCATATATGTCCACAAATTTTTGAATTACAAATGACAATTGTACGTCGTGTGACTCAAGATGATAGAATGCCTCTTATAAGCGGGATGCATACAACTTTTTGTTTTTACACAGGCTAGAGACCAAATGAGTGTCTGAATCTATATACAACCAAATGTCAATTGCTGAAATTAGCTCTACTTGATCAAAACACTCTAGTTATATAATAACTAGCCCAACTATATAATAGCTTAAAATAATGTACCCAACTAATAACTAATGTGCAGCTAACCATTTAGAGGGACCCAAACGAGACCTAGATATATAATAGGGGAATTGCTATTCTACGGGTGCCTGTTTTTTTTTTTTGCAAACCATCAGGCAACATTGTTGGCCCTGGGTTATGCTCATCTCGTTGCTTATTATGTTAGCTTATGAAAGATCCTAGATGGCTAGAGGGGGGTGAATAACCTAATAAAAAAATTCTATAAATCACTAGAACAAAAGGTTAGATAACACTTAAGCGAAGCTTTTTGCTCTAGCGCTGTTTGGGGTGCAAAGCCACCTATCCGATGCAATTCTAGTTAGCTAAGTGCTTCACAAACAATAGCAAGAACCTAAAGCACTTAGCACAAGCTAGCAAGAATAACTAACACAAGAACTAACTAGCAAGCTAACAAGACAAGATATGAAAGAATATAAATGCAAGAGAGGAGGTGATTGATATGCCGATGCCTTGTATAGAGGATGTATCAATGAAGAACCAATCACAATATGAATACCAAGAGTAGCCGGGAGACAAGATGAACACAAATGATTTTTCTCCCGAGGTTCACTTGGTTGCCACCAAGCTAGTCCCTGTTGTGTCGACTACTCAAATGGTGTTTCGGTGGCTAATTGGCAATTCACAAGCCAAGCCCACTACCCGGGCGCCACAAGAAACCACCCAAATGAGAGTAACTCAATGACACGAGCAATTTACTAGAGTTACCCTTTGGCGCTCTGCCGAGGTGGGTACAGGCCCTCTCACAATCACCGAGATCAACCACGAACAATCACCAACTCGTGTTGAATCCTCCTTCTTGCTCCAAGCCATCTAGGTGTTGGCAAACACCAAGAATAACAAGAAATCCGCAGCAAGAACGATCACCAAGTGCTTCTAGATGCAAATCACTAAGCAATGCACTTGAATGCACTCTATCTCTTTTGGATTGAGCAAAGATTCAAAGAGATGAGTGGAGAGGGAGGTGCTCAGCTTTAGAGGGTCTCAAGGTGTTCAAAATGAGCGAGAGAGATATCCTAGAGCCGGCCAACACATATTTATAGACCCCTCAAAGTCCACTAGCCGTTACCCTGTTAAGTTGGCGACGGACGCTCGACACGGGGGCGACGGACGCTCCGTCGCCAGCGTCCGACGCACTGTCAGAACTAGCCGTTGGGCTACTGTGTGGGCGACGGACGCTCCGTGCCAGCGTCCGATGCACTGATCTTCCAGCGTCCGACGCAAGTCTTCGCTTCACTCGCTTGCAGAGCCCACTGGAAGCCCGACGGACGCTCCACTCGTTTTGCGATGGACGCTGCGCCTCAGCGTCCGGCGCCTAGTCTTCGCGTTGCTTCGTTTGCAGACCTCTCTGGAAGCCCGACGGACGCTCCAGGCTGATCCGACGGACAGCGTCCGTCGCGCCCTGAAACCCTTGGTCAACTCGATAGACGCTATGTCATGCTGATGCCAGCGTCCGACGCCAGCGTCTGGCGCGTTTGACAGCGTCCGACGCCCCTGATCTGCAACGTCCGACGCCCTCTTCTCACTACTACAGAAACGGCAATCAGTGCCGGTTCAAAACCCCCCTACAATGGCGGATTTTGAACAGGCACTGGCGAATCGGCAGTGATGATCCCAAGCCATCACTGCTGGTTATGCCAAACCGGCAGTGATGGCTCAAGAATCACTGCCGGTTCGTGTTACCAACCGGCAGTGATGCTTGTTTCACCAACCGGCAGTGATGCTTTAGCCATCACTGCCGGTTTGACACCCCAACCGGCAGTGATATCATTTTTTAAAATTGCATTTTTTAATTGTTTTATTTTTATTTAGGGTTTCTGGTTTAGGGTTTATGGTAGAGGTGGTGGGGTGGGAGATCGTGGAGGTGTTTGCTATCGAACCATTTGATATTGATGTGAATTGAAGGTGGTTGTGGACTAGCGACAATACAAACCCATCACACATTTATAATAATTATTACAAAACATCCAAACAAAACTTAAAGTATCGAATTAATTGTCGCATTACAATAGCCTTTCGAGACCGTCTTTTCCATAGTTCTTCTTGAAGTCCTTACTCTTCATAATGGATAGACATCCTTTTCTATACACTATATCGTCCAGAATAAGAGCTGTTATCTCCTCTTGAAATCCTCTTATCTCAAAATCCAACAACCTATTGTGGCCCTGATCTTTGCGCTGTAAATTGATACAAGATGATATTGAGATGCACATACGTAAGACAAAACAATAGAATTAAAATGTGACACGTATGTACCATGTCATCTCCTATTCCTAGTTTTGCGCCAAAGTAGCAAAGCATTGCCCACATCACATAGAACCCGCATTCGTTGTTCCCCATTGGTTGATCTAGGGCCTTGACCTTCTTCATATACTCCGCTCTGAATGGTTCTCTCCATTTATTTTGCATCTTAGGCTCCACATTTCTCCAATCAGGTAACGCCTTCATTCTATGTGACAATGTAAATGAAGTGTGAAGGTTCAGGACATTATTAATTACAATATCATATGTGATTGAAAAGTGTGGTGATATTGGGTTCACTTACATATTTAGCACTTTGACTAGGGGTTCGATAAGTTTAAGTGGCTTCTTTTTTGAGTCCCACACCTCGATAGTTGAATTTTTAAGACTTATATCTACGAGGAGGTAATGGTTGCTGCAATCACAAAGTTCATGTTATTGAATGATATATCAAGAAAAAAGCACTTAAGTAAGAGTCGAGAACACATACTCGCAATTGTAGGTTAGCAGTGCGTTTGTTTTGCCGACTGAGAATATTCTTTCAAACTCTATCTTCAAAGTCGCTGAGACATATAGATCTTGGAGACCGGCTTTGCATGTTGTCTCATTTACCAAGATGGGGTCCAAGAAGTCAAAATTGCTATTTCGTTTTTGAAGGCAAAATTTTGCTACAGACCTGCAAAATAAACATGCATGGATATATTCAAATGCAGATCACGTAGTTTATTATAACGTTGTTAGGGTATGGTATTACATAGTCCATAACATCATAATCTGCACATCCAGCGAGCGTCGTTGAAAGAGTTGAAAGAGGTCTTCATAATGAATAGTATGCACAACTTCTTCAGGATGATTAAAAATAAAACATGGAGGGATGCATACTTCAAAGTTTGCATTCTTGTCTTTGCCGTTGTTACTATCTATGATGTAGTAATCATGCAACTGTCGCATGTTTGTTGGCAAATTTTTATACTCTTCTTGGCTGGCGACCATAGGCTTGCCTAGTTCAAACTTGTATGCAACTTCGGCCTTTTCAAATTCGGTTTTTTCAAAATAGAGATTCTCGGCATCCTCCATGCTTATATCCAGGTGTGCGGCCAAGTTTTGTATCTCTAGCTGCTGAAAGGTGTGTAATTCTCTAGCTCTTTCTTGGTTACCTGGATTTTTGTTTTGCCTTTCAAATTGGCTCTGTTTCTCAGGTATATAAGTCAATTGTTCATACAAGGCAAGTTTGGCGGCCTTTTCTGCATTCTGAGCTCGTATAATATCGTCCTTAGTCGGCACTGGCTGCCGCCTTTTACTAGTCATCCTGGGATCTTTACCAACTGAAGTTGATGACCTCCTCTGTTGCGAAGTCGAACCTGGTCTAGAGCTAGGCCGTCGAGATCCCAGTCCTGGGGACTTTGAAGCTGGTGGAGGAGGAGGAGGAGGAGTCTTCTCCTTTGGCGGTGGAGGAGGAGTCTTCTCCTTTGGTGGTGGAGAAGGAGTCTTATCCTTTGGCGGTGGAGGAGGTGTCGGTGGATCTTGACGAGGAGAGAAACCTCTTGGCGGAGGCGACCGGGATGATTCACTGTCATCATCGTCATCCGAAGATGGCTGGTCGTCTAGCTTGATGAAGCGTTTGCGTCAGGCGACATGAGTGCCCAAGTTGTGAACTAGACGCGGCCTATCTTCCTCCACTTGGAAATCAATATGTATATTATTGTACTTCTTGTCCAATATCTTATCAATGCTGACCCTGGCATACCCGAGTGGAACTGGCTTGCCATGAATGACGTTCTCTCCTATAGAAAATGTTTGTCCGACCGCCACCTATTCTTTGGTCCACTGCTGGCGGATGTACAACCTGACATTCACAGGTTCTGTGATGTCGTCCACCGGATGAGGAGCATTGACCTCTTCTTCGTCAGGCATAGGGGTTGAGCCACAGCTACTGCGGCCCTTGCCGGGCACTGGGCTATTCAAAACCGGGACTGCATGCGGCCCTTGACTCGAACACATGGATTGCATAGCGCTCGCCACTTGAGCAGCTATCCATGCTTCAATGCTCTGTTCTAGCTCCTGTCGCATCCTTTGGAACTCCTCTTCTCTTTGTGTTCTAGCCCTTGCACGGCCCCTATAGGATGCAGATTCACTTTTAAATGCTTTCTCCCAAGGAATTACCCCGGCTCCTCTAGTGCGACCGGGGTGCTCCTTGTTTCCAAGTGCTTGTGTGAACACGTCATTTTCTCTATCTGACCTGTGGGGCCCTCTATGCACTTCCTCAGTGATCGTGGAAATCTTCTAGAGGAGATCGGTGACGGGTTCAGTCCTGGCGGAAAGGCTCCCGTCAGGATTGTATTGTGCCCCCCTTGCGAGTACGTAGTTCACTGATCTGGGCTGCCAATCGCTTGTCTGAGGCGTAACGCCGCTCTGCTCTAGTGCTTCGACTTGGGCATCCCAATCCGGAATCTTCCTTACGTACCCACGCGATCCTAGGCGGTGAGGATTATTTGACCTAAGCGAGTTTGTTTTGTTTCTTTCGCTTGATGCCTTGGCCTCATCGGATAGCTTGTAAGCCTTGAACTCCTCCCAGAAGTCCCTCTGCTTGCTGAATTCACCTCCCGCAAAATTCGGTTCTTTTTCCTCTTTGATGAGCTTGTGCAACTTTCCCTTGAAATTCTTGAAGGAGTGATCCATGATTTCCTTGGCCCTCTTCTTGACTGTCGCTTCATCACAATCATTAGGGAAAGTGAAATACCCTCTGAGCTTGTTCCAAACTAGTTCCTTCTCAACTTCTGGAACCCTCCACGGGTCTTGCTCACTTCCATTCCACTTCCTGTATTTGATCGGGATGAAGTCCCTTACAAGTGCCCCGATGGTACTCTTGTATGGGCCCAATGCTTTAACTGGCTCCACCGGCTCCCCTAGTTGATCGAACTGAGAGAT
Source organism: Microstegium vimineum (assembly GCA_022036555.1). Lineage (NCBI taxonomy): Eukaryota > Viridiplantae > Streptophyta > Magnoliopsida > Poales > Poaceae > Microstegium > Microstegium vimineum. Next base: position 375,702 of record CM039122.1, on the reverse strand, counting down.
GTGCCAGTGTCTAGTTGTCTGAGGGAGCTTTGTCGCACCACGCTTAGTCCTTCTGGAACTCTCACCAGTACTTGGACCTTCCGGCGGAACCTGCTTCAAAATTTATAAATAAGTCCCCATCAAACTTTTATGGCTATATCTACCGTGTTTTAGGTATGACCTAAGTTATTACCTTGTCTCCTTGGCCCTCTTCTAGGTTTAGCATATGGCTAGGGCTCCAAGGTCTTTGATCCCCTTGCTGGTTGCCATCGGCTCCTTGGTCACGTTCAGCACCGCCGCCACTAGTTCCTTGGTCATCGGCTTCGGTCGCAGGGCGACGGGTGGTGAATCGGCGCTTAATTGTCATGTTTCTGGACATGAATTTCAATTATTGGTATTAGCTCATAGGTAGATAGATAGACTCAAAAGCCATACATAAGCCATACATAGGTATTATCTCTATCTCTCTATCTCTCTATATCTCTCTATCTCTCTATCTCTCTATCTCTCTATATCTCTCTCTATCTCTCTATCTCTATCTTTCTCTCTATCTTTATTCTCTCTATCTTTATATAGAGATTAGTATATAGAGATTAGTCACAATATAAAGCCATAGACAAGTATATAGACAAGTATATAGAGATTAGTCACAATATAAAGCCATAGCCAAAATCTATATCTCTTTCTCTATCTTTATATCTCCCTCTATCTATCTATCTTTATCTCTATCTTTGTCATGTATATATGATATGACATATAAGGATGAAGGGACAACTCTTTCTCTCTCTCTCTCTATCATGATATGGTACAATATCGTTCTCTCCAGTAAAAAATGAATCATGATATATATATACAAAACTTGAATCTTCAAATATATATGAATTAATATGGATCATGCTACCATCAATATGAATCTATCTCTAATCTCTACCTACCTCTCTATCTCTATCTATCTTTCTCTCTCTGCCACATTTTGTCGAACACCTTGGCTGTATGGAGGGGAGAGCTCACCATGGAAACTCCTGGCGGGATGTAGCTCTCCTAGCAGTGTCGTGGACCACCGAGCGGTGTCGTGGAGGGAGGAGTGGCGGCGCCGAGCAGCACTGAAGCACTGAAGCTCGCGACATCGTGAAGTCCAGCGGCGGGCGTCGGGCTGGAGCGCGGCGAGCTCGAGCGTCGGCGGGAGGGACCTGCTGCGGCGTCGAGCGGCAGCGGCGTCGGCAGAGAGCTTCCTGCTGCGGCGTCGGGCTGGAGTGCGGCGAGCTCGAGCGTCGGCGGGAGGGTCCTGCTGCGGCGTCGAGCGGCGGCGGCGTCGGCACAGAGCTTCCTGCGGCGGCGTCGAGCTCTTGCTGCGGCTAAGTGTGGAATGGGCGTGAGTCTGAAAATTTCAGACCGCGCCCTTTCCTTCCTTATATAGTTCGCCTCATCACTGCCGGTTCCTATTATAAACCGGCAGTAATGAGGTCTCAGCAGTGCCGGTTCTTTTGAACCGGCAGTGATGATGGCGCATCACTGCCGGTTGGTTATTAGAAACGGCAGTGATAGAGGCACATCACTGTCGGTTCCTCAATAATCGACAGTGATGTGTGTATTTTTTAAATCTGTCTTTTGCTTTAGAATTCAAATTACTCCTGATTTTTTACCAGAACTTGAAAAACTCCAAACATAGAAGTTGCATAATTTTTAATTCTCTACATCTTTTGCTGAAGTAGCATATTCAAATTCTTTATAGTTTTTGAATTCCATTTTGAATTTGAATAAGGGTTTAAAATTCAATTACCCCCTTTGTAATTACTCCAAAAAATTGAATAGAAGTTGAAAATCTTCCAACATAGCTTTTGCTAGTTTTGAGGAGCTCTACATTATTTCTTATACACTCAAGGTCTAATTCTTCATAGTTTTTGAATTCCATTTTGAATTTGAATAAGGGTTTAATATTCAATTACCCCTTTGTAATTACTCCAAAAATTTGAATAGAAGTTGAAAATCTTCCAACATAGCTTTTGCTAGTTCTGAGGAGCTCTACATTAATCCTTATACACTCAAGGTCTAATTTTTCATAGTTTTTGAATTCCTTTTGACATGGCATACATCAATCAACAACGTGGTACAACTCATCAATCTACAACTCCATATGTCTCAAATTCGATGCAAATTACTAAAACAACATTTCATTAAGGATTACATAGTTTATGATACTCTAACAATTCACGGTGCAGGCACGATGATGGCCTCATCATGATCACTCCGGAGGTAAGCAGGTTCGTCACCCTCTTCAAGGACATGTAGGGTAACGTCCGCCCCAAAAGGAGCCATTTGTTCATAACCTTTGTACTCTTCTTCGTCTGTCACTCCGTCGACACCTACAATCTTCCTTTTGCCTTGCAATACTACATGTCGTCTTCCATTTGTATTGTTATCCCTTGCATAGAAGATTTGCAAAACATCCTTTGCAAGGACGAAGGGGTCATCTCTGTATGCGGTCTTGGATAGATCAATGGTAGTGAACCCATCCTTGTCGGTGTTGATTTCATTCAGCCGGACCCACAGACAATGGAAAAGAGCAACTTTCAACCGATGTCCATAGTCTAGCTCTCATATCTCATCTATGAAACCATAGTATGTTGCCACCACCGTGCCGTACTCATCATGGGCGTCGAAACGAACACCACTATTTTGGTTGGTGCTCTTTCCGTCCTGTTTTTTTGTGTAAAATGTAAAACCATTTATTTGATATCCTTGGTACATCATTAGCGTAGTCGAAGGTCCGGGGGCTAAGAGATCTAGCTGACATCCCGTCACCTTTCCTAGCCTTTGGCGTCGAAACCAGTCACCGAATTCCTCCTTATGTTTTTTTCTCAAGCCAAGCCTGTGACCTCCCTATGTGCTTAATCTGCAGAAACTGCTTGTGCTCATCAATGTATGCCATCACACCGTCGGCCTGCTGGAGAACAGCGAAGTGTGCTTGTCTGAAGGAGACGACTTCGTCCATTTTGACAGCTTTCTCACCTATTGTTCCTTTGCCCCCTAGTCTTCCATCGTGATGAGATACTGGAACTCCAACCCGCTTGATGTCCAGGTAATATGTGGAGAACTCAATAGCCTCCTCTGTTGACCATCCTTCTACCATGCTCCCTTCTGGTCTGAATTTATTCCTAACATACCGCCTAAAAACTTTCATCAGCCTCTCGAAAGGAAACATCTGGTGCAGGTACATTGGGCCAAGGGCTTTTATTTGATCCACAAGATGAACAAGTAGATGCACTGAAATGTCGAAGTAAGTCGGTGGGAAATGCATCTCAAGCCTGCATATAATCTCGGCTATCTCCTGCTTCAGGTGGTCTAACCTGCCCACTTCAATGACCTTTTCAGAAATCGCGTTGAAGAATGAACACAACTTTATGATTGGAGCGCAGACCTTGTCAGGGAGGATACCTCGCAGGGCAACTGGGAGCAGCTGAGTCATTATGACATGATAGTCATGGGCCTTCATAGAACCATAGTTAAACTTAAGTTCTCTCATGTTAACTAGCCTCTTCGGGTTCCCACAGTAGCCACTCGGTACTTTGAGATCATTGAAGAAAGAAATAAGCATTTCTTTTTCCTCCTTTTTCAGTGTCCATGATGCCACCGGAAGTTTCAAGTGGCCATTCTCAAGAGTTACTGGGTGTAACTTCTTCCTGAGGCCCAGGTGTTGCATGTCCAAGCGTGTCGCGAGAGAATCCTTGCTTGTTCCCCCGGTGTTCATCAACGTGTTAAGTGTGTTACCGCACACGTTTTTAGTTATGTGCATTGGATCAACACAGTGACGTACACTCAAAAGTGGCCAATAAGGTAGTTTCCAGAAGATTGATTTTTTCTTCCAGATGCTATCGGTTGGCGCTGCTACTACCCCGTCCCCCTTCCCAAGGACAACATTTGTGAGTTTGCTTAATTGTTGAAGCATCTGTTTCCCATCTCGATACTTTGGAGGTCCACGTTTCTTAGTAGTCCCATTAAAATATTTTGTATTCCAACGGTAAGGGTGATCACGACGTAGGAACCTACGGTGTCCCATGTAGACCATCTTCCTGTTTTCTGGTAGATGTGTAGCATCAGTCTCGTCCAAGCACTCGACACACCCAGTGTATCCTTTTGTCTTCTCTCTAGACAAGGAACCTCGCTCTGGTAGGTCGGTGATTGTAGCAATAAGTACAGCCTTTACCGTGACATGTTCTTTCTTGTACTCATCCCAAACATCCTTCACACCTGTCTCCCACATCTGTAGTAGTTCATCGATCACTGGTTCTAGAAGCACATCAATATCATTACCAGGTTGTTTTGGTCCTTGGATTAGTAATGGCATCTGGACGTATGACCGTTTCATACAAAGCCAGGGTGGAAGGTTGTATATACATAGCGTCACTGGCCAAGTGCTATGATTGGTTGTCACCTGGTCAAACGGGTTCATCCCATCCATGCTCAAAGCAAACCACAGATGTCTTACCTCTCCACCGATGTTCTTATAGAACATAGTGTTGATAGTCCTCCAGTCCGACCCATCAGCGGGGTGTCTCATCATTGAATCTTTCTTTCACTCTTCGCCGTGCCAACGCAACAACTTGGCTGACTTCTCAGTTGCAAACAACCTATGCACTCGTGGAGCTATAGGAAAATACCACACGGACTTTATTGGCCCTCCTCTGGTCTTGCTTCCATCATTTGATGGCCCTTGCTTGTATCGGGGAGTTTTACACTTGGGACATGCATCTAAGTCTTTGTATTTCTCTCCACGGTACAATATGCAGTCATTGGAGCACGCGTGGATTTTCTCAACCTCGAGGCCAATTAGGAAAATCATTTGCTTCGCAAGGTAAGTCTTTTCTGCTAACTTGGCCTCCGGGAACAGTTTATGTAGTATAACTAACAAGTTATCGAAACCTTTATCACTCAACCCATTCGTTGATTTGAACTCCAATAGCATGATGTTGGCTTCCAGTTTGCTTATTGGGCAGCCCAGAAACAATGGTGTTTTTGCATCCTTTCTCATCATCTCCAGTTTTTTCAACTGTGAAGCATTAAGGAATCCCCCATGCACATCATATAGAAGCTGTGAAATATCATCATTTTCCTCAATGTCGTCAGCTAATGTATTCACAAACACATCATCATTGGTAGGCACATCTTCTGTGTAATCATGAACAGGCAATAATGCTACACTAGGCATGAGCACATCATCATTAACATTTTGACCAACCTCCCCATACAAAGTCCAAATCGTGTAGTTTCTCATGAACCCTCTTGTGATCAAGTGCAAACGTATATGCTCCACGTCACCCCATTTTCTCGTATTCTTGCAGTCTTTGCATGGACAAAATACAAGATGTGAGTCCCCAGCATTGACTCTAGCTCGTTTGATGAAATCGTCGATGCCCGTCAAGTACTGTGGGTCTGTATGTGACAGGTCGTACATCCACCCTCGATCCATGTTTGCACTGATAAAATAAGATGGGCAGAGCAGAGGACACATAGGAACATATTAATAGAAGCATTTTTGAACAATATTCTTTGATATAATTTGAATTTGGTCGCGTTATAAAAATAAAGAGAACAAATAGATAACAATGGAAGCATGGAGTATTAAATGTAAGTATTAAATGCATGCATGGAGTATTAAATCTAAGTAATAAATACCAAATCTATTCCACATCCCATCAAATCTTTCATGCATGTATTGAGTATTAAATGTAAATAATAAATATAACTAATTACAATTTTTATCCATAATTTTCGAGACGAATCTTTCGAACCTAGCTACTCAATGATTATACAATAATTACAAAATAAAAACAAAGTGTTACAATTTTTCTAAATAATTTTCGATCTAAAAGCTACAAAAAATTGACACAAATTGCAACATCCATGTTCTTGATCATGAAAACTAGCATGGCTCTAACACAAATTGACACAATGTAAACCAACAATTCTAAAGAATTATGCTTGTTACTAACCAAGAGCAAGAAGATATGAGGATCCAAGAGTGAAGAGGAGCCAACAATGGAGATCAAGAAATCCACCAGCCACAACAATGAAGAGATGGAGCTCCTCACGCACTGTTCTGCACCGTTGGAGCAGAGGAGGGAGAGGAGATCGAAGCTTTATAGTATACACAACTTCACTGCCGGTTCCAGCCATGAACCGGTAGTGAAACTCCACATCACTGCCGGTTGGTGGCTTGAACCGGCAATGATAGGGTCGAGAGGCATCACTGTCGATTCAAGCCACCAACCGGCAGTGATGTGGTGTTTCACTGCCGGTTCAGCCTCTGCCCCCAATAATTGGGGGCCTGTCAGAGGAAGAACCGGCAGTGAAGGGGCATCACTGCCGGCCCAAACAAAACCGACAGTGATGGGCCGGCAGTGATTGCCGATTCTGTAGTAGTGTCTCTTCTCTGAATCTTCCACCTTTGCTCCAAAGTTGCAGTAGTGTCTCTTCTCTGAATCTTCCACCTTTGCTCCAAAGTTGCCAAGCACTAAATATTCACTTTAGTGAGCAGACTTGACATGTTTCACTTGTCTTTTAGCATGGTGTATGTCACTAGGTCCTAAATGCACATGCAATATAGATAACACCTAGTAGCACTTGATAACCGTAATCACAATGTTTTTCCCTTCTTGATAGTACGGCTATCTATCCTAAAGGTGATCACACTCTCTATAGTGTCTTGATCACTAAACCAAAAATGACCATATAATATACCTTTGCCTTGGGTCCATTTTGTTTTTCTCTTTCTTCTTTTCCCTAGTCATGGAACACTTGATCTACCATGATCCTTCATCTAGCTCTACTTCTCAAGTTGGATCACCCTACCTTAATCATACACTTAGTATTAGGGTTAGTCCACAGATGTCATCAATTAACCAAAAATTAAACTTGGGCTTTCAGCTTAACAACAAAAAAACAGCATGCAGTGTATAAACTAATCGCATAAGATTTTAGGCGACTGAAGACTAGCAAATGTGATATAATAGAGGTTTAACTTTAAAAAATTATTAGCGGGTTTTCTCAGCTGGCATTTGCTCTGATTCATATATATCCAAAATACCTTTGGCACAATGAGTGCATATATATTTGCCATCTGCCATCATCACTAGCGAGCAGAATGCTCTATTGTAGCTTTTGGCTGGTTCCAATGGTTGGGTTGCTTGCTTTCCGTTTTTCTATTTGCAAATTGAGGAGTCCAAGTTTTTTTTTGACAAGTTGAGGAGTCCAAGTTGAAAGTTACTCTCTCCATCCCTAAATATGAGTCGTTTGTGTTTTCCAAGAAATAACTTTAACTAAATATATATTATCAATATTTATAGTACATAATTAGCATCATTTGGATAGATATTTGAATATAATTTTTTAACAAATTTATTTGAAGATATAAATATTGTTCGTATTTTCAATAAATTGAGTTAGTCGTTGATACGCAAATCATGGCAACAAACATTTAGTGACGAAAGAAATAAGCTCGTATAGCTAGGGCGAGTGTCGTCCGTCATCCTGGCCCCATGCCACAATGTACGTGTTATTTAATATTAAAATAAAACAAATATAAATTAATTAATACCTCTATCCGCTTAAGTTTTTTTACTTTAGCTATGAGACCTTCCAAAAACCAAAAACCTTAAGATTTTTTGGTCTTTTGGCTCGTGGAAGCTTTTGGTTCATGGAAGGTCCCAAAGTTGAGGTCAAAGGTCACATGAAGCTGAAACAAATACTCTCTCCGTATCGGAAATAGAAGACGTTTTAGACAAGGTTTGAGTCAAACAATGGGAATATAAATCATCTATAACTTTTAAATTGTTGAGTTTACAAATGTAAAAATTATATGAATAGATTTGTCTTGAAAAATATTTTCATAAAAGTATACATATATCACTTTTTCATAAATATTTTTATAAAAACAAAGGGTTAAAGTTGTGTTTTGGAGACCGTGTCGCTGTCCTAAACGTCTTCTATTTCCGATACGGAGGGAGTAGGGTGTTTTAAGTGCAGCTCCAGTGCTCTCCCCCACCTCCACCGCAACCACACACCATCCTGATTATCATCATTACTTCAATCGATGGTTAATAGCCATGACACGTGTAGGTATAGTGGCCTCATTATTTTCTGAGCAAAATACATTGCTATTACTATGTATCTAGACATAGTGAATATCTACGTGCATGACAAATGTAGTGTATATCTAGAAAAGTTAAAACGTCTCAGAATTTGAAATGGGGGAGTATATTTAAAAAGATAATTCCATATTCGGTTAAGGCAGGGGCAAATGTCACTTTGAGATGGAGAGAAACAAATGTGGAAATACTTGGGGTTTTTTTGGGGGAGGAAGAGGAGAGAAGGAAAGGCATGTGAGTGGTGGGCAGGGCCCAGGGGCTCGATCAGTTGGTCGATCGCCACTGCCCACTGGCCACTGGGCAGCCAGCCAGCTGTTGCCATTTGTGGCTCCTCGACCCTTTCCTTTCTAAGTAATATAAAACCGCCCCCTTTTGGTCCTCCAAAAATCGCATCCAGATTAAGCCCGGCAGGCGGCACCTGCAGCTCCCCTCCCCCCTTCCCCATCCGATCCGCCGCCGGCAAGGCATCATGCAGATCCATCCACCACCCGACCATCTCACGGTGATGCCTACCGCGGCGGCCGCCATGGACGTGGATGCGCCGCCGGCGCCGCCCGACGGATACGCCGCCAACAACAAGGCGGTCAACAAGGGCGGCGCGGCCGGCGCGAGATGCGCCGGATCGAGGACACCACGAGCCGCCAGGTGACCTTCTCCAAGCGCCGGAGTGGGCTCCTCAAGAAGGCGTACGAGCTGTCGGTGCTGTGTGACGCCGAGGTCGCGCTCATCGTCTTCTCCCCGCGCGGCCGCCTCTACCAGTTCGCCTCCGCAGCCGAGTACGTACTCCCCATCAGTCCCCCTTAATTACTTTGCTTGGCCATCCGTAACCATGGCCTTTTTTCTTCATTCATTCCTCTTTTTATTTGCTTCGTTTCGTCATCAGCCGTACTAGCCTGCTACTTCCTTCTTTTTCATCCGTCCCGGCCGGCCGTGTTTGTGTTTTTTTTGTTTGCTTACTAGCTAATTCCAAGATTAATCCACGTCCAGTACGTGTGTGTGTGCATGAAATAGCTTGAATTAATACATCCTCGCTTGTTTCTTCTTTCTTTCTGCATCCAACAAGCAGCATGTATATATATCATACATACAGCAGATACAGTACACTACGGCTTGCTAGATCTACAACATTCATCAATTCGTGCGTATTATTATTTCTTGGAGTTTAGATAGATCACAACACACTGATGCATACCTAGACGGACCGCTAAATTAAAATACAAGCTAGCTAGTAGTAGAGAATGCTGCTCACTAGCTAGCTAGCTGTATGGAACCAGTAATGGAACTACTACACTACAGAATCGGTAGCTATATGTATAATGTATTTGTTTTTCTATTTTTCACTCTTCATTCAATACTCAGCTAGTCAGAATGCCCAAGAAAAGAAGCACCACCAGCTCGCTGTGCGATCAGTCACTTGTCAATCATCAGTTCATTCGTACACTGTGCTTGTGTACAATTGGCACTGGTCAGCGACATATGCCTTTGACGACTTTTGCATATCTGCAAATAATGCAAAACTACTATATATGAATCGGGTTATTCTCCACTTCTTTAGTTAGTGCCAATTAATTCATCAACCTATATATAGCTGTAGCACTATGATTAATTAACTTGGAACAACCTCTCTTGTAATCAAGAGAGGTTGTTCCAAGTTAATTAACCTGTTTGGCAGGGCTCCTAGCGGCTCCCGCTTCACTGTTCAAACACTGTTTTCATGAGCCGTTTTTATCTCTCCTCTCCTCTCCTCTCCCAGAGCTAGTGGAAGCAGATGGAGCTGTGTCAGAGAAGCTAGAGCCGCTAAGAGCCCTACCAAACGGTGCTATATATATATATATATATATATATATATATATATATATATATATATATATATATCTTTCAAGCATTCATGCAGCGCCCTATGGGCTTTCAAGGACAACTCTCCAAAAATTATTGACCGCACACCTTGGAGATAGATGGCCAATTGGCCATGTCAAGTTCAGGCACATACGAACCACTTCTGGTTCTATGACTCAGCCTATGCTCTATAGGATTAGATTCCTCCACATGTTAATGAAGTCGACATATTTCCCGTTTCCTCTATGCGCATGCAGAATTTGTGTCAAATCCATTATCCCCCACCATTCTTTGAGTGTTGTAGAAGTGCTCTAGAAAGGAAACTTGCATTTTCTCCCATGTTTGAATGGAGCCTAGTGTCAATTTGCTATACCAGACGAAAGCCGGTCTAGTTTATACAAGTTGTCAAAAGAAAAGAGCTCAATCGTAAGTCATGTCTTGGCACACAACTAGCTAGAAAATTATCCACACGCTCCTATAGTGAGCCAGTCCTATTGATTGAACTTGCTAAACTATATATAGCTGCCAGTAATTATATGGGAATGATACTGTTATGGATGTTAGCTCCGTGGTTAGGGTGCGAGGAACGAGGGCTAAGGTGAGGGAGGAAGTATGAGGGGAGCGACGACGGCTACAGGCGAGAGAAAGCTGGCCGGGGGCGTTTGCCCACGGTCGGGCAAGAGGAAAGTGATTTCCTTCTTAATTCTTGCTTGATTAGATTGATACATCTCCTTTCCTTATATAGAGAGGTTTACTTGACCTCTAAGCAAGCAACCCTTATCTCTAATTAACCCTAACACTAACGGGCCATACCGTCTGACTAGGCCCAATAGACCCATAACGTACTCTAACAACTAGATACCATGTCAGCATCTGGCAGGATGGTTTGACAAATTTGGGTGCATAAAGTAGTATGCGTGTCTGCATGTATTGAGCCTTGATTCCTTCTAAAATCTTGCATTCTCTATATGGATTCGAGGTAATTACATTTGCAAGTTGGATTGTTGGCCTCTTGTTCTAGGAGGGCGGCCATCTCTTCTTCCTTCCATTGAATAACAAATGGATTAAATGATGGTCGTGCTTCAATGGAAGGAAGGAGTTGGACACTCTCCGTAGCAAGTGACCAACAATATGAACCGTACAAATGATGACAATGTTTTTGACTAGCTAGAGTGGTCACCAACCTGCACCTAGAATTACCCTCGAAACCATACATAGGAGGATTGTCTCAAAAGGCGTCAAGTCTCAATACATGTATGCACACTACTCTATGTGCTAGGGTACGCCACACCATGCTCGCTAGAGATTGACATGATGTTGTTCCAAAATAATTATCATCGAACATAGTTTAGCAAGTTTAATGGACTAGTTTGTCGCATGGCCACGTGGATCATTTCCTAGCTATGTGACAAGGTACACAATGGAGCTCTTCACCTCCGAAAGTTTTAGACTTTGTCTAGGCTTGATTTCACCCTATATATAGCAAATTGGCACCAGGCTAAATTCGAATTGGGAGCATCCAAGCCTCCGCTAACCACAACCAAACACAAAACCAAAAGCAGTTTGTATGTGGATGAACAATTTGAGCGCAGACATGGCCATCTACCTCCAAGTTGTGCGGCCAATAACTTTTGAAGAATTTTCCTCAAATGCTATATACATTGAGAATTATATGAATCATGTGTCATCAGCCAAGAACATTCTACAAGTCATTAGACATAGCTAGTCAGCTTGACAAACCAGCGTCTTCTAAGCTAAAGCAAATGTAAGCAATGGATACAACCATGGCCCCTTAAAAGTTCTAAACGTGGGGCACTACCACAATATTCCAAAAGTAATACAAATGTTAAATAGGTGTAGATAGTGCAAGCTCCCACTTCACAATTTTTGACGATAGCACATACTTTCCCACTACCCTTTGTTGGATCTCTCTAGAGGGTGAAGCTCCTAGTTGCTTACTACATGGATGTATTCTCTAAATTGGAATGAATCTCCACCATGTCTTTGTCATAATGTTCCCTGCCGTCTTCCCATGGTAAAGCTTCAGCCAAAATGTCAAGGGTCTCCCCTCCCTAATACAACACTGATGGCCACTTTACAAGCATGGTTAAAGTGTATTGCAATACTTATAGAGCATGAGATTACAACGGTCATTGAGTGAGTCACCGGCAACAAAACTAGCACTAAACAAGTCATACATCTTGAATAGTGAATCTCTCTATTATGTGTCTACGCTTTTAGTAGCTTCAACTACAACCAAATGTCTTGGAGGAGAATATTTATTATAACCCTAAGAAGAGGAACTGACCATTTCAGTTCATCAAGAGACTAAGTTGCATGGAACAAACAATCTAGTGCACATTTCATCTCATCACTAAAATACCCGGTGCATGGAATCCAACTAGTCATATTGGGCTTGCGGTTGACCTGGCCATGTCATCGGATGATCCACCTAACATTCTAGTGCACCCACCAAATCATTTGTGGGTTTGTTAATTCCATATTCATAGTAGGTTCTTCCATGCTTATCCTGTGAGACATTCTAGTTGCTTTAAAAAACACACATTCCAAAGATGACCTATAATAGCATAGTGAAGTATCCAATGCACCACTGAACCTTCTAGTGAGTGAAGGAAATGTGCTCTTCCCTTGATCGATTTATTTTGTGCTAGTAACACTTGGTAATCTTGAATTCTCTAATGCATTCAAGGTAAGCACACGGTGCTTGTTATGAAGCATCTAGTGCATACAATTCTTCAAGTTCTTGACTTTATTTGCATATTGTTTGTCCAACATTCAAATCTTTGATGTCTTGGGTGGATATGCTACCAATCAACTGCCAAAATCACACTAACTCTCTAGGGGCATTGATCCTTACAACCAAAGAAGATAGATATATGGCTACTAAGAAAAGTGTAAGTAACTATTGTTGTGTAATAAGGGATAAAGTATTGAAACCTTATGTAGAGTTGGTGGCATATACTACTATCACAGTGAAGATGCCTTCACTGTAGTTTGGGTATAGATCTAAAATAAGTATAATGTACGTGTAGCTACTATAAAGTGTGACATGTTTGACATCAATATTTGAGAAGATACATAACTACCACAAGTAGAGTATAAGAGTTGTGTAGTGAATAATTAAGTTCTCATATCAATTTAGTCTCTCATATTACTCTCAGATTAGTGAAGATCTCAAATCAATTTACTCCTATGTCACTTCTAGAGAGTGGGTGTTTACATTTAACGGCACCTATTTTCACTGTTTTTATTGGTTTGGCGATGGATAACTCGTACCTAAAAAAAGTGTTGGAACATTGTTTGCAGCACGTGCTATTGATTTGAATGAAAGAGTATAAAGTCTATAGCTTGCTTACTATCTAAGGGTATGCATATTGGTAGATTCTGCATTATTAGATGGAAAACACATGCCAAAGCTACATATTAGTTTAAGTGACCAGGTGACAAACGTTTCTACACCTATGCATATATATAGTTCTCTAGGTCTACTAAAAATAATTACAACTATTAAATTAGCTTAGTCCCATAGGCTAGTCATTTGTTGAATTATGTACATGTTGAAGGGTTTGTGTTACCATTTTACCTCGTTTTGCATTATTTGTTTATAGAAGACGAAACTATAGTATAAGTGCATATTGCAATGCATGATACAACAACAAAGCCTTTAGGGCGCCACGAAGGCGCGTTGTATTAAACTTTTTCTGTACCTTAATATAAAAAACGCACAAAACTTTTGTGTGCTCGAGAAAAAACAACAACAAAGCCTTTTTTAGTCAATTTTCCTGTGGCTTCCCATATACTATATGTCAACACTACTTAGTGATATCCAGCTTTGCTATAGTACGTATAACTATTTTTTAACTCAATAAGTACAGCCTAATAAAGATAGGAAGGTTAACTAAAATCATTTGGAGTGGTGGTTCTTGGATAATCCTGTTATTAAATGCACGGCGCTATATATAATTGAGCTATACTAAAATTAAATGGTTGTACATGATAGAAGCATTTAATTTCCTCCATGGATCCAATCAAACGAACCTAATACTTGTAAGTTCTCAGCTTGCAGAATACAATTGATCGGTACATGAAGCACACAGAAGGCACACCTGCAAATGGGAAAGTTGAAGCAGAGGTACGACATCCAATTCATTCATTCATTTCCCTCCCTTGTCTAAGTTACAATCACATCTCATTGAATGAAATAAACCTTTATGCATCTAATGCATAAGTATTCCGAGAGTGCAAATACTAACAGGGTGAATGCATGCATGAGCAAAAGGATGTTGTGCACGGCATTCATTTTGTCTCATGACATGTGTATATGATTAAACCGCCCCCCCCCCCCCCCCCCCCGCCCCTGAACATTTAATTTGCACATATAAAATTCTAAGCACCTGAATTTTTGTGTTGCACAAATTTCGTGATGTTTATCAGTTTATATGTTTGTACACAGAAGTGGAAATACGAGGCTACAACCTTGGGACAGAAGATAGACGCAGTTGAGACATACAAGAGGTGATGTCAATTGACAGATGATGATTTATCTGCTTGCATGTACATATATGTTAATTCCTTAATTAGTTGAGAAGGAAGATTATTATTTATTGTGGTGTTGGGATGGAAACTGGAGATCGACTGACTAATAAGAATCCACGTACTGTACTTGTCAGCACTAACTAATATAATTAACCCACAGGAAACTGCTTGGAGAGAACCTTGGATCTTGTTCAACTCAGGAGCTAAAAGAACTGGAGGCACAGCTAGAGAAGAGCCTAAGCATAATCAGGCAAAGGAAGGCAAGAAATTAAATCTGAAATATATATTTCGCAAGCAATATATATATATATATATATATATATATATATATGGGAACTGATGTTTGTTTAGTTCCATTTTGCTGCATATCTATCCGATCCATGGATGACGACCTTGAGCAGGAAAAGAAGCTGATGGATCAAATTCTGGACTTGAGGGAGAAGGTATGTATATGTATGGATTAGATAAAGTTGATGATGGATCGAATTCTATGTCGGCGCGCTCCACCAAAGAAACGATTGATAGAACCCCGGCCAAATAACAAGAAATTTTTTTGTATACAGGAGCAGAAACTGTTGATGGAGAACACGATGCTCCGCCGTGATCAGGTATGTATATGCATGTATTGTATTGTATTGTATTGTCGGGAGCAAACAAGACGAGTATACTGCTACTAGTACGTAGTCCTTCCATTGACTGATTAATGACCTCTGCTAGTGTAAGGCCCTGCCTCTGCTAGAGCTGAATGATAATAAGGACCATGACCATCGTCGTATGGTGGATGCTGGTGGCGGCGGCGTAGTAGAGGAAGAGGAAGCGGCGGCGGTGAAGGAGGAGGACGTGGAGACGGAGTTAGCCATCGGAATTGACGGAAGCAGGAGGAGGCTTATTACGACGGCTGAAGCGCCGAGGATCAGGAGGGTCCTCCATCAGCAGCAGCCTGCAGGAGGATCATCATCATCATCATCATATTTATATCGACGACGAGCGCATGCATGATATGATCGAGCTGGACCCAATAACGAACAGTATGTACGTGATGCACCTGCGCCTCAGCTCTCTCGACGACTGTACTGCACGTACGTACTGTACCTTGTACTACTGTGTGTGCTGCATGACTTGAAATGCAAGTTGATGTGATGCGTGGCTAGATCAATCAAGACACACGTACGATACATACATGTGTTGTCTGTCCATATTATATAAGCAAAACTCGATGCATGGTCTCGATCTGATGGTGATGGCTACAAATAACATGCATATATATGTTACGTTGAAGGCAGAGATATGATATATGTACTAATTAAGCTTTTCTTATTGCATTCTACCACCAGTATATATAGAGTTTCTTTACAGAGGTCGGTGGACAAAAAAGGATATCTTGCAGCGGGATGAATAGATCATAGATATCATAGGTACTCGTTTGCCCGACAAATTTTTTTATATATATATATATAGAAGAAAGAAATAATAAAAAAGGCCCAATGAGCCCACCGAGGCCACCGAACCTGATAAGGCCCGAGCCCACGACCGTGCTAGCTACCACCCCAATGGGCCCTTGACAACGCACGTCCTCTCGCCCCGGTTGACCGCTAGCTCCTCTGTTTTTTTTTTTTATAAGATGATGACTTTTTTTTTGTGAATATATTTACGAGAGTACTGAACCTGTATATGGATTATTGATACTAGTTTTGAGTGTGGAATATTTGTGATGAGGCGATAGCTGTTGGGCCAGTTCCCCGGACGGCCTAGTAGAAAGAAAGAAAGCATGTGTCATCGATGTGGGCTCTCTGCTCGTCGATCTCTACTGCAGGACGGAAGCAACAGCAGCAGGTCCCAAACCCAAACGTATGCCACCGATCGATATGCATGAGCATCAACACACAATGCAGCCAAGCCAAGGTGCTGCCATAGCTGAAGCAGTAGCTCTTCATGTTCTCATAGTCATAGGTGAGGACTCGATCCGATGAACCCTGCCATTTGATGCTCAACAAGCACATCAGGTGCAACCATTGGGACCCCTCGGCTGCTTTTGAATTCACCGTGGATGCACAACCCACTGATATCTACCCTTGTGAGGATGGACTGATATGCTCCCAGACCCAAAGGGAGCTAGGTGGGCTGATTGGGGGATTGGCCAGCCATTGCCATCTTGGGGAGAAGTGAGTGACCTCCAAGGCCCGTACTATCAAGGAACATTCCATCATGCCCTGGTTTCATAGCCGCCCAAGCTGCAGATCAGAGAAGAGTCGTCAGAGATCACCTCTCCAAGCCAAGGGGGGCGGCTGCTACAACCGTGGTTAACAGGATGATGCTTGGTGGCACCAACAGGCTCAACCTTTACAGAGAGAGATAAACATGACTACACTTTGTCATAGTATTGTATATATAGTCACCCAAAAAAAAGATGTGTTTGACTGCATTGCCTGCGATATAATATATATGTTTTTTTTTTTGAAAGATCCGGTTTCCCGGCTTTGATTAATAAAAGGATAGCAAACATCCGTTACATGCGCGAGGGGCGCCACCATCCGCAACCTAGGTTACTGAGGTTTAAATTCTACATGGACTTATTACATACTAAGGAGGAGTTGTGCAACCACCAGCCCCAAGGACTCATCACGAACCCATGCAATCCTAACTCCACCAATATATTGTCTTCAGTTGGTTCAGAAAGAAATGGATAGAACATCTTGTTTGCTGTTTTCTTTGCCAAAGGATATATATTTTGTATCAGTTAACATTGGAATTGTAATGTGAACATGTATGCTTTTGATGGATTGATCGATTACCGTTGCAAACCGTTTTATGCGGTGGGATTGCTGTTGCATAATTGGTCTGTCGTAGTCATTTATATAACTAAGTACGTATAATTCATGAGCAGGCATACTGGTGTATGCATTGCTTCTAGCTTGCTTAATTTGTGGGGATCCATGTAGCAGATGATATTTGCAGTGACGCCAGAATCATGCAAAGCAGAGGGCCCTGAGGAGTCAGGGTTGCCTGGCAGGTACTCCTACTAACTGAAAGGGGAATGATGCATGGTTCCCTCCCTCCCTATTTGTAGTTGAGGTGGTTCCTCTCGGTGATTTTGATCCTCCCGTGCTGTATATCTTGTGCCATTCTCGCTGACTACAGTTGGGACTACTGTCACCTGAGGCAGAGCAGAGTATCATGCTACATTTAACCTGTTTACTGATTGATTGATTGATTGATCCCAAGATCTAGAAGAAACTGAGCTCCTTGATTTCTGAGCGTTTTGTTCTCGTGAATGAAGTGGTATTGTTGTAAGAATGATACTGTAGGGCTGCACAATGGCTAATGACACACGTTTGGCGTGGCTTGCTCGTTCGCTTGTGTTGTTTCTCTGAAGAACCCAAGCGACAGCAAACAGTTCTTAACTGACAGGTAAAGTGTTGCTCCTGGGCGTGCTGTGTGGCTCTATATTTATATTATATTTATATTAGGGTGATGTACGTGCAGAGGCACGCAGGCATGCTCCTCTCCTGCTCTGCATTATTGGGTCTTGGTCCTCCTGTTAAGTTAACAGTCAGCAACTGCATTATTATTGGTTTTCCTTTCCTATTACAGTACTAGTAGCATGCAGATACTCCTAGCATAGCAATAATGCCTGCAGCACCGCCGTACCGTGTTGGTCGTACAATGGTGCTATCTATCTCAAAGACTGTCTGTCTCATGCCCCTTCTCGTCGGTCAACACAAGTTATACAGATTCTTATTTACGTATATGTATACATAGTCATATCAGTTTTTGTAAGCATGCACATATGGTGTTATATATGTTTTGGTTTTAATATTTGTGTTGTTGTACATCTATTCCTTGCTTAACTTATAAGTTAAGAGTAGAAGAGAAAGGAAAATACATACATCCCAACACGATCATTTCTAGTGCTTACTATTCCACATTTGTGAAAAATATGGAAGTGTTTTATTTTGATAATAAGGTTTGTAAAGCTACAAATTTTTTTCGTGATGACAACTTTGTGGACCTACATGCATGTCGTCTTCTTAGGCGACTCGCTGCCACTAACCAAAATTCAGCCCTCAAAGCGGCTCTCTTGCCCGCGCTGCTCGTTGGCGCTAATAATGCAATATAATCAGATCGATATGGTGATTTATTTCCCCCTCCGGTGACCCTTAAAGAAAAGGGTACGTAGTAGTCATTTAGAAAAAACTCTCACCTCTGCCTACACTATTATGAAGCAATGATGATAAATATGAGCTAGGCCAATGGCATTATATATATTCCTTCGTCGATCTGTTGAATTCTTAGGACAGGACTGCATGCATCACAACTGGAAGTATACATCAGTACTGCGCGCGTTGTAGACCTGCTGCTTGCCGTCAGCTCGAGGATCTATCACATGCAGTCGATCAGCTTATTTCGTCATCGTCGGAGATGAGGTGGAGGTGAGATTCTGTTGGAGTACAGCATATGTATCCGTCGAATGGATTCGATATGGCTAGAATATATACTATATATAGGCTTCCGCAGGCCAATAATGTATGCACGTACACATTGCATCTCATTCTCATATGCCTCATATATGGAAGTACAATTAATATTGAGCATATAGAGAAAATTCCATAAAAATCTATAAGCACCTTACATGCATGTGTCAACTAACACGCCTACTGTTCACCGTCGGGCAACAGAGAGCAACACTACAAAGTTACTAGTGTGGCCAAGATGAGAAGAGGCGTCAAGGGGTTCACGGCGCAATGGCAAAGACCATTGGTTGGGGGGCTCTCACTCAAGGTTCAAATTCTAGGTGCGACACTTTATTCTGGATTTTCCGGCGCTATGCATTAAGTGGTAGGCGACTATGTTCGAGGGGTGCCAATTAAAACAGAGAGGCGAGGAGTGTAAGAGATAATTTCTAATAAAACTCCTATCAATCTAGTCGTGCTGACAATAATCTTTCTGTTTTTTTACTCTTCGCAGTACTGTCACTCGTATCATGTCGTGTTTGGCTGCCCATATCTATATATGCATATCTTTATCTTCTGACGACATATGCGCATCAACAATATATACGCATGCATGTGTGTGTATATCATTATTTGCTTAACTTCCTGCACGCCAGCCCCAGCTGCACTGCAACTGCATGCATGCATGTCTCTTGTACCTGTGTATGCGGTGTGGGCCTGCGGTGGTGGTACCTGCATGCGTGGTCCTACGTGTCGGCCGGGAGACTAGCTAGCTTCCTACTAGGACACCACCATGCACGTTAGCATGTACAATACATACAATTATTATATACAAACATAGTATAATATACATACTTCATCAGTCATCACTCACAGACCAAACCAAAACCTACCTCTCCCGATTCAATTCTATTCCAAGCATGCATATATATGCAAATATAATGATGGACATGGATTCATGGACAAGCATATATATACATGCGATATATATGCAAATATAATGATGGACATGGATTCATGGACAAGCATATATATACATGCGTTGTCACATCTTGTTGCATATTACAATTTATAGTCGTGTCGACTCTCGTATGGTGATTGTTGCAACCGACTATATATGCAATAGCTAGTCGTGCATGCATGGATCGGAGGCGTTCCTTTCCGCCGCCCTGTGCACGAAATCCAGCAAAACACTTGCATGCATGGAACAAACATGCATGCAAAAGGTTGCATATGGGAAGTTAATGATGATTCTTGCATGGTTGACCAGCCAAGTTTGAAGAGGACCATACATAAATGTGTTATAATTTCTAATTATGTCCATGTGTTGTGCATATAATAATTAGCATATACACTATTTCAATTTGACTAAACACAAATATTTTAGATTCATATTATTTTTCTTATAGTACCATAAAAATGCAAAATCATATCAAGCATCTTTAGTTGTATTAAATAAATAATTACATTTACTTTCAAGACACAAAAGTAAACAAAAATATATACAGTTTAGATTCTTGAATAGGTGTGTGTGTATATATAATTGCAGATTCGTCGGAAGGAAATTTAAAAGAAAACAAAGATAATATGTTGCTCGTTCAGAGTGGAGTATAAAATAAACATTGCACACAACCTAAAATAGAAATAAATTGTTGTTTCCCGTACTGTTCTTCACAATGGAGAGATGGCGCGGGGTAGCAGATCACTCATTATTTGCTCACAAAACTGAAAGCCTTGCATGTTTATCGTCATACAGTACTTTAATTAATTTTTCTAGATTAAAATATTGTGTGTGTATGTGTGTGTGTGTGCGCGCGCGCGCGTGTGTGTTAACGAACTAATCTCCCAACGTCTCTCTCTCTCGATCTCTTTATATAAGAACAACGACGTATGTACGTGTCGATCTCTGTCATACAGGTGGGCAGATGGCTGATGATCCATGGGCCAAAGCAAGATATATATAGGTAAGGGTGTGGTGGACCAATTAGTGTGGCGATCGACTTGTAGTGAATGTTTAAATCTGCTTTTGTACGGTGTCCATGAATGCGTTGGCAATTTCTGCGTGACTGCATGCATGTATAGCCTCCCTCCAAATCATCAATCTTTTGGCCTTGTTGCCTCGGCACATATCATCATCAGCAGCATGTGGATGGTCCAGCAGGCTGCATGCGTACAGGTGCATGGTCGACACGCTATTGCTGCTGTTCCCCGTTCCATGTGGATGCATGGGCATAACAGTTTGCTCGCTGGATGTTGTACGTTCATGGATCAGTTCCGCCGGTTCCAGACCACCCATGCGTCCATCACCGGCCTCACTTCTGTTATACCATGCGTACCATAATTAATGGAGTCATTACGGATGTTAAAGCAACTCCGATAGACCCATTAAGTGTATAAGTCATTTATATCTATATTATGCTTAAAAAAAGTACTTCAAAAGCTTGTCTATATTATTTTTTATTTTTCTCATCTGGCTATCCCACCATTCTCCGGGTCTATAGTTCCCTAGCAAGTCCTGTTTGGTGTTTGCTATATGTGTTTTTTAATTTAACTAGATTGTTATAAACTAATGTCACCCCTGTTTTCGCAATAATAATAATAATAATAATAATAATGTCACTGCTGAGTAGAGGTCCAAATCCCACCACATCATCAGTACATCAACTCTATACCTACGTGGTTTTCCTAGCATTGATGAGGCCAAGTCCAAGTGAAATGTGTCGGAAAAAAACCTTCCCTTCCCATCTCCTCTCCATCTGCTCCATCCTCTGTTTCCATCGATCTTGCATCTTCCTCGTAATTGTGACCTCGAGCTCTCCTGCACTACAGGCCGACCTTGCTGCTGCACCTATGCTTCGGACCATGAACACACAAAGAGAGGTGGACTGCAACATATAGAGATAGAGTGGGATTTCTTTTTGTAACTTTAACCGGCATGGCCCATAGGTAGTTGATGGTGGCGTGATAAGTTTTGGACTTTTAGTTGAGCGCAACAATAAATTGAGAACCTAAATAGTCACCTTTTATGTTTGAAGAACCCATGCGAGAACTGACAATTAATAGATCGACGATCAAAATGGTCGCTATTTTTAGTTTGATGACCCAAGTGAAAATTTTATATCTGACACAGTGTCCACTGGTAAATTTACCAAGAATCAGAGTGTCCTTCATCAAACTACTCTGTTTTACAAGTCCAATAATAAAGGGTGGTTAATTTCAGTATCCAGGAGCCAGTTTTCCTAATATAAAACTATCTCTTGTTTCTTAAATTATTTTATATTTTGATACAATTTTAAAATTGTTGAATTACAATACTATAGGACAAAGGGAGTAGTGACGTTTGATTTCTTTTCAAAATGAATAATAATCCTACCTAGTGAAGTACTCCCTCCGTCCATTTTAATTATTATTCTCACTTCTCAAAAAGTCAATCATAATCGACTTTAAAATATTTCGTACAATTTATTTTCATTATATAATTATTCGGAAATACAAATATTGCTATAAACCTAATAAACATCATTAGTGACACTTTAAAAGGACAGATGGAGTGGAGTAGTGATGAGCATGAGCCCACCATGCACATATATATAGTCGTACACTAGCTACAGTATGCACGTTGATTTCGCAATATATGTGTGTATGCATGTATAGAATATGGATTCAATAATTTTAGGCGTAGCGTAGCGTAGGCGTACGTGCTAGCAAGATGCATATATGGTCCTTATTTTCCAACATATGGGGACACGTACGAACCAGTAGCAATGGCGTGTATGTTTGTGGGTCTATCCAAATTCAAGTGTCTCACCTATATATACTACTACATGTCAATTATTATACAATCCTCATGCATCACACATGAGACTATGAGAGAGAGAGAGAGAGTTGAGAGGTAGGACAAGGATGCATTTAAAGAGAAGAGGAGTACATGCATGCTAGAGATCATTTGGAGCTTCGCCGCCCTTCTTGTATATATGTTCCTCCCCGTCACAAATAAAAGACGTGAATATATCTAGATGCAATGAATGCAATTCTACGGTTCAAATGTTGTTCTCAATAGAATGCAATTTTAGCTTAAAGCTAACAAGATTTCGGGCTAAAGAGAGAACCGTAAATTCGAATGCGGACACGAAAAGAGTGTCTTAATAATACGGCTATCAATTCTAAATACACTTACATCCTCTATGATATCTCTAGTGTCAAAATAAAAAGAATCCAATGATATTATACCTTTGCCTTGATCCTTCTTTTGTTTTTCTCTTTCTTTTCTTCAAGTTGAAGCCTTTGATCCATCACTTTCCATCTTTGCTCCACTACTCGAAGTGTACCAATCTATCTCATATGATTACTCTAGAGACAATAGGTTTGTAATATAGGTTTCATCAATTACACAAAACCAAACACGTGGTTTCAACTGCACGGACGGCGACAATGTTCCCAAGCATATGTCCTAAGTCGACAACTAATTAGTGTTTAATGGTTGTCTGAAAACATTGATTGTTCGATTATGCGCTAGTTCACAAACAGTAATATCATCTTTGTTTGCCTTTCTTTGAAATAAGGGGTGTTTTTGTTTCTGTGTGTGCTCTAAACAATACCCTTCACAACTAATGTTTCTTCTGATTATTATTATTATTATTATTATTATTATTATTATTATTATTATTATTATTATTATTATTATAGTTTTAGGGATAGACAATGGGCATGCCAGCTTGGCCTGGGCATTCGGTTTGAACGATCCGATTTGTTCGGTTCTTCGGTCTTTTTAAAAGTTTGGTCATCTAAAATCGGAGACCAATCAGTTAGTCTAAAAACTCAAGGCCCAGCAAATTCGGACTTGGTTAGTTCAGTTCGGTCTCGGTCATGACCGAAGTAGCCAGACTAGAAAAATCAGTGACTAAATAATATAGTTTCTAGTATAGCAATATTTTTTTTCTATTTCAAGGCAAAATAAAAATACTACACATAGATTAAACAAAGTGATAAGAGTGATGGTCACTAAAGTAAATATTATATCACAAATAATAATCTAAACTACACATTATGTCAACAAAATTTAAATATTCAGTTAGTTCGGTTACTTGAGACATATAACCAAACTAACCGTCCAACTAGTAACTGCAAATTATGGTCTCGGTCACTTCGGTTCGGTCTCCAGTGAATCATGGCAAAGTCTGAACTCTAGAGTAATTTAGTTACGACTTGTTTTCCTCTGTAAATCCAATGCCCGAGGTCAAAGAAAAGGAAAAGGAAAATGAAAGTTGCAATTGAAGAGGGGAGAAAAGGGACAGAAAAAGGCAAAGAAACAGGGGAGACGTTTTGGTTAGGAAAAGGAGGAGGTGGAAAGGAGGAAGATGGAGGAAACAAGATGCTATGGCAGTGGGCCTGCTGCTACTACTGTCTGCTGCTGTGCCTGTGACGGTGGTCCTCCCCTCTGGAGAGCCCTGACATGTCCAACGATGGGGCCCACCCACCCTCCGTCATACTTTTTGGACTCTACTGCCGGTACTGTACAAACCTCTGTGACACGTCGCGTTCGCTCTCTTTTTTTTCTCTCTCTGCAGCCTGCCAAGGAGAAGGAAGGTGGAATTGAAGGAGTGTCATCAGCTGCTCCGTGTCCATTCTCCCTTCCGTCCGTCTAAACGCAGACACGCTTTTCAGCTTATGGTTTGCACGGCTCATAACTGGGTTGATGATATTTTATATATATAAAAAAAATTATTCATCCTTCTCGCTTATTTTTTAAAAGTTTTATTTTACTTTATTCTCTTCATATAACACCGTTGAAACAATCAAATTTAGCTGCAAATAAGTCTCATCAACAAGATGATTGTACCTACAGTACACCGATAAGCTGAAGCAAATAGCAATTAGAATTCGCACTCTCACAAACTCTATCATGCAAACAAATTTGTACGTACTGTACACGTATGCATCGAGATTCGGTATTATAATTTTATCTATCTATCTATGCTGATGGAACCTGTCAGGCGCTGCAGGGAGGGAGAGAGAGGGAATAACATCCCCCAGATTGATACTCCTAAAAAACTAATGAATGGGTTGTGTGTGATTTACACCTGCATTACGTTTAAAGGCATGTTTGGAACAAGCCCTAAGCATATAGCGATCATCATGCATGATCGATGTGGCCTATATATGCAATGCAATGCACACAGTGTAATACAGCATGCTCGCATGGTCACACAGCCACCCGTACGTGACGTGTTTAACTATAGATTATTAATACGTAATCAATCGTAGTCATTTGCCCAAAACAACAAGTGCCTGTAATGGGAAGGAGTTGGTAGCATGCATGCTATATGGGCGTGGTCAAAGTCAAACTCAAACCAATGCACAATTGTAGGTGTAGCACGGCCTGGCCATCCAAATTTGACAATCTGTCGGGCGGTTTCAAACGACAGCACGGGGCCCGATCCAGCTGAGCCAGACCCCTGTTTTTGTAAACTCGATCGAGCTTGCTTTGGCTCGGGTCCCTAGCTAGCTTAATGTAACCGTAGCAAAAATTTAGTTTCATTTTTCAAAATTGAAATTAGGAGCCAATAAAACTAGTTTTTATCCACACTGACTCCTTTGCGCTTGCGTAAAATATCAAGGAGGAGCAATAGCTGCTAATCCTCTGGCTCCCGCCTTCGGCTGCCTCTACGAGATCGACCTCCGCCAATGCAGTGACCCTCCATCGCCACAATGCCTTCTCGACCCCACCGCAAGTCCACCTGGCATGACCAGTTGAGCTCATGGTCATGGATGAGCACGCCCCACCACCACCACACTCTCTCTTATAGAGGTTGGAGAATGAGAAGATGCAAGTCGAATTCAATATTCTTATACATACATTCTATTTTCTTAATACAAAGATACACGCGAAAAAAAAAGAACCCCATATCACACCACCATGGCACCATAAAGAAGGAAGGCGGGGTGGATCTCGACTGCCCTTACGGCACCTTGACCTTCGATCGCTCATCGACCTTGAGCGAGGGAGGGGCAGAATGTCAACCGCCCAATGTCATGTCACGGACAGGCCATGGGTGGGCATGACCACCAGCAGTTGCATGGCATTGAATGAAAGAAGATGGCGATGTGTGACAGTAAGGAAGAAGATGCTGGTTGAGAAGAAAATGCTAGTGTGGTCTGTTGCTGTTGAAATAGGTGACTAAAGTTTAGCTAATATATCAAGCATGATCACCTAGCTAAAATTTAGATGAGTCCTACGGTCAATCGAAACATGTCTTCGGGCTTCGGCAGCAATGCATTGTTGCATTGCATCAAACAATGGGGCTACAACACTGTGTAGATAGGTCGACGATAATAATGTGTCTGACAGCTAAGCTTTTGTTAGTTTGTATTGAAGACACGTGCCAGCTGCTCCTACCGACCTTACTTGTGGGGTTTTTGGTTCTTGCTTTGCCGTTGCGTTGCGTACGCAGACGACGTGACCTCCTGCTGCATCTGCCTCTGCCTCTACCTGGGCCGGCATAAACACGCGTGTCTTGTGTTAATTAAGCTGTCGTTAACCAACCAACCAGACCAAACCAAGACCAGACCCTACGTAGGAGTACTCCTTCCTACATACGGTGTGCATGTATGCATTTCCTCCATTTATATCTCTCTATATATAGAGAGAGGGGGTAACAAGTACTTGTACTACCTATGTCCTAAAAAATTGTAACTATGATATGTCAGTGGGGAAGTGTTTCATGTTTGACCAAGTGTATAGTAAATAGGGTTCGGATTCAAAATAATTTATTTTGAAAATATATTTCATAATTTAGGTACAATTAAGCTACTATAGAATATATTTAAGTACTATTGTTAGCCATACAAGAAAAATAATAATTATAGTTGTAGAGAAAAACATGACACTGATTATAGAATCTAATTATATTTCTCACTCTATGAATTTAGGATAGTCATACAAGAGAAATTACAAAGATGTCAAATTCCAAATCAAATAGTCCTAGAGTATCTCCAAGAGATTAGCCAAATCAATGTGTAAAGATAAATTTAGCTGTTATTAAAGAACTCCAACAGACTCTGTAAATGACTCTCTAAATTTAATAGCTCTCTATTCCATCTCATTCGGTCACTAGTCATCTAGCTTCTTCCTTTTACAAAGACTACTATAATATTATTTATTTGAGAGAGTAACTAAATCACTAAATTTGCTAGTTTTTTTTGGCTAATAATCTCTTGGAGATGCTCTTATGCATTAAGGAGATTCCAATGCCTACAAAATAAAATGATCCAAACTTAATGGTATTTATTTGATATTATAAATATTTGTACTTTTTTCTATAATTGGTTAAATTTGATCTAGTTTTTAGAATTTCATTCTTTTAGGAACGGAGGAGGGAGTACTTTTGTTTGCTTTGATAATTTGAGGGAAAAAAACAAAAATTTATTGGGTTATTATTACTATTTTAAAAAAGGGTTACCAACCAGTGCTATTGCTAACCCTGCTAGAGGGATTGAGGAGCATCATTTCTTTTGAGAGTGAGACTGGGTAGCTGGAGAAATGAGTAAACTATTGGGCATGCTTGCAGCACATAGTATCTGCCGACACACCTCCTGACATTGACTCAAATAATAAACACAGGACGATTTATTATTTCCCTTATAAAATAAAAAACACTGTTCTAGGAGCTACTATATTATTATATTGAAGGACCGAGAACGGCGACCAGAGGGGGTGAATGGGAGCCTCAAATTTCTCTCGAAATATTCGGGTCACTCTTCCCAAAAACCAAAACTAATTGCTGGGTCAGACGAAAACGGAGAAATGAGAGCTCACCGGCAGTGGAGAGAAACTCGCCGGAAACCCCAAAAGGCAGGTTCTCAACCCCTAGGGAAAAGAGGCAAGAACCTAGGCAAAACGGACGAAAACAGCAACCTCCGGACTACTTCAGACAGAGCCTCCGGACCAATGGAAGTGGTCCGGTGCTTAGTCCGGTGACTGGTCCGACGCCTGGTCCGACGGTCACTCAGCAGAGACCAAAATACACAGTAAACACCCGAGCTTCGGACGTCACCTCCGGACTAGTCTGATGCTTGGTCCGGAGCTTTCCCGCGCCTCAGCCAAAACAAAACAAAAAGCACCCGACCTTCGGACTCGATGCTCCGGACTAGTCCGACGCTATCACCGGAACAAGGAGCACTGGTCCGGAGCTTTCCCTCGCCTTTGCCAAAACCATGCAGTGAGCACCCGACCACCGGACCAGACCGTCGGACGGGGCCGTCGGACTATGACGACTGGTCCGACGCTTGGTGGACTCAACAGACAGAGACCACCGGACCAATGGGGTATGGTCCAGAGCCTCAAAAACAAATGGTCCGGAGGGTGGTCCGACGTCCTTCGCTGCTTGACACGAGAAAAGTCAAGACCACCGGACCACTTGCTATGGTCCGGAGCTAGGGGAAAGTCGTCCGGAGGGTGGTCCGACGCTTACGAGCAGAGAACTGTCCTTCGCGAAAACGGAATTCTCTCCGCCAAATCTTCCCAAAACTCAACCAAATGATCATCAACTGCAACCAAACTTTGTAGGCATGATCCTAGTGCAGTTGGGGAGCTATCCCGAAGAAATCATTGCTCAATTTGGAGAGAATAAACGGGAACACTCGGATTTGGGGGAGAAAAGGCAAAACGAAGAACGCCAAAAAGAAATCGTCTGATCTACGTACTCGTAAGGTTTGAGGAGAAACCCTTCAGTGCAAAGATGCTCCTCACGAATACGAACAACTTGGTTCAAACGGATTTTGCAAAGCTACTCCCTACAAAGAAAAATCATCTCGGGAAAAGGAGAGAGCAAAAGCAAAACGCGAAGAACACAAGCAAAACGAGGACACGATCAAGAAATCGAAGCCACCATGGCTTACGGAGGTTACGGCCTCCGATTCCTCGCAACAAAATCAAGTTCTTACAAAGGTTGGTGGAAACAACCTAGGGATCTCATGAACTAGAGAGAGGGTAGAGAGAGAGAGTTGGGGCAAAATGATTAGGGTTCAAGAGATAGGATAAGGATACCTCTTCATCCCCTATTTATCAGGGCTTTGGCTATTTCCCAAAGACCCTCTAGATACATGAGTGAACTACCTAGCCTAAGCATTGTAGTCCAAGCTCCAGAAAATATCTCCCGCATTTTGAATAGACGGCCCCGCTTCCTGCCAGGAGTTGCCGTCGCCTCGACGCAACCTCCAGGATTCCGCCACGTGTCATCTCCGCTTCCTCGGAAGCTCCGCCCGGGTTTTGAGGCCCAAACCCGCGAAACCCGCCACCGGTAGCTTTCGACTTAACTACCGAACCCCGAGTTTTGAGACCTAAACTCGAAAACCGTCCTCTAGTGGTTTTGCGGCCCAAACCACCAAACCGCTTGACTCGAGCCACCTTGTCCTCGCACGGTCGGACTCCGAGTCCCCTGAGCCTCTGCTCGACCCGCTCGTCCGCCGTCTTGACTCGGTCGACCTCCATGTCTTCTCGCACTCGCCGGTGCCAGGCACTAACCACCACATCTAGTCCACCGGCGCCCATGGTCCCTCAGTTCGAGCCCCGCTTCCACCCTTCACCGCTCTCAGTCCATCGCACGGCAAGCCTCTACTCGACCTTCTCCACGCCATTGACCACTGTCACTAGGCCTAGCACTTGCACACCACAAACCGATAGATAGACACACATTTGCTTTCGCTCAAACTGAAACACTCATGTGTTGGTCAATCACTCATCATCAAAACTGAATATCATGGTCACATATCAACCATATGCAATGATGATCGTACGACCCGCCCCATTCATTCAGTACAGTACATACAAATATCATCAATAACAAAAATTAATCATGGCACCTTATTTATACTAGTCGTAGTAGTAATTAACAGTATCTTGTGGATGACCATGCATCATATTCATATCATATAGTAGTAGTATATATATATAATAACAACTACTGTAGCTAGAAGCAGAAGCAGCAGTGGAGTGCTAGCTAGCTAGCTAGTAATAACAAGTGTTGAAATGCACTAGTAATAACAGCAGCTAAAGTAGAGTAGCAGCAGTGATTTAGTAACAAGAAAGAAAGAAAGAAAGAAAGAAAGAAAGAACAAATTAAACAAGAAGATTGCTAAGCAAATTTGTTCAACAAAGGAAAGGATTCCTTGGACGAGCTACTTCATCATCATCAAAGGTTAGAGAGAGAGAGTGGGGGTAGGTACTGTAGCTAGCTACTCATCATCGTGGCCATGGCTGTCCACCTCGTCGTCCTGATCATCGCCGGGCCTCCCTCCCTTGCCAATGCCGTCCTCCTCGCCACCTTC
Source organism: Microstegium vimineum (assembly GCA_022036555.1). Taxonomy (NCBI): domain Eukaryota; kingdom Viridiplantae; phylum Streptophyta; class Magnoliopsida; order Poales; family Poaceae; genus Microstegium; species Microstegium vimineum. The sequence goes on along the minus strand of CM039122.1, from coordinate 345,410 downwards.
ATTATCATTGCCGCCGCCGCTGCCGGAGACCTGGTGCTCCGTGCTGTCGTCCATCCCGAACCCCGGCGGGCCGTAGCGCACGACGTCAGGGTACTTAACCACGGCGTCCAGCAGCTCCGAGCTCGCCTGCTTGGCCTCGCCTCCTCCCCCGGCCCCAGCGGCATTGGACTCGCTGTCGCGCGCCGCCGAGTGAGAAGAGCGGGAGTAGAGCCTGTCGAGCTCGTCGAAGTAGGGGCAAGTCTTGGCGTGCGCCGGCCGTTTCTTGCCGCTCTCTTTAGCCTTGCGGAAGTACTTGTTGATGTTCTCCCACTTCTCCTTGCATCGCTTGGCGTTCCGGCCGTACCCCGCCGCCGCCATGCGCGCGCTCACCTCCTCCCAAAGCGGGCCTTTAAGCCCGGGCTCAAGGAACCGCCCTTCCAGCCCCGTCCGCACCCGATCAGCGCCTCCACCTCATGCTTGGGCCACCTCGACGACGTGCTCAGGAGGTGCAGCCTCTCGGGCGCCGTCGCGGCGTCCCCGTCGTACGGCACCAGCTCCTTTCCCGCCGCGTCCTGCAGCAGGCTCGCGGCGGCGGGCGGTGGGGGAAGCGTGATGGACTCGCCGGAGATCTTCTCCAGTAAGCGACGATAGCGGCCTCACGCGCGGCGGCACTAGCGCGGTCCATCGCACGCGCATTGGCCTCGCGTGCGAACTTGTCGGCCTCCTGCCGCCGCCACGCCTCGTCACGCGCGGCGCGCTCCCGCTCGCGCCGCTCCATGGCGTCAAGGAACTGGCGGTGGAGGCTCTCCTGGTGCTCCATTAGCCGCTGCACCAGCCGCTCGAAGAAGGACGCCGACGCGCCCACCTGCTCCTGTTGCTGCTGACGACGCCGCTTGCGCTTCCTTCGCGCCGCGACGTCCGCCGGGGCTGATGCGGATGCGGATGCGGCTGCACCACCGCGGCCGCTTCCCCCGCTCGAGCTAGCTCCATGGCGGCCTGCGCCTGCCCTCGCCCCATCGCCTCCCGCGCCTTGGCCGCCCACGCCGCCTCTGGGGTGAGGGTCGAAGGGGACGGGGCAGCAAGGCTGGCCCCGACGGTCATCTCGACCGCGGCATCCGCCCTCAGCCTCTTTGCCGGGGTGAGGGACACGCCCTCCGCCGAGCGCTTCGACCTGAAAAAGAAGCCCATACGCGACGGTAAGCGTGAGTCATAACCAACGAAAAACAATCGGGATCAGCAGGAAAGCAACTTACCCCAGCGGAGTCATGGGGTTCCGGCCAATGGATTTCGAACCACTCGGGGGCTTCTGCGGGGCGCGACGGGAGCTACTTCTCCTGCTAGCGCTAGCCGTGGCAGGGGTCGAGGCCGCCCCCGGCGCCGTCTCCTGGGCAGGGGCCGACGACACTCCCGTCGCCCCCCTTCTGGCCTCCTCCTTCGCCGACGGGCCCGGCACCCGTACGCTCGACCGGGTGGGCGCCGGAGGCATGCTCGACCGACCCCTCGACGGGGATCGCGACGAACGCCCGCGCGTCTGCAGCGGCACTTCACCTTGAGGAGCCATGAGGCGCTCGCCCCGCGGCTCGATCTCGCCAGTTGGGGCCGACCTCGACGTCGACCCCTCTCCTCCTCCGGTTCCAGCGGCCGCCCTCTGTCGCTCGGGCACCGCTTGTTCCTCCTCGAGCCCTCCTTGCGGCTCGGCTTCCCCGTCGCTACTCTCCTCCTCCTCATCCTCCTCCGAGGGTGACTCCTCCTCGGAAAGGCCGGCCCGCCTCTGTCGGGCCCGACGCTGTTCACGCTCCTGCTTCTCTCGGGCCCTCTTGCCCTTCTTCCTCTTCGCCTTGTCCTTGTCCTTCTTCTCCTGCTCGGCCTGAAGGCGTCTAGCCTGGGAGTCGCCTAGCTCCTCCTTCACCGGCGGCAGCGACTTCCGGAAGATGACGTTCCCCTGAGGGGCACAGAGCAGTTAGAACATAGGCAAAGAAAGCAAACAAGGCAGGCAAGGACATTAACAGGGAGAAGGTGTCGTACCAGCTGGACATGCCCCTGGTCAGGTATCATGGGGACGCTGGCGACGCCCTTCACCTCGAACACGCCGGCGAACGAAGCGCGTACTCGGCGAACCACCCTCTCGGGTGGTAGCTCGTCCTCCATGAGGCGGCACCCCGCGAGATCGACCCCTGGGTGCATCTCGTCGAGGCGTAGTGAGCGAGCCATCAGCGGCATGACCCGCCGCTGGTGGAAGGCCGACGTGACGATCGCCGCCATGAGTCCCGCCTTCTTCAGACGAGCAATCGCGTCGAGCAGGTGGCCGAGGAGCGACTGCTTCTTCCTCTCAACACCGTACCTCCAGTGGTCAGGTCTCGCGTCGATCGTCCTCCCGGTGTAGGCGGGAAGCAAGCCGTCGTCATTCCTCAGGTAGAACCACCCCGAGTGCCATCCGGAGTGGCTCGACGTGAGCTTCGCCGGGATCCAGCTGTCCGCCCTCTTGAGGGTGATGCTGCAGCACCCCGTCCTGACCTTCTTGCGGTTGTCGAGCCCGGCCGACGCGTGGAACAGGCTCGCCTCGAACAGGTGGAGCCACAGGTCCCAGTGCGGCTCGATCCCCAGATATCCTTCGCACACGGCGGTAAAGACCGCCACGTGACAGATACCGTTGGGGGAGAGGTGCTGGAGCTCCACGCCATAGTGGTGGAGGATCCAGCGCAGGAGACGGTTGGGGGGAGCGCCCAGCCCCGCTCGGTGGAAGACTTCAAAGCTAACCACGTAGCCCTCCGGCGGGTTGGGCTCAACACCCTCCCACGGTGGCACTACCCACTCTGGCTAGTCGACGAAGGTGATGGGCCAGAGGAGACCGCTCTCCACCAGATCTCCTAGACGTGCGACGGTCGCCGAAGATGGGAGCCAGGCATCGGGGCCGCGCAGGCTGTAGCTGGCCATGGGGGCAGGGAGGCTGGTGCGCTCGGATGCGGGGGTGGAAGGTATGTTCCCAATCTATCCTCTCTGTACTCTTGCGCGCGCAGAGGTCCGACTCGGAAGGAGGCAGGGAAGGCGATGGCGAAAAGGAGGCAGGGAAAACAATGGCGAGAAGGGAGCAACCGACTTCCCGCCTCCGGTATTTATAACCGGAAGCTCAACCAGCGGATCCAACAGACAGGCAAGTGAATCTCCGCATTTAATGCGCCCACCTACTGCCTCCTCGTATTCCTCGAGCACAAGGCGCGCCCATCGCGTCATCGGGTTCCACACCGCACTCCGCGCCGCGCCCTGTGCCTGCTACTGTTGCGGCTGAATGGACATCTCCTAAAAGGGCGCGCCTACGGCGGACAACACACGACGGTAAGTGTTATCTTCGGAGGTAAGCAACAGACATCGACCCGTCTGCCAAAACCTCGAGGGAACGAAGGCTGGCCCTTGAACGGGGTTCGACAGCCACCCTTGAGTACCTGAGGTCTGAAGGGACCTCGGGTTATGGACTCCGGTCCACCCCCCTAAATCTCGAGGGGACGAAGGCTGGCCCTCGAACAGGGTTCGACAGCCGCCCTCGAGTACCTGAGGTCTGAGGGGACCTCGGGTTATGGACTCCGGCCCACTCCCAAGTCTCGAGGGGGCGAAGGTCGGCCCCATGCACAGGGTTCGACAGCCGCCCTCGAGTACTCGAGCACAACGGGTGGATCCAACAAAAACATAGGTATGTCCTCGCATTTAATATACCTACCTACCTCCCCCTTTGCATTCCACAAGATAGGACGTCACCTTCGGAGGCGAGCAGCGGACGTCGACCCGTCCGTCAAATCTTGAGGGAGCGAAGGCTGGCCCTTACATAGGGTTCGACAACCACCCTCGAGTACCTGAGGTCACGAAGGGCCCATGGTTACGGACTCCGGTCCACCCTAAAATCTCGAGGGGGGCGAAGGCTGGCCCTACGAACGGGGTTCGACAGCCGCCCTCGAGTATGCGAGTCAGGGATGACCCGGGGGGGCCAGGCGCGAACCCCTAGCTCGAGAACGAACTCTCGAGGCCCCCCAGGACATATCCGAGGCATAACCACGGAATACCCAAGGATCCCTACGCCGGGAGGCATCGAGCCACCAGCTCCCATCGAACGGAGTTGGCACCTAGGTAAGCCACGCGGTCTTGCTTAATGAGAACGCCTCAGGGCTTCTAATCGACCCTTATCGAATGGGGCACGAGTTCTCACTTGGATTCTTACCCGTACCGAGCAGTTATCTGCCCGACACCAGCTCACAGAGGACTTCGAGGCTCGTCCTAACGAGGATAGCACGATGCTCTTCGCCCCACAATCTGAACGCAAGGATCCGTGGGAAGGACGCTAGGAGGTAGTGAAAGCCCAGTCACGCAGGGCTCGAGGGCCCGACTACGCACGGCACCCCTCGATGAAAGAGGGTCGAAAACACTCGTAACCTGGCAGACAGAGTTGACCTCTCGGTAGGGGCACTGTGACTCCAGCGTAACGCTCAAGGGAGCGAAGGCTGACCCTCGGAAGGGTTCGACAGCCGCCCTCTAGCACCTCCTTTTCAGGGAAAGGAATGCTCATAACCTGGCGAACATAATCGACCGCTCGGTAGGACGCCACATCTCCAGGTAACCATAAATCCCCCCGATAAAACACACATCAAAGCCCCCAGAGGAGTTCTTAATCACTCCTCTGAGGCCTCGGGGGCTACCCCCGCGGGGTGCGCTCGCGCGCACCCCACGGAGAATCGAACCTCTTACTAACTCTGCAGGTCAATGGCAAAAGCCCCTGCGCGGATTCTTCTTATCCACACAGAGGCTCGGGGCTACTGTCGGGTACAAAGGTAAGGGGTACCCTAAACCCATCGATAAACTAACGCTCAACATAGCAACCATTTTTAAGACAGGATCCGATCAGCCGCTCCAGTCCACAAAGAAGGGCCCCTCACACGAAGGCCCCCTCTGGAGAAACAGACGGACAAGGGGTCGAACGAACGACCCATCCGCCTCCGCCTCGACCTCGAGTGACGGACAAGGGGTCGAACGAACGACCCCTCCGCCTCCGCCTCGACCCCGACTGACGGACAAGGGGTCGAACGAACGACCCCTCCGCCTCCGCCTCGACCCCGACTGACGGACAAGGGGTCGAACGAACGACCCCTCCGCCTCTGCCTCGACTCCGACTGACGGACAGGGGTCAAACGAACGAACCCTCCGCCTCTGCCTCGACCCCGAATGACGGACGGGGGTCCTCCGTCAATTGTGCTGCCGTTGTAGCCACGTCGCAAGTACGGACTCCAGGGGCACCCCTCGAGCCATGAACATGACAGCCCTCGACTGTGTCTTCAGGGATACGACAGGACCGAGCTGGTCTCGACCCCCCTCGACCAGGGGGCTCGACCCCTGCCTCCAACCACTCCGGTATGGGACCCGTCCCGTCCGCCCCGTCCCGCTTCCGCTGTGGGACTCGCGCCCGTCTACGGAAGGTCAACCCTGCTGCGCCGTGACGTGCCACAATGTCCAGTCTGCCATCACCATGCCTGGGAGCACCGGAAGGACGGGAAGGCCACGCCGCCACAGTGATCGACGTCCCTTCGTCAGCATGGCACCCCGGACACCCCTCCCATACCTCTACAGTCTAGGAATTATGTACTCTCGGGCCTCCTCTTGGTCTATAAAAGGGGACGCTGGGATAGAAGGAGGGGGGCTCTCTTCCGAATTCAAAGGAAAAAAACCCACCTATGTTAGTTTCATACCACACTACCGACTGCTCGATCGACCTCTCAAGCAATCGACCTACTTCCTAGGACAGCCCTGCTGGCCCTAGTCCTTAGTTCATCCTGAGCACCCTCGTGTAACCTGCTTGTACCCCCCTGTACGAGCACTTCGGTGCAAGATAATACAATCCATCCCCCCCCGTTGGACGTAGGACCTTCTTTGCCCGAACCAGGATAAATCTTGTATTCTTCTTGCATCACATCTGGGAGAGAGAGCACGCAATATACAAATTTACTAGCCGGTGATCTTGACCCCTGGGTCATAACACCGACACCAGTACACTCAGAAGATTGAAGCAAAGCGTCCACCAGGCGGTTCTTGATCTCTTCAGGGTAAGACATCGGCTTCCGGTCACCAGTCGTCTTGTACATGAATGTTTCCCAGGCGTCACCAGTCAACTAGGTAGTCGTGGATAGCTGTTTGCCAGGCTCTTGAGTTTTTCCCATTTTACATTGAACTCCAGTTGCTTCTCTGCTGGACATAGTAAAACCCAATTCTTGAGCATGATCAAGATTGATTGGAGTAGTGATGACATGATACTTCTCCAATTGACTCCCTGAAAACATAAATCATTCCTTAGTTTCCAGAGCCCCCACAGGGTTGCAGCATAGATCATATTGTCTACCAGAAAACAATTATTGCTAATCCACATTTGGCCTATAGACATGAAGTCTAAGCCTACATTTCTACATATGACCTCTGAGATAAAAGACCAAAGCAGCTTGGCTACTACACAGTTAAAGACGAGATGATTCACCGTTTCTAGTTCACAATAGAAAATTTAAGACAGGAGGGATCTTCTACTTTCCTTCTGATCCCCAGGTTATCTCTAGTTAAGATTTTGTTTTTTGAAAACAACCAGAGGAAAAACTGAACTCTAGGTGGAATTTTGAGACTCCACATGTACAGCTGGAACAAAAACAGGTTTCACACCTCTGTAGTAATTGATGACTTTATAAAGAGACTGTGAAGAATAGGTACCTTTAGAGTTAAAGGTCCAGATTAAAGAATCCTCCTCATTTGAGAAAACTATAGTAGAAGCTAACTGAATAATCTCTTGCCATCTAAGCATCAATCTCTCATCTACACCTCTCCTAAAAGTACATTTAAGATTTGTACCATCCCAGAAATCAAAAACAGATTTTGCTTCTTCGTTAACAAGAACATATATGTCCCAAAATTGGATGGAGCCTAGCCAGTTATCCTCCCAAAATTTAACTCTCTTACCATTACCTATTTGCCATCTATACCCCATTTTTGCTGCCTGTGATGCCCAAATCATACCCTTAAAGAAACTAGAACTACCAGTAGTATTGCTGCAAAAAAATGTTAGGGGTGTTAGTGCCATATTTGTGGTCAATCATCTGGCGCCACAGTTTACCTTCATCCTTGTTATATCTCCTAATTCACGAGGCCAACAGACAACAATTAAGGTCCCTAAGATTAGGGATTCCTAAACCTCCATAGTCTCTAAGAAGATGGAAGAACTGTTCCATTAATTCTTCCATCTTCTTCTTCGTCCGGCCGGCATATCGATCTCTCGCCGTCGTCGGACCGCAATGGAATGCAATGCCCTGCCCTGCCCATCAGCCAGCAGCTGCGCGCTAGCGCTGGCCCATGCGATTGCCGATGGGCAATTACTTGCCAGGCCATGCGTTGTCTTGCCCTTAGGACGTGTTTGGTTTCGTGGGAAATTTATTTGTCGTGTCACATCGAATTTTTCGACACTAGTTTAGTGTATTAAAAATAGACTACTTATAAAACTAATTACATGCTCCTGCGGGACTTAACAAGAGGATTCTATTAAGCTAAGTTAATTTATAATTAACAAATATTTACTGTAGCACAACATTATCAAAACATGAACTCATTTATATTAAAAGATTCGTCTCTACATTTTTAATTAGTATATTTTAAATAGACTAAATTAGGGAGAGGAGAATCGACTATAATTGTACTGTACTGTACGTATAGATCGACTAGTAGGCTACTCCGGCCTACTCAGCCGGCCGGCCAGTAGCTAGCTACGCAGTAGGGTACGGAACGAAAAGGACCCCATACATCTGTGCTTTCCTTCTTTTTTTTTACCGGGCGGTTGTTTCCTTTCTTTTTTTCTCTCTTTTAATTTGTTTTTTGCCGGGTGGTTGTTTTCCTTTTTCTAAAAAAAACCGGGCGGTTGTTTGCTTTTCTTGTTTTTATTTATCATCTGGTTTGTTTTTCTTTTTCGTGCAACATTTATATCTCCAAATAAATTTATTAAAAAACTATCTTTTCTGATAATATTAATCACTTAGCATAATTATTTATATACTTTAAAATATAATTGTCGACATTTTGAAAACGTTGGGAAGCGAAAATGACATCTATTTAGGGGCGGAGGGAGTAAAGTCCAACGTCAACGAAAAATAGTGGTCTTTTGCAAGCCGGTACTATGTCTCTTTTTGAAAAAAAAACTATGTATAAAACGTTTATTAAGACATAGTTTATAGATAAAATAGTCGTAACAAGTTTCGATATTATATCTATACCTAATAATAAAGAGCCAAAATTTCTCTCCCCTATTTTTTTTTGGTCCGGCTCCCTCTAACTAACTCGATGAATGTGAAAGTCGTCTCTATGTTAGTCTAGATCCCTCCTATTCTATATTAGTCAAGAGACTTCCTATTTTATATGACATGAGGTAGGAATCCTAATTCTAATTCTAATAGAGCACCGATAATATGGAGTCTGATATCGGTTTAAAAACAATTTGGAAACTCGAGTATGCAACTCATATTTTTTCCCATGACCCAAAATTAAGCGTGCTCCTCCCCTCCATAAAGATGGAAACTAAACGTCATCTAAGCTAAAAAAAACTAACTAGGACTCAGACATGGTAAATGAGTCGGATATAAACTCTACTGGGAGACATACAACTCTGTATGGCTCTATCTTAAAAAATCTATATCAACTCAGACATTGTAAATGATTTGGATATAAACTCTGCTGGGAGACATACAACTCTATATGGGTCTATCTTAAAAATCTATATCTATATATATCTATATCTTCTGTATTTATCTATATCTAATAATAAAGAGGTAAAATTTCTTAGTTTTTTCTCACGTTGCAACGTACAGGCATGTTTGCTAGTAAATGAAAAAAGCAAGGAAAATAAAACAACCACCCGGCAAAAAAAAAAGAAAAAGAAAACAACCGCTCAGCAAAAAAAAAGAACCACTCGAAAAACGTGGATGGTTGGCGATGGGGCCTGGACGGCTGTCCAAATAGCCCCACGGGCTAATGCGCGTCCCATCGCGCTTTCCCGTGGGGTACATTTTTACATCGCCTTACAGATATACGTACTTATGAAATAATAGAAGTTCTTCTTCTTCTTCTTCTTCTTCTTCTTCTTCTTCTTCTTCTTCTTCTTCTTCTTCTTCTTCTTCTTTGTACAAACCCGCATTTTCTAATACGACCACATCGATAGCGTGCTGGGTCTGTTTTAAGCACTATGTAGGTCTATACAAGAGCCTATACTTTCGTGGACGGATGAATTATCAAGTGCGAGGACCCTTTTGAACGGTCATTTTTTTTATAAAAAATGTCTTAGTATTACGAATCTATGGAGAGGTATATTTGAAGTATTTTCTTGTTTTTCTCCGAGAAGAGAAATATACGCATGGCTTTATTTAACGTCCTGATTTTTTTGTTCCTTTTTTTGTTGGAACAAACCGTCTCAAGTACGTAATTGGAAGGATTCACACGTACGTACGTCAAATAAATTTGGTTTGGCCCCAAATAGCAGCTGTAATTGAATTGTGGGATCAATTGGGCTACCAGAACTAATATGATGTACGCCGTTTGTTGCGTTGTTGTTCCATGGGCCGCGCCGCCCACGGAGCTAGCATGCTCATTCTTGAATCTTGACTTGGACCAGCCCAATTATATGATGCCTTTCTCAAGCCATCCCGTTTCAGTTTCAGGACTCGAGAGTATTCTGCTGCAGTGCTCTGCATCTGCTACGTACTACTCCGTACATACCCAGTCAGATATAGTATGCCGATAGCATCATAATAGCATGTACTACTCGTGTATGTAAAAGATTCTCTACTACTCCCTCTTCACTAAATAAATGTCATTCTCGCTTTCCAACGTTTTCAAAATACCATAATTATGTATTAAAATATATAAATAATTGTGTTAAGTAATTAGTATCATTGGAAAGATCTTCAAGTCTAGTTTTTTTATAAATTTATTTGGAGATATAAATGTTGCATATCTTTTCTATAAATTTAGTCAAAGTTAAAAAAGTTTGACCGGCACGTATCCATCCTTTTTTAGACCGAGGGAGGAGTAGCTCCTACTCCGTACAGTACGTATATAGGAGTACGTACATATCCATACATGATCCTGTCCAAGGATCTCTCCACGTACTACTGCTCTCTCTGCACACTGCAGTCTACTCCGTACGTACGACTCTCAGCCGCCCGCAGGAGTTGAGTACTCCATTCGTATGCATGCTCACTGTATCTGTATGCATGGAATGATTGTACTCTAATGTACTACTATACTATACGTAGTTGTTGTTATCCAAAATTCCAAGTATAAAGGATGCAGATGCAGCAAGCAAAGAATGCAAGCAAACAATATACTATATTGTGTAGTTGTTTTTGCAGCAGCTGATTGTGACTTAGTATGTAATATAATATAGCAGAGTTTAAGTCATATTTGGAACGTAGAAATTACATAAGAATCAGTTTATTTTTACAAGAAAAATATAAAAATGAGAAAGAATTTCCGTGTAAATGAGAAAGAATTTCCGTGTTCTAAACAGCGCCGTGAGGAAGGTACGCTGAAAAACACTATGAGCGGAAGAACACGGTAAGGATTGAGGGGATCGAGGAATTGAAGTACTGAAAGCATGCAGCTTTAGCTGCAGTCTACGCGCGTACAGTACACGGTAGTAGAGTGTAGTACTAGGCTACTATCTACAGTAGTACTAGTAGAGTAGTGTACTCCTTCTATCCAAAAATTAGAGTCCTCATGAGAAATATGTTCAGTATTATAGAAAAATTTGTGTAATATTTATATCTATAAATAAGTTTATTATTCAAGTATATTTAAAGATACTAATAATGTTTTGCTAAATATAATTGGTTAAATTTAAAATTTGTTTACTTTTTTGAAGCGAGAATAACTTCTTTTTTTTTGGACTGTCCTCTACCTACGCTGTCGATTGCCGGGCTTTGCAATGCATTGTACAGTGTAGTACCAGAAGTGAATTCAGACGGTGATGGGCTGATGTGCCATGCATGTCATGCATGCGTGGTGCCGTCACGCACTGTTCTTGCAGACAAGTGAATAGATGAGGCGACCGTTATTATAGTACGTACTGTACTGTACTACGTACGTACAGCGTACGCGTACACGTGCATGCATGCCACCTCCGTGCGTACAATAATCACTGACTCAAAACTGTCATATATACTAGGGTTAATGGTATAACTGCCCCTATTTTGAACTCTAACTACATGTTTGTCCCTATTTTTTTAATTTTTCATATTTACCCCTGTTTTTTAAAAATAAAGCTTCCGTTTGCCCTTATTTTTTTTTGACACCGTGAGCTGTTGAAAAATAATAGATTAAAAAATATAAGGAGAAAGACTATACTACCCCTGCTTTGTTACGATAATGTGCTGGGCGACCAGTGCGGGGACAATTGCAGAACTTCTCGTAACAACATTGGGACAATTACATTATCGTATACATGTTGATGGGCCCCGGTCTCCAGTGAGATATTATAGATTAATAATACAGAAAATACAGGGGGGCCAGTGCTGGGTGTTGGGCGGATTCAGGGGGGGCCGGCTGGCGCAGGGCGCCACGCGCGGGCGGACCAGAGCCGTGGGGCCTGGGCGAGCCAGCCGCGGGGCGCCGCGCGCGGGTAGGCGGGCACCGTGGCGGCGGGCAGGTCCTGCAGTGCAGTCGGTAGGGCGCCGAGCGGGCATAGTGACCCTTTAGCATTTATGTCGAGGGTATTTCTGTCTTTTCAGCATGCATTTAACACCGTTAACTCTCCTTCACGAAGCAAGGGTAAACTGAAAGCTTCGATTTTGAAAAACAGGGATAAATATGTAGTTAGAGTTTAAAACAGGGGCAGTTATGCAATTGTCTCTATATATATGCCAACAAAAAAAAAACACGCCTATCTAGCTTTTTTACACTACTAGGCGGTTCTCGTCCTATTCGCTTGGCTTATCAGCCAGCGAAACAATGTTTTTGTCTCACAGAAAACAGTCAAAAACACATCAGATGGCTTGTCAGCCACCGTGTGTGTATATATATATATATATATATATATATATATATATATATATATTATTGACGACGTCGATAAATTATAGGGCGGCCATTTCCCCAATCACAACATTTATTATAAAATTCAAAACATAATTTATAATTTATATAGAAAAATCAAAATGCTTTACAATTTGAAATCGACGTAGCGCTATATAAATCAAGGAAACGAATGCGTTTTGATTTTTTTAAAGAAAATTAATGACGATTACTGCTAGGTTAGAATTATTATAGATATTGTGAAATTAATAGAGCAACGAAGAGTACCAAGGCAAGGTTGCTATAGGACGGGGACTCGGGACGATGGAGGAGGTGGAGAGCCAGCGACGTGGTTAGGTACCGTTTTGATTTTTTTTTAGGAAAATCCACGGCCCGGGGGTGGCGGCTAGCCCGGCAGTGGTGGTAAGTTGTGGGCAAAGGAGCGAGGTGGTGGCCTATTCGGCTTATCGTTTCTGCGGCTGATATGTCAACTGATGTTGGTTTTATAAAAACATTGTACTATAACTGATAAGATAAGATAAGATAAGCGAATAGGAAAGAGAGGGGGGGGGGGGGGGGGGTAGGAGTCGCCAATAAACCACCTGATAAGGCAGGGATGGTCGGATAAAGGTGGACGGCAGACGAAGATCAATGGAGAGAGGAGGAGGAAAACGGTAGTTTAAAATGAAAAACTGTGAACACGTCCATTAGGTTAATAAAATAATTAGGAATGTTTGTTTCCCAACATCTAAAGTTTAGACCTGTCACATCGTATATTTGGACACTAATTTAGAGTATTAAATATAGACTAACTACAAAACTCATTACACAGATCGAGTCTAATTTGCGAGATGAATCTATTAAGTCTAATTAGTCTATGATTTGACAATGTGATGCTATAATAAATATTTGCTAATGATTGATTAATTATGTAATAGTTTTGTCTCGCTAGTGAGTCCTCATATTTAGTCTTCCAAATATTCGATGTGACATAGTCTAATCTTTAACCAAATACCTCTGAGATGGCCGGCTGATGATTGAGAGACAGACAATGATCAACGGCTAGGTAGGCAGGCCCAGCAGACAATGCAGGAGGCCCACAGTACAGACAAGCGGCCCGGGCCTCCCTGACCCTACTACTATGGTCCCACTGACCACACGCTACCGCTTTTAATTTGTCGGGTGGGGACTGATGCATGGGAGCGGGCCGGCCGTGGGCCTGCGCCCCTGCCCGGTCCGGTCCATCATCAACACTACTAGACTAGACTAGAAGAAGAGCTGGACGTCTGCGGGCAATAATGGTGCATCCAATCCAATGGACGACGATCTAGATAGCCCCCATGAACCTGAAGCCTCTACTCTACCTCTCCGTCCAAAGTCTTCACCGAATGACATCCATCCATCACCATGCTATAACTAAGCAAAGCTACAAGTACGTAGCCAGTAGCTAGCTCCGCTGCATACATGCATGTGCATCCATCGAGACGACCATGCATCCACCCAAAGGCAAGGCGCGCGGGCCGGGCGGCCGGTACTGTCGGAACTCGGAAGAGGTCCGGTGCGTGGTACCATGAATGCATCTTTTCATAACGAAGACATCCCACCGGCTTTTCCCGGCCATCTGACCGAGCACGCAGACGGCCAGATCATGCGAGTCTAGGCTATTTTGCAAAAGAGCCCTTAAACTTTAGCAGAATCAACCCGCAGTCCGACCTTCTATCTTAGGTTATTTGTTAAAAAAGCCCTCGAGGTTTACCAAAATCAACCCGCACTACAGGCCATTTATGGGCCGGCCTGTCTTTCGCTCCCTAAGCCTTAGTGGGCCGAATTTGGCCTCACACTGTTTTTTCCTTATCTATTAATCTTTTTTCTTTTTATAAATAAACTTCTTATAACTTTATAAAATTACGTATTAAATAACCAAAAAATCATAATATAGAAACTAAAATTGTTTTGGAATCCTCATGAATATGTATATTAAATGAATCTATAATAAAACATATTTTTAGTATAAAATTTTTATTGTATATTTTTTCCTATGTTTTTTAGAGATAAATATGAAAATTAAATAAAAATAAAAAGTTAAAAATTGAGTTATTCAAAGCTCCTCATGTCACGTCTGCCAAATTTCATAATTCGAGGTATCATTATCCTTATTTTACAATTACATTAAGCTTTCGTGAAAAGATGCTCCTCCGTCCTTAATAAATATAAATATATTTATCCCTTGTTTTCTCTATAAAATATAACAAAAAATGTGATAGTTCCATTTGAATAACAAGAGTAAAATATTATTTCAGTAATTCATTTAAAATAATGGAGTGTCCAAAATATATGCCAAGTGCAACAACATGTTTGCTAAAACTTAACAAAATTATTATCATCACAAATAGACCCTATTGTAAATAACTTGTTGTAAGGATACAAATAAATGGAGTTTATATAAAATCATACTAAGAATAGCATTAGCTTATGAATTGTTGAATTTCATGCTTTGAGTTCAAATATTCCTCATTTCATAAATAAATTAAGTTTTATCGAACTCTGATTTTCCACCTTAACAATAGTTACTACTATTCTTTACGCACGACAAACATAACCAAAACAATAATAAATATATCTTAATGCAAAAAAAAAACAATTCATGCTTCAAAATATATAGATAATAAAATGATAAATCCATGATTGACATATACAATTATATGGGTAAATAATAATCTCCAATTAACATGAAAACTATCACTACTATATTGCATAAAGAATAATTTAGTTATCATTATTCATAATCATCTATCTAAGTATAGAGGAAAAAAAGCTAAAGATGGCCATGCGCGGCAAGGCTGCGCAGTTTTTCTAGTATATTTACTAATTTACCCCTGCTGCATGCCTCACGCTTAATTTCTCCGCTCCAAATTATAAACATGGCTAGTCTAAATTAATTATTTGACTTTTTTTACTCAAGTCTGACCGTTCATCTTAGTAAAAAAAACAATAAAAATATATATTATGCCGAATATCACTTAATTATGATCATGGTCTTTGTTGACCGGGGAATGCATGACATGTTTTTGTGTGATCACCACATCATAGGGAAAGAAAAGGCAAGAATTGAAAAAAAAAATTGACCAGGCTCAAGAGAAGGCCTAGATATTGAGTAGCTAGGACCGGACGTCTGGACATATAGAGCTTTTGTTCCAGCCGGATGTACGTACTGAATATATGTGTGTGGTTTTAAGGGAAATAGCTTTACGTTACCAACAAAATAAAACAAACCCAAATGGCCAAATGAAAAGTTCAATACACTTGAATCAGATTCACATTAGCTCTTCATTTTTATATTACTCTCATCATGGTTCACACTATCAATCACACCGTGAAGAAGTAGCGAAGTGAAATGGCTTTAGCGATCGAGCAACGAGAAAAATGCCAATTTAACCTTCAGACCATCAACTAGGTGGGAGATTTATGCAGTACCTCTCTTCCAACTTACCTTCAGACATATATCTATTTTGTTTTTCTTTTCTCATGTAAAAAAGTATATATAAAAAAAGTTCTTAATATTTTATTGTATATAAAAACAACTATTATTTCCCATAGCAACGTATGAATATCTATGCTAGTCTAATACATACTCTACAATATAATATTTTTGTTTTTTTTAAAAAAGGGGATTCCTTAGGTTTAGTCAAGATGTTCTGGGCCTATTTGATCCATCTTCCCATTTCAATCGGATTTCTTTCTTTTTGAAAGAGCGTTTCAACTGGATTTTATCGGACAACAAGCCCAAGCCCAAGCCGCCGCCAAGATATCATTTCATTAAGCCAGCCGGATAAGGAAACGAAACGAGACCGCCCCTGCTCTGCTCTGCTCCGCCACCGCCACCGCCACCAGTCCCTCGTCCATCCATGGCGTCACCGCACCTCCCCTTCCTCTCCTTCCCCAAAACCCTACCACCGCCACCTCCACCGCTCAAGCCCCACGCCCAGCGTACCTCCGCTGCTCCTGCTCCGCCGCCCGCCCCGCCTGACGGCGCGGGGCCCGCCGCGCCCACGCGAGGGGACCGCTTCCTCGGCCGCCAGCTAGCCACCGAGGCCGCGGCGCGCGTGCTCGCGCCCGACGATGCCGACAGGCGCCGCCGACGCAAGGAGAAGCGCCAGGCCATGGCGCGGAAGCCCTCCGGCTTCACCTCCTGCTACGGCTGCGGCGCCCCGCTGCAGACGGCGGAGGAGGACGCGCCGGGGTACGTCGATCCCGACACGTACCAACTGGTAACCACCAACGCTTCAACCTTCCCCTTCTTCCCCTTCTTCCCTTCTCGTTCCCACTCCACTAGCATTTCATCCATTCGTAATAATAATCTTCCTCGGAGAAGACGAGAATGATAGCATTTCATTTTTCTGTGATGTGATGAGCAGAAGAAGAGGCACCAGCAACTGAGAACCGTTCTATGTGGGAGGTGCAAGCTGCTGTCTCATGGCCACATGGTCACTGCTGTCGGTGGCCACGGCGGTTATCCAGGAGGCAAGCAGTTTGTTTCTGCTGAACAGCTCAGGGAGAAGCTGTCATACCTCCGTCACGAGAAAGCGCTGATTATCAAATTGGTAAACGTACACCTTGTCATTCATGTCAGATCGCTCCATCTAGTCTCATGCCCCTGCCCCTGCTGCTCCTTTCTCTATCTGCTCACTCATTCTAGCTGCTTCCGTGTGTGTGTGTGTGTGTGTGTGAAGGTTGACATCGTTGACTTCAATGGGAGTTTCCTGGCACGAGTACGCGACTTTGCTGGTGCTAATCCTATTATACTTGTGATAACAAAGGTGATTGTTTGTTTTATGCATTCATTCAGTTTTTTCTACACTGTCCTGTTTCTGTTTGTTTAACCACTATTACTTATGTGACATGACAACTGAAGCTACTTACTTCTTTCCTATCCTAGGTTGATCTCCTTCCCAGAGACACTGATTTGAATTGCATAGGCGACTGGGTTGTCGACTCAGTTGTCAAGAAGAAGCTTAAGTACTAGGAATCATTTCCTTACTACTATATTCCTCATTTCTCAGTATTTTCATCAAATGATCTGACCAATTTAACTCTGGTATATACAGCGTCCTTAGTGTTCATTTGACAAGCTCAAAGTCATTGGTCGGTGTCACTGGGGTTATATCAAGATTCAGCAGGAAAAGAAGGTCAGCATTTCTGTTTATTTTTTGTGGTTATTTCAGTTAGACTGTCCACTTCTTGGCCATGCTCGAATTATACCATCTCAAGTTCTATAGATCTTCATTCACTTCCCCTGCTTGTTCTACATTCCACGATCCTGACTGATGTCTCTTTTTGTCGTATTAGGGCCGAGATGTATATATACTGGTAAGCACCCATTGCGCGCTTCCATTATTGTGTTCTTCTTTAGATGTCGGGGAAATTATTAAAAAGACTGCAATTGCTGCTCAGAGATATTTACCAAACTTCATTAGTTCAGGCAATACAACTTTGGAGAATGTGAGTTGTGTTTCTGCCTGTTGGCCAGCGTAGCTATATCTGACACAAATCATACTGTGTCACAGGGTTCCGCAAATGTTGGGAAATCTGCATTTATCAGTGCAATGCTAAGTATGTCTTTCCTATTATTAATATTTGTCTTATATATCCATTTATATAGTGGTTACCATCTAATCAATGCTGCTCGTTCTTTTTCTTACCACGCTAATTTTTGGAGATCCTTCTGTGTAGGAACAATGGCATACAAGGATCCGGTGGCAGCGGCAGCTCAAAAATACAAGCCAATACAGTCTGCTGTTCCTGGAACAACCCTTGGCCCAATTCAGATCGAAGCATTTTTAGGGGAGGGGTATGATTCTGTTTGGCTAATTGATCTTCTCAAAGGATGTGTATACGTTAACTTTAGTTGCTAGCCTGCTGTACAGAGACTTTGTTGATATAGCTAGACAAACAGTAATTTATGTCTGTGCTCACTGGAAATTTTTAATTAAAAAAAAATCTTTCGCTAACCAACATAGATGGGTCAATACTTCTAAAGGTATGTTTTATCATGATCCTTTGATGCAATACACTCGTTTTTATGTGTGCACAGTGCTCAATATGAACTGATCCAAAATATGTGTTCTCTCTAATTACATCCCGATGTTTTGTGTCTTCTACTTTGAAATCCTATTTAAAGTCTACTAACATATCACTGAATCTTTGCACACAGAAATTGTATGATACACCTGGAGTCCACCTTCACCACAGGCAGGCAGCAGTTATCCATGCTGATGATCTGCCTTCTCTTGCACCACAAAGTCGTTTGAAAGGGCGATGTTTTCCCGTATGTATATTTCATTTGGTTGAACACATGTTCCCTTCTCTAAATTTCCACACTAATTGTTTTCTTCAGAACATGATGTTATGTTCAGGCTAATGATACAGATGTTGAATTGAGTGGGAATTCATTATTCTGGGCTGGGCTAGTCCGCATTGATATCGTCAAGGTACATAATGAGCTGAACTTCATCTTTGATATATTTTTTCTTATCATGTTCTAGTTTTCCCTTGTTAGCTATAATTGTCAATCAATGAATGACATAGGCTCTTCCACGCTCACGGCTGACATTCTATGGGCCCAAGAAGCTAAAGATTAATATGGTCCCGACAACAGAAGCAGATCAATTTTACGAGGTATGCCTAATACTGATTGGTATGAAAGTTCATTGTCTGATACCACCAGCTAATTTTATTTGGCTTAGAAAGAGAGAGTTGGTTCTTCCGCTCATTCTTCTTCTCTTTCTGATCACAGTTCTGAATTGTGTCCTGCATAACTCAATTTACATGCATCTAATTGAAGCTCCTCTGAAACAATGAGTGATTTCATTTATCTCTGTCCTGTTGCTTTTTTTCACTCTCCAGACTGAAGTTGGAATTACATTGACTCCGCCAACTGGTAAGGAGAGAGCTGAAGGATGGGCAGGGCTTCAAGGTGTTCGCGAGTTGAAGATAAAGTATGATGAACATGACAGGTAATGTTTGCAAGTAATGGTGATCCCATAGCTTTTCTCATAATTCATTTATGCTAAAAAACTGTATGGGTAGTTTATTGAAGCTAGCCGTCTTGTTTTACTGCGAAGATAGGGGAGAGTATCTGTATCTTGTCTG
This sequence comes from Microstegium vimineum, assembly GCA_022036555.1. Lineage (NCBI taxonomy): Eukaryota > Viridiplantae > Streptophyta > Magnoliopsida > Poales > Poaceae > Microstegium > Microstegium vimineum. The sequence continues at coordinate 326,216 of CM039122.1, read as the reverse complement.
GATAACAAGAGAAATAGGAGCAATTGCATTTTTGTATAGTACTATTAATTTAAGAAGCTCATTTCTTGATTACGGGGCTTAAGGACCTTATCTGTAACAATGCCATATGCAGGCCTGCTTGTGACATCGCGATCTCTGGGCTCGGGTGGATTTCCGTGGAGCCATCAGGTGTACTATCAAACAACCCTGATGACAATGCCGAGGAAGAATATGATGGCGGTGAGCTGCATCTGGTGGTACATGTACCCAAACCGGTTGAGGTCTTGGTCCGCTCCCCATTGCCTGTCGGTAAAGCAGCGTCACAATGGTACCAGTATCAAGAGCTGACAGAGGGAGAAGAAGAGTTGAGGCCTAAATGGCATTACTGATGCTGCTCTGGTTTTCTACCTATTTCTCTAGCAGCAGTACAGTTTTGTGTAGTCCAAATGTAGCACAAGTTATTTGCTATGATGAGATGATGTTGGCACGATTAGTGTTAGGATCAGGTGATAAAATGGATTCAGAAAACAAGTTTCGAATAATTTTCTCTAGTGTCTATCTAAGCACATGGTTCAGAAGGCCATGGGGAAAAGAATTCTCGTATGTTCAGACTTGAAGAGTGAAGAGTATGTACTGCACATGTACTCCAAATGAAGGAGCTTTCCCAACAAGCCGTTGAATTGAAGGTCTTATTTGGATGGATGTAGTCGAATTCATATTAATTTATCAATTTATTAAGGTGAATTGAAGTGAAACGTAAACTAAATTACATCTCAACACACGTAGAGTTAAGGATCGAGGTGAACCCAGCAATATCCAAACTAATTTCCGCAATAAAACAGGTTTGGTCTGCCTTTGGCGGTTTTACCGTATAACCACCAAATTTTCGTTTTCATATAATTGTGCTATGAGCCTATGACGCTAATTTGAGTACGTATACATAGCCAGGAAGCGTATTTTGCAATACAACGCCAACCCTCCTCGTTGAATTCGGCCCATTGGATCCGTCCGATTTACGCACAGACCCGCACCACCGCTACCACCATGACCGACGCGCCCACCAGCTCCGGCGACTCGCCGCCGCCGCCGCCTCCTCCGCAGCCGGAAACCGATTCCATCTCCTCCATGGTCGCCTCCTCTGCTGCCTCCGCGGCGGCAACGGCCGCGGACTTCACCCGCTGGGCCGAGACCTTTGGTACCGAGAAGGCCGACGCCGCCAAGGCTGCCCTAGCCTCCGCCACCACCTTGGCCACCTCATCCGCCTCTGCGGCGGCATCTGCTTCCTCCACGGCCGCGTCCTCCGCTTACGCGGTCGCCTCCGACCTCACCCTCATCGCCAAGGTGATGGCCGCCCCATTCCCCTTTGCTTCGTTCGATCTAGGCACCATTTGGGAAGCCTCAAAACCTTTCGCTGTCCTGTTCGCAGGAGGAGCTGGAGTGGGTGAAGAAGGAGTACTCTGCTCATGAGCAGATTGTGTTTGGCAAGATCAAAGGTGCCGTGTTTTGCTGCGTAGAGATCAGATAGTTCGGGATTCCCCTTAATTTGTTGTTCTTCGTAGATGATGCTCATCTTCGTTGATGAAATTATGCTTTTTTATAATTTTTTTTTGTCTCAAGCACTGAATGTTTATGATGGTTACAGAGGGCATTGTCATGGCGATAATGCATCCAGGCATTGCTGCAGGCTCCGCAACACTTGCAGGGATTGTCCTTTTCAAAAGTAATATGTTTTCCTTGCAACAACTTCATTGTGCTGTGGTGCTATATTGAATGGATTTAAGCTGTTTGCATTATACTTTCATTGGTTCCTTTTGCTAATGCACAATGTAATTTAGTATTTGCACGAGGGATTCTATCCACACAATGCACTTGAAGAACATTGAAGTCATTGCTACCACATGCTAAACCAAATTGTTTTCTTTAACTCGAATGTATTTGATACTCTAGAATTGATCCTTCGCTGTGTTCTTGCAAATGAATGAAATGTTTTGAGACCTCGGCCGAGTTAATGTATTCCGTCTTCTTAGAATATGATGCACATATCTTGTCCAGGTTGGTTTGATAAAAACTTTGAAAAAATATTTCAATGATTTGGGAGCTGATGAAATTCATTAAAGCTGTTGCAATTTTTGTTCAATCTATTCATCCTATTCTTAGTTGCCTAGTATTTTATGGTACATAGCTCCAAGGTAATAACATTGCTGATTCAATCGACATTTGTTCCAATATAGTTTGAAGAAGGCTTAAAATGGGCCTTTCTATACTAAATGAAATATGAATGAATCCTTGCAGGGCCAAGGAGCTACCTTATTCAACGAGTACGGCGCATGTTTGTTAGCAAGGAGGTAAGCAGCCTATGTCCTTTTGATTAGTACATATACTTCCTGTGACTTGATAGATTCATGCTCTTCAAAGTTAATTAACCATCTTCCCTAGTTCATACTCTTTCAAGTTAATTCACCATCTTTCTTAGAAGTCATCCTCTTCCTAGGTGGGGATACCTATTCACCTATGACTACATTCTTATAATTTACATGCTAGTGTTTGGATACATTTACCTATTGTTGTCCTAAACATGATTGATGACATTCATGTAGCAAGTCAGAATAAAATCAAATATGATGTTTGCAAGTTTAATTCTCCCTAATAAATGATATGGTTCAGATTGATTATCTAACATATTTTTTGTTTTTTCATACTATAGACCCTACTTTCTGGCGTACAAGCTGAAGTGAATCACATGCAGCAGACTGTGAATCTTGTATCCAATGAACGCCAGAAACTATTAGTAATTTTTTCATTTGAAGATAATTGAACCATTTGTTACTATTTTTTCTCTCTTTTAACTTCAGATGCTATTCGTGACTGATTCTATGTGTACTGCAATCCAGGATAGAGCAGCAACCGCAGAGAAAAGATTTCAGAAAGGATGGAATACACTCAGGCATCTCTCTCTATCCCTTTCACCACCCCCCCCCCCCCCCCCCCCCCTCTGTCTCTCTCTTCCCTTTTCTATCACTTATTTTCTGTCCTTATATTACTCTATATAACATGTGTCATACTTTCTGCTTTATCAGGGAAGAAGGGTGTTCCATTCAACATGAGTTGAGTGAGATTAGTGATATTGAAAACCAAGCAGTAGGTGTGTAAGATTTCTCTATATTAGTGTTTTGTGTTGTGCTTGTGACATTTGATTTCTGGAATGGAGATTATTTTATCCTGAATTTTGCATTTGATTAAATGTGTCTCGTCAGGTCTGAAGGGGATTCTTGATCAGCTTCCCAGAGCACATGCATCTGAATTTCGATCAGAGGTTAGTAAATCTGCATGTATCTTTGGACATGGTGCTGTTTATAGGAATTGATCTGAGATTTTTTTCTAGCCAATCAGATTTTTTAATAACACCCACCACCTCCCCCCCTAAGTCTGTATAAAATACATCGACTCCTTTTCTTGGCAGTTTTACTAGTTTCTCCTGACATGGATATTATGTGCTTGTGAAATGAATTTTGTTAACAGTGTACCATCTGTATATATGCGATGTATACTGTTGTTGGATCGCTCAGAAGCTCTTATATAGAGAATTACATTTAGTTTTCTTAGTGATTTCTTCCTTATCTTAACCTACATGAGTTGCTATTTGTGGCAGTTGGGTCTCTTTTTCAGAAATACACACTTGTCATAGCCGTTTATATTTTACTGACTATTCCTGACTGCATATTACATCTCATGTTGTGGGTGATTATAAGTAAAAGTGTGCTATACGCTCGTAGCATTATCCTAGAGATGGACTAGTGGATGACCGCCCTCTGAAAAATTTGTATTTTTGAAGCTGGGTGGCTTCTGTTATCTACTATACTCATAGCAGAGATTGTCTTTTCATGTGTTGCAGATATCTGGCCTAGCTTCTCAGGTTAAGAAGGAGAAGCGAGTGCTTAACGCCGCCCTCACGAAGATTGTGAACTACGGTGTCCCCATCTGACTGCCTCTCTAGCCAGCTTTGAGGGTCCCATTATATTGGATTTTTGTGAAGGAAGACAAGTTCTTTGTGAATGGTGAATGCTATACTGCCCACATGGTTTCTTGAAAAGGAGAAAACAATAAGTTTTTTTGTCACCCGTGCAGACCTGTAATTGTGCTGCTGATGCTGCCTAATGTTGCAGAAACATCATTGAAACCTGAGTAACAGATGGCATTTTGCAATGTTTTTAATTTTGTTTTGCCTAGTATCCTGTTCACCGCCATCAGCTGGCATATGTTATTTCCTACTGCTTGATGCGATCTCTGATGTAGCATTGCAGAGGAAAAAAGAACTTGATACCTGAATTGGTCGTTACCCCCGTCCGTGATGTGAAATGAAATCCTCGGAATTGTAAAAGTGGATTGAAATTTTGGTTGAAACAATCGTCCGTGCTGAAATGAAATCCTTGGTGTTGTAAAAGTGGAATGGAATTTTGGTTAAAACAATGCGAGCTGCTGACCTTGCCTTTATCACTGGCCAGAGAGACTTAGTGCTCTTGTCCATCTGCTGAAAATTTAGCTTCATTTATGAAATTTTCGTTACAAAAGTCTGTTTGGCACGGCTCCAACTTCAGAGGGAGCCGCTCCACTTCAGAAATCTAGCTGGAGTTGACTCTAATTGAAGTTGGAGCTATCTAACATGTGTGTTTGGCTAGAATGGTACCCTGTGCTCTAGAGTTGTGTTTTGTCAAGGTGGTGTGTCCACTTTGCCCTTGTTTAAACAAGAGTATTTCGTTTATGCGGCCAACAACAATAATAATATTTTAAAGTAAAATAAAATCCCAACAACGTACAAGATAATCTAAAGGAGTAATAATTATATAATCCGAATAATACATCAAATAGAATAATTCCTCTTCTTCTTTTTCAATTTTGTTTACATCTAATAATTGCCTTATTTTCCTTTTATATTTTTCCCTTTTCACCTTGTATTCTCTTATCTTTCTCTCTCTCTCTTCCTTTTCTTGTTCGTATCCTCCCTGCCTGTTCGTGGAAGCCGCAACCGAGAGGCTGAGCCGGGAAGCTGCGAAGCTATAAATCCAGCGAAGCTGCGACTCGGGCTGGGGGCAGCGCGACCGGCGGAGGAGTAGGCGGGCGCGCGGGGAAGGGGCCGGGGAACTGCTTGAAATTCGCCATCAAGCGGCGGGGTGTCTCCGGTTTCCAACTCCATCCCCTCCATTCGCCGCTTCTTCCGTCGCCTCGTTTCCGCAAAGGCCCAGGCCCAGGCCCAGCTCCAGCGGCACCACCGCCGCGTCCGCCCCCTCTGCGCGGCGCCGGTGGAGAACTCGAGATGCCTCGCGACCGCGACGAGCCAGCCGCCGTGCGCGTCTACACCGTCTGCGACGAGTCCAGGTACCAGAATTTGGGGGGTTCCTCTCCACACCTGGCTCGCCCTAGCTCATGGTTGGTGGTTGCTCTTGCTCCTGCCTGCAGGTACCTGATCGTGCGCAACGTGCCGTCACTCGGATGCGGCGACGACCTCGCCAGTCTCTTCGGGACATACGGCCCCGTGGAGGAGTCAGTCTAACCTCTCTCTCCTCCTGCATCCTGTATTCGAATTGCTTACTAGTCGATTGATTGATTGATTGCCCACCCTTGGGTATCAGGTGCACGCCCATGGATGCAGAGGACTGTGAGCCCTACACCGACGTCTTCTTCGTCAAGTTCTCCCAGGTCAACAACGCCAGGTGAGGCGACTCAAGTCATTTCACACCACCGTCTCCATCCATTGGCATTTTCCACTCACGTCGTGTGGACGCTGGGTGTGCTGATCTAGCACTCTAGTCTAGTCCAGATGCTCTTGGACTGTAGTAACATCACAAGGCAATGAAACCACTCCGTGTTTTCTCTAGTCTACCAACCCTAACTTCTGTGGATGACAAGAATGGCTCAATGATGTCTCCAATTTCACTTGGGATAATGTTCAGTTTATGCTTATTGTTCACCAGGCTTCAATCAAGAGAACATAATAATTACTTTGTGTTTTATTGAACCACAAAAGTTATTTAGGTCATAAAATTCATGTCTTCAGTCGCGCCATCATACAATTCATTCGATCCACTAAATGTTGATTCAGTTCACATCTTGCGGTCCAGTTGCTAGCATTGAAGCTTGAGCTTATCCGCAGCACAACTATTGACATCTTTTCTTGCGGTAAAACTCTAGAATCAGTGGCCTCCATTTGAAACGCAAAGTTGGTGCTTTCATGCTGCAGGTTTGCAAAGAGGAAGCTTGACGAGTCTGTATTTCTTGGCAACCGCCTGCAGGTGACCTATGCGCCTCAGTTTGAGAGTCCGGTAGACACCAAGGAAAAACTGGAAGCTAGGAGAAGAGAAGTCCTTGACCGAATAAAATGTGTGCCTCCACTTTACTTTTTGTTCTCTACAGCTTTGTGTTTAGTATTTTGACAGCAACACATAACTAATGTGACCATTGCTAATTTATTTTCACTGGTACCTTTGATTGAGAAATTTTCTTCCATTTCCAGCATCTGCTGGCAGACCTGAAGGGGCATCTCAGTATTCTCCAGCTCAGGGGTCATCTAGTGGGAATTACTACCAGATGAACTCTAATAAGAGGTTTGCATTCCTGACATTGGCTTAGCTGATTTCAGTATAACGAGACCAATTATATTGTGGATGTTATGAAACTATGACAGCTAGGCTGAACTCTTCAATCCAATTGTTCTTTTTTGAGCAAAGTGTAAAAGTATCAGCCTGATTTTTCTCCTAAGGTTCATTTTACACATATTCAGGGAATATATGAAGACAATTCATGCTTCTCATATTGAAGATCCTCGTTTCAGTCATGTGCCCTCAGATAAGGTATGTGGTAAAAACAACTTCTTTGCATTACATTACTTGAGCCAAAGCATCTAACTTTTGTGGAGATCATGTTGTGCTAATATGTTTAATGTAGCTTACCACTCTAGTAGCTTTGCACTCTTCTTTTCTTGTTGGTCCTGGTTTCCTTTCCTTAAGTTGAATGCTACTGTTAGGATCCCTAGCTGCACGTGCGAGGGATCGAAGGGAGTATGAGTGCGAGGTTGCAGGGCGAGGCTTGAAGACGCGAGGAAGACGGCGCGGAGGCGCCGTAGCTGCTGCTGCTCGCGCGAGTTGAACTGAAGGCTAGATTTCTCCCGGCTCCCTTCGGGAAGCCGGAAACAATAATATGTTTCTGCTTAATCCAATCAATAGCCTTACAAGGTATTTATATCCCTTATTCTATAATTCTAACTAGGACTCTTGATACTAATAGAACTAGGACTCTTAATAGTAATTGGACGATAACTAGGACTCTTATATTGACTATATCTAGGACTCTTATATGAAAACGGGCTGCACTAGCCACTAATGGGCCTGCGCCTAGCATATGACACGCCCATCATAACATCTTCTCCCCGCCTGCGAAAACAGCTCGTCCTCGAGCTGGAAGTCGGGGTACGCAGCCTTGAACTCGTCGAGGGTCTCCCAGGTAGCGTCGTCCTCTGCCAAGCCGTGCCACTGGATCAAGACCCGCCATGCGCTGCGACGCTGCTGTGCGCGCAGCGCCTGCTCCGGAGCTGGAAGGATACACCCATCCTGCGTTGGCGGCATGGTGCCTAGTGCAATCGGAGGTGTGCCGCGGTGCTGCTTCAGGAGGTTGACATGGAAGACATTGTGGAGGCGGGATCCCTCCGACAGCTGAAGACGATAAGCGACGCTGCCAATGCGCTCCAGTACAAGGAACGGTCCTGCCCAGTGTGGTCCGAGCTTGTGCCGTGCCCGGGGGTCGAGTGACTGTGCCGTGCGGTGGAGAAGACGCAGCCAGACCCACGAACCGACATCGAACTGCACCTCCCTGTGATTAGCGTCGTAATACTTCTTGGCCAGCTGTTGAGCTTGAAGGAGACGCTGGCGAACTTCGGCGAGAATTTCATCCCGCCCACGGAGAAGACCATCCGCTGCCTCAGTACGTGCCGTACCCGACCGTAAGGCAAGATGGCCGGCAGGGGCCGACCGTAGACCACCTCGAATGGAGTGGCGCGAAGGGCGGTGTGGAAGGAAGTATTATAGCAGTATTCCGCCCACGAGAGCCAATCCACCCACGCGCGAGGTCGATCCCCAGTGACACAACGGAAATACATGGCAATTACCTTGTTACACCACCTCGGACTGCCCTCTGAGGTGGAATGCCGTGCTCATACGGAGGGAGACGCCCGCCATCTTGAACAAGTCCCGCTAGACATGCCCGGTGAACACGGGGTCGCCGTCACTGACGATGGATGTTGGGAATCCGTGCAGACGGACGATGCCATCGAAGAAGGCGCGGGCGACGGACGCTGCAGTGTAGGGTGGCCGAGCGCGATGAAGTGTGGATATTTCGAGAATCGGTTGACGACGGTGAGGATAACCGACTTGCCGCCGACCTTGGGTAGACCCTCGATGAAATCCATGGAGATATCTGCCCAGACTTGGGAAGGTACCGGCAGGGGCTGCAACAACCCGGCTGGTAAAAGGGCCTCTGTCTTGTTTCTCTGGCACGTGGCGCAAGTGTGTACCCAGTCCTGCACCAACGCCCGATCCCCCGGGATATAGAACTCTGAGCGAAGGCGGTGTAGGGTCTTCTGAATGCCCTCGTGACCAGCACCATGGTCCAGCTGGACCGCCTGGTGACGCAGGTTGCCGACGTTGGGGATGAAGACGCGGCAGCCGTGCAACAGTAGGCCGGCGTCGTCGCGCCAGGAGGCAGCCAGCTCGCCCGCCTTCAGGCGCTCTTGCAGCAGCATGGCATCCGGCGCCGTGGCCATTGCGCGACGTACGTCGTCGAGGTAGGCAAACGAGGGCCCTGAGATGGCTGTTGCCACCTGCGCGCTTGTGTTGTCGAGGGCCGATGCAGCCTCTGCGTCCCGACGAGACAGCGCGTCGGCCACTGTGTTGAGGCGGCCCGGACGGTACTCCACGGCAAAGTCAAAGCCGAATAGCTTGCTAACCCAATGATGTTGAGGATTGTGGACAGGCACTGGTCTAGCAGATACTTGAGGCTGTAATGGTTTGTGCGGACCATAAAGCTGCGCCCCCATAAATACGGTCGCCAATGCCGCACTGCTTGCACCAACCCGATGAGCTCCCGCTCGTACGCCGCGAGCTTAAGGTGGCGTGCCGCAAACGGACGGCTGAAGAAGGCGAGCGGTCCGGCCCCTTGGTGAAGGACGACACTGAACCCCGCGCCCGAGGCGTCAGTGTCCACCGTGAAGGGCCGGTCAAACTCCGACATCTGGAGAACGGGTCCCGTCGTGAGGGCGCTCTTGAGCGCTTGGAACGCTGTAGCCGCCTCGTCGTCCCAGGCGAACGCGTCCCGCCGCAGTAGTCGTGTCAGCGGTGTTGCTATGATTGCGAAGTCGCGGATGAACTTGCGGTAGTAGTCGGCCAGTCCCAAGAAGCCGCGCAGGGCTCGTGCTGGTCCCGGGATGGGCCAAGAGGCGACCGCTGCGATCTTGTCTGCGTCCATGGCGACCCCTCCGGCGGAGATGACGTGCCCCAGGTAGGCCACAGATGACGCCCCAAACGAACACTTGGAACGCTTGAGGTGGAGCCGGTGGGCGCGGAGGGCGCTGAGGACGACGCCGATGTGCTGGAGGTGCTCTGCCCACGAGGAACTGTAGATCAATATGTCGTCGAAAAATACCAGCACGAACCTGCGGAGGTATGGTCGGAGGACGTCGTTCATCAGCGCCTGGAAGGTAGCCGGAGCGTTGGAGAGGCCGAACGGCATCCCCAAGAACTCGTAATGGCCTTGGTGAGTGCGAAACGCCGTCTTGTCGATGTCGTCCGGGTCCATCCGCACCTGGTGGTAGCCTGAACGGAGGTCCAGCCTGGTGAAGAAACGGGCACCGTGTAGCTCGTCGAGGAGTTCCTCCACCACGGGGATGGGGAACTTATATTTGGACGTCTTTGCGTTGAGGGCGCGGTAGTCGATGCAGAAGCGCCACGATTTGTCCGCCTTGCGGACGAGGAGGACCGGGGCGGAGAAAGGCGACGTGCTTGGTCGTATAATGCCCTGAGCCAGCATCGTCGCGCACTGTCTTTCGAGCTCATCCTTCTGCAGCTGGGGGTATCGATAGGGGCGTACGGCCACCGACGCCGTCCCTAGCAGCAGGTGAATGCGGTGGTCGTAAGGGCGGACCGGCGGCAGCCCACTTGGCTCGTCAAAGATTGGCGCGAACTGGTGCAGAAGCCGGTCCAGGAGCGGATGGTCAGGGGATGTGTGGACGGCATGGGCTGTCGGCTCCCGAATGTCGTCGCGGGGGGAGCCCAGTCCCTTCCACAACAGTCGGCGACCCCTGCGAGTGAACGCCATGCAGAGGTCCTCGAAATCCCATAGGATGGGTCCCAGGGTCTTGAGGAATTCCACCCCCAGGATGAGGTCGAACCCGCCCAAGCTAATGCCAAAGCAGCTGATGGAGAACTCCTCAGTGCCAATGGCAAGGGCCACGCCGCGCGCTACTCCCTGGCACGGTACTCGGTCGCCGTTGGCCACCAACACCCGCAACGTGGGTGGGGCGTGGTGGCTAGTTGTAGCCGCCGCATCACGTCGGCGTTGATGAAGTTCGTTGTAGAGCCGGGGTCGAGGAGCGCGACGATGCGGTGGCCATGGACGGACACCGGCAGTAGCATGGCATTCTCTGCGCGCACGCCTGCCAGTGCGTGCAGGGAGACTTGCGGTTCCTCCGTCTCCGTGAAATCCTCCGCGTCATGTCTGAGGCGTAGCGCCGCGGCCGTCTCCAGCGCGTCGGGGAAGGCGGCCGCGGCTGCGGTCTCTGCAGGTACTTCGTCGTTGAGGTAGTCGTCCGTCTCGATGTAGAACAGCCGTTGACAGATGACAAAGGGTTCATCGCAGTTGAAGCACAACCCTTGGCGACGGCGGTCCTGCTGTTCCGCTGGGGATAGGCGACGGAACTGCGGTGTTCCGGACCCTGCTGGTGGCCCGGATGATGGAACAGGGGCTCCTCCCCCGCCCGACACCGTGTAAGCCGCCGATCGATGGCCCATGGGCGGTCCAACGCATCCCGGCGGGCGTGCGTGGCGCTACTGCGGAGGTGCTGGTGCGCATGCAGCGGCGCGGCGCTCGTACGCCCGGGCGTAGTACATGGCCGTCTGCAGGTCGGGCGGTTGCCGCATCTCGACGTCGACCTTGATGTGCTCTGGGAGGCCACCCACGAACAGCTCTGCCTTCTGCTACGGGTTTAGGCCGTGGGCGTGACACAGGACGGTGTTAAACCGTTCGGCGTACTCCTGTACCGATGTCTGGAAGGGCAGCTGTGCGAGCTCGGCCAGTCGCGTGCCCTGCGACGGGGGTCCGAAGCGTAGCTAGCACAGGTTGCGGAAGCGTTCCCATGTCGGCATGCCCTCATCTTGCTCCATCGCGTAGTACCATGTTTGGGCAGCGCCGTGGAGGTGGTACGACGCGAGCCAGGTGCGATCCGAAGCCAAGGTACGCTGGCCGCGGAAAAACTGCTCGCACTGGTTGAGCCAATTGAGTGGGTCTATGGTGCCGTCGAACGTGGGGAAGTCCAGCTTGTAGAACCGTGGTGGCGCATGGGCGCCGTTGGGGCCCCCCGTGTACAGCGCGTCGGTTGGGAAGGCGCTGCCGGAGTACCCGCCGCCTGGTCCGCTCGGGAAGAGGCCGCTGCTGGGTGGCGGCGGTGGCGCCCCAGAGACCGTCGAGATCGGTGCTGCTGTAGGGATCGTGGCTGATGTGTAGATGGGTTGGGTCGTTGAACCCAACGCCCATGCCGGGATCGGCGACGGCGAGGATGGGAGCCGCAGCAGGTGGAGGGGCACCCCCGTCCCGCTGGACTGGGGCATGCCGTACGGGAACGGCTGTTCCTGGGATTGCTGGGACGATGGTGGCGGCGGTGGTGGTGGTGACGGTGGAGCGTGGTGAGGTTGCGGTGGAGGTGGTGGGTGGATTGGTGTCATGGCCGCCCGCATCTCGGCCATGCCGCGGACGATCTCGGCCATGTCGGCTGCCAAGGACTCCAATGTCAGAGGGGCGCCTGAAGATGCGGTCGACACCGTGGATGCGGCGGACGCCGGCGGAGCGACAGAGTTGGGCGGTGGCTGCGTGGATGAGGGTGGAGGATCGGCCATCTCTGATACCAAGCTGTTAGGATCCCTAGCTGCACGTGTGAGGGATCGAAGGGAGTATGAGTGCGAGGTTGCAGAGCGAGGCTTGAAGACGCAAGGAAGACGGCGCGGAGGCGTTGTAGCTGCTGCTGCTCGCGCGAGTTGAACTGAAGGCTAGATTTCTCCCGGCTCCTTTTGGGAAGCCGGAAATAATAATATGTTTAGCCTTACAAGGTATTTATATCCCTTATTCTATAATTCTAACTAGGACTCTTGATACTAATAGAACTAGGACTCTTAATAGTAATTGGACGATAACTAGGACTCTTATATTGACTATAGCTAGGACTCTTATATGAAAACGGGCTGCACTAGCCACTAATGGGCCTGCGCCTAGCATATGACACGCCCGTCATAACAGCTACTTTACCAATATATGGATAAAAGTTATCTTTGGCTGTAGGATTATTTTCCATCCAAGTCGATGAACACTACTGTAAAGCTAGTCAGAGAGAAGCTTGATAAGGTAAATACTATCATCTGCATTCTACCTTTCTGGCTTACAACTATGCCGATACGCTAAAAGTTTGCTCCTTAAAAATGCCAGATACAATCTGCTGGTGATAACTCCAGTACTTCAGCAGCATCCAAGAAACCAAGGGTCGATAACCGCAGACGAATTTGATATTAGCAGATAATGGAGAACACACATTCAATGTTTTGGGGGTAGTATTGGACTGTTGATATTAGCATAACATACCAGGATTTTGATAGCCTTTATTTCTATCAATTTTCTCGCTCACATACTAGGTCATTAATAAGTCGTTTATGTCTTAGTAGTAGTTAGTTAAAATGCCTCACTTTTAGTTTTTTCCAAATGTAATGTTAGCATTATATAAACTATCTGTTACTCTTGTAATCAATTACGTCAGAATTCTCGTATTTATATTGACGTCCCTCTGATGCATGGGCACAGTGAGACATGATCCATAAGACATGCCTGGCGTTGGCATTGTTTTGAAACCATTTTACCTTCCCGCTTTGACATGCTATTTGTGGACACTGTGTTTTGATATGCAAAACAAAGTTGGAAGGACTGTCTTGTGCTGATTAAACCTGCTACTTGTCACATTGGTTATTCCAAATCTATATGACGGTGAAGTAGGACGAGAAATTGACATGCCTATTATTTGGTTGTAATAATGCTGTGAATATGTCTATTTCATGTCGGATTTTGGTATCGGAAAAATCACTTGCTCATGCACTCTCCTAGGGCATCCGATCCCATTGAGAATGTAGGATTAGATTGGATAGAAAACATCTGGCACAAGAATATCACTTTTTTTTTGTTGTGGCTTGCTTATTTAATAAATGATATGCAACAATAACTTAAATTTGACTATATTTGTCTAAATTTTTTGAATAAGACTAATGGTCAAACTTGAGGTAAAAAAATCAAACGAAATTATAATTTGAAACGGAGAGGGTCGTTACTAGTCTCAGTAGTTTACCTAGGTCTTAAGATTTGACTCCCAGTGGGAGTGAATTTTCTATATAACGACATACATAAGTCCTAGACTCCCTATGGGAGTGAATTTTGTGACTTTGTCAATCTTGAGGTCCCGACCTAATCTTGAGCATTTGCGTTGTAATGAGTAATTTTTTTTAAAAAGATACGTCTTATAATTGGAATGGAATGGAGAGAGTATAAAAGATACATAGCTCTTTAGGGAAAAAAAATGAGTTGGAAGCTAAGGTCAATCAATGGTGTATCGGCCCATGTGGCTAAAGAGGTGAGAAGAGGAAGAACGCGGATTGAAAAAAAGGTAAAAAAAAACGGCATTAAACATGACAACATGCATATGGTATATGATATTATGGTCCTGTTTAATATAAGGTCTTGTTAGCTACCTATAAAATTGGTTCTCATATATCTAAACTTGTGGGGTGATTTTTTAGCCAACTATAGCTAACTAATCATATAATTAATTTAAACTAATTTTTAGTCCCAACCATGTAGATTCAAATGGGCTCATATAATAAATAAAGGTAAAAAAATCTCTAGTATTTGCCATAGTAGATGGCGCTGTGCCAAAACATTCACCACTGAGATTGAGATTGGTGGTAGTACCACATGAGCAGGACAGCAAGTGTGGTCGAACCAAACCAACCAACCTCAACTTCAGGTGAGATCCCTGACACGTCACCAGAAAAAGAAAATTCTTTCATCATCAACATCAGATCTTCTTCACCTGTTTCATTCAGAAGAATAGTAGCAGTAGTAGTTATTATACTGTAATAATATAAAGGGGAAAATTTGCCAAAATGGAAGGGGAACAAGGGAGGAGAGGTGGATGATGGGCCAGGCCACGGGTGGCGCGATGCGACGTCGGCTGTCGTGCTCGTGACCGCGCTCTCCCGCCTCCGCCACCTCCTCCTGCGATTCCGATCCGCCGCCCTGTCCAGCCGGCCGGCAAGCACCCGCCTCCGCCCCCGCGCCTGTCTGTCCCCTCGCCCATTCCATTTCAATTGAGAGCTGGGAGCAAACCAACCCAGCAAGCCAACCAACCCTAGATCCACCACCCCCGTCTCCCCCACACGACACACGAGAGAGATCTCCCCGATCCAATTCCGCATGGCCTCCTCCTCCTCCTCCTCCTTCGCCCCCGACGACCAGACCGACGCCGACTTCTTCGACAAGCTCGTCGACGACGACCCACCCGCCACCGACTTGCCTCGCCCGTCTCCGCCACCAGCCTCGGCGCCGACGACGACCCACCCGCGCCGGAGCCGCCGGCGGCAGCACCGGCCACGGAGACGGCGGCGCCTCCCGACGAGGGGTCAGGCAAGGGCGTCCACACCACGGTCAAGCAGGTGCAGTGGGCCTCCTTCGGAGGTGACGCCGACGACGGTCCTGATCCGTTCGCTGATCTCTCGGGAGCCGCCGGCGATGACGATGGCTTCATCGGGAGCACCGCCGGGACCCAGACGGCCTCGGATCATGCCTTCTTCGGCGGGAGCCAGAACTTGGCAGCTGAGGTGACGGATCAGGACTTCTTCGCTGGGAGCAGCCCCACCGATCAGCAGAATGCCAATGGTCTGCACGACCAGGGCGTGCCACCAGCACTGCAGTGGATTCAGCAGATCCCAAGTCTTTGGAGGCCATGTACCCTGGGTGGAAGTACGACGAGGCCTCGCAGCAATGGTACCAGCTTGGTGACAGTGTGAATTCAACTGGGAATGCAGCTCAGGTGCTGGACAATAGCGCTCAGAGTGTACAGCAGCAGCAGCTCGACGCGTCTTACCTGCACAATTCAGCGCATGCGGGGCTTGAGACAATTGCCGAGGAGAGCACTACCGCCGCAGCAGGTGCTGTCTCCAGTTGGGGACAGGGGGGCACCTCAGAGTACCCACCCAACATGCTCTTCTATGCGGAATACCCTGGTTGGTACTTTGACACCAACACCCAGCAGTGGCACTCCCTTGAGTCGTACCAGCAAGCCGCCATGCAGGCTGGAACAGCTAGCGCGGGTCAGGCTGTTGTCGCGACTTCCTCCTCTCTGACAGGCTATAATGCCGGACAAACTCAGGACCTTTCTGCCAACAATCAGGTGACCCAGCACAACTCATTCTCGAATAGTTTCGCTCAGCAGAACCAATGGCAGACTACGGATGCATTTGGTAACAATGTACGAGCTGAAACTGCTACAGATAACGGCCTGGCTAGTAGCTTCTATGGTTTTGAACAACGCAGGAATGCTGAGACTACCAGTTCCTCTACTAGCCAACAGGCTGGCTTTAACACAGCTGAAACTGTTACGGATCATTATGGTGGACGCAAGGGCTTTGAATCATCAAGTCTTCAGAATGGTTATAACTCCTCGGACAGTCAACAATCCAGTTACAAGGCATTCGAACCTTCCACGGGTAATCAAGCTGGTTACAAAGCGTTTGAACCTGCCGCGAGTCACCACACCAGTCACAACATGTTCGAACAGTCCACAAGTAATCAGGGAGGTTACAAGGCGTTTGAACCTGCCATGGATAACCAGAGTGGCTACAAGGCATTTGAACCTTCTACTGGTCACCATAGTGCTTCCCAGGGATTCATGCCTTCCACGGGTCAACAGACTGATTTCAAGGGTTCTGGAGCTTCCACAGTTCGCCAGGCTGGTTACAAAGAATTTGAAACTTCTACAGGTTACAATACAAGTTTCAAGGCATTTGAACCCTCTTCATCTCAACATGCTCGTTACATGGGTTCCCAACCTAACTACATGGGATTTGACACTTCTGCAAACCACAATGGTTATGGTGATGCCAATGGTGTTCTGAGTACTCAAACTCAAGGCTTTGTCCCAATGCAAACCACGTACCAGGGCCAGAATCAAACAAATGCAACCTCGCAAGGGCACCTGTCAAATAGCTATTTTGGTACTGAAAATTCCATGAACTTTAATCAGCAGCAATTTCTGGGTGCAAATGCCTCAAATTTGCAATTCGGTCACTCCCCACATGAAGGTAGGTCATCGGCTGGACGACCACCACATGCTCTCGTTGCTTTTGGGTTTGGAGGGAAGCTCATAGTTATGAAAGAAACTAGCTCCATGCCCGCAAGCTTTAATAGTGGAAATCAGGTATGACAAGAGTTTCCTTTTGTAGCACATTTTGTAACAAAGGAACATCGCATATTTGAGTTGACTAAAATACTTCTTTCTTTTCTTCTTGCAATTCAAGGGTAACTCTAGTAGCACAGTTTCCGTTCTCAATCTGTCGGAGGTGGTTGTTGATAAAGTTGATCCTTCGAGCATCACAAATGGTAGTGCACTTAGTTATTTCCATGCCCTATGCCGTCAACCTGTTCCTGGTCCTCTGGTTGGTGGAAATGCTGCATCAAAGGATGTAAATAAGTGGCTTGATGAAATGATTGCATGGTATGAGCCTTCCTCTAGTGAATTCCAGAGAGGTGATACTCGCAAGTTGCTTATTTCATTGCTGAAGATACTGTCTCAGCACTATGGAAAACTCCGTTCACCTTTTGCATCTGACCCATCGCAAGAGGTACTTCCTCTCATAATGTATTCTGTAATTGAATTGTTCGTTTATAAATCTCCTCTGTTTTCTCTGGTCTGCTTTCCTTTGCTATCCTTATTTATTTTTACATCTTGAATTAGAAAACATTGTACCATGGTGATTTGTTTCGGGTTGGATGGTGTAAACCAAAACATAAGTTGGATAAACTACTAAATTTGATATTTATATATATTCATACAACCTAGAATTTATTTTTGATCAGTATTTCAACCATGTAAAGTTATTATAAATACCTGTGAATCTGTGATTAGCATTGTCACGTGGGAACTTGCTTGATTTCATATTTTCATGTTTCATTACGATTGGGGATTCAACTACTTTCTTAACTCTGTAGTTTGTAAACCATGTCTAATTTTATATTTTGTACATAATTCTTACATGAATTCTTCATAATAGGAGACAGATGGTCCAGAAATGGCAGTAACTAAGCTATTTTCATCGTGTAAGAGAAGCAGTGTTCATATGGGAGATTACGGATCCATTGTTCCCTGCATGAAAAATATTGCTTCAGAAAGTCAGATGCAGGTATTTTTTTTATTATATCCTGCCTCTTTTTTTTTTTGCCAAATGTCCTTTTTATTGAAACAACTACTATTCTTTTAGGCTGTTGCACAAGAGGTCCAAAGT
Source organism: Microstegium vimineum (assembly GCA_022036555.1). Lineage (NCBI taxonomy): Eukaryota > Viridiplantae > Streptophyta > Magnoliopsida > Poales > Poaceae > Microstegium > Microstegium vimineum. The sequence goes on along the minus strand of CM039122.1, from coordinate 308,388 downwards.
CTTCTAGTTTCTGGGAGAAGAAAAGAGGCACTTCAGTGTGCCCAGGGAGGTCAACTTTGGGGACCTGCAATCATACTGGCATTGCAGCTTGGTGATCAGGTCTGTTTGACTTTAAACAACCTCCCTTTTGTAATGTAGCATGTTGCTCGACTTTCCTGCCTGGCTTTCATTTTCATGTTGGATTCATTGTTTTTTTCCTGGACTGTTGGTACAGTTTTATGTGGATACAGTGAAGAAAATGGCGCACCTCCATTTTGTATCTGGGTCCCCTCTGCGAACACTATGCCTTCTCATTGCTGGACAACCTGCCGATGTTTTTAATGTAGAGAACAGTGTCAATAGTGACTATGGTACATCCCATCAACCTATGGAGGTACTTGCAAAGTAACTGGGTCTTTTAGTTGTTAAATGTATTACGATTTTGACCATCAAGTACTGATTATATAATTCAAATTTAAAGTTATAAAACAATCTTTACCTTGTTGTCATTTCTGGTCTCCTGTGTGATTAATGATTTCTTAATGTCTTCTTCAGTGCAATGTCATGACTTTTGGGTATTGCTTATCAATGATTTTCCTGGTTTTCTGTTTTACTATCTGACTTTTTTCACTTTTTTTTCTGAGTCAGCCTGGTCCTAATGGTATGTTGGATGATTGGGAGGAGAATTTGGCTATTATTACTGCAAACAGAACGAAAGGTGACGATCTAGTAATCACCCATCTTGGTGATTGCCTCTGGAAAGAAAAAAATGAGGTTTGTGTCATTATATCATATTTATTTTAAATTTCACCTTTCATACTTCTTTTTTCTGTATATGCGGTCAAGTACCTTATACACAATGTATACAGGTTGCAGCTGCCCATTCATGTTATTTAGTTGCTGAACTAAATATTGATTCATACTCGGAAAGTGCAAGGTTATGCCTCATTGGTGCAGACCACTTGAAGTGTCCTAGGACATTTGCCAGCCCTGAAGCCATTCAGGTTTGGCACTATATGTTTTACTTGCAAAAAAGTTGTGTATGCTGTATGGAGTAGACATTTACTTAAATATCGTTTTCGCTCAGTTGCTTAGTTAAATGTGCCCTAGATTTGGCTAGCCTTAAACAATTATTATACGGTCCATTGGCAAGATTATGCATAGTTATTTAACTATTTGTTTTGTGTTGCTATTCACTGTCTGGACTAATATCTTCGAAATGCAAACAGAGGACAGAGGTTTATGAATACGCAAAGGTGCTTGGTAATTCTCAGTATATTCTACTACCCTTTCAGCCATATAAGCTGATATATGCATACATGCTTGTGGAAGTGGGGAAGGTTTCTGATTCTTTGAGGTAGGTTGTTGGCTTGTTCATAACAATCAAATGACACTATGCTTTCCCTAGCTTGTACTTGTACATTATGACGCAGGTGAATATTAACTTCTCTAGGTATTGCCAAGCGTCTATGAAGGTACTGAAAGCCTCTGGCCGTGCCCCTGAATTGGAGGTGTGGAAACAATTATTTTCTTCACTGGAGGAGAGGATACGCACTCACCAGCAGGTATGACCATGCCATTTGGTATATTGCTTATTGCAAATCTTTGCTTGCTTTTATATCTGGGGTTCTCTTTCTCTTTTCCTTGTTCATTTACAAATGGACCGACTCTCTTTGCTTGTTTTTTTTTTACTGTAGGGTGGATATGGCACAAATCTTGCCCCAGCAAAACTAGTTGGGAAGATTTTTACCACGCTTGATAAATCTATATCCCGCATGATGGGTACACCATCTGCACCACTTCCACCATTGCCACATGGATCTGTTAGTGATAGAGAGAACCACTCTATGCCTGCAGCAGCAAAATTTGTAAATAGCCAATCGGTAATGGCCATGTCATCGTTAATGCCATCTGCTTCAATGCAGTCAATGACTGAGATAGCAGAGAATAGTGGTGGCAGTGGCAGGACAGTTGCACACAACAGAAGTGTTTCTGAGCCGGACTTCGGTAGAACATCAAAACAGGTACTTGCAAAGAGAAATTTTAAGACATTAGTTTCTGGCTATGTTGAATTTGAAAGATCTTTTGGTATTTATCCTCTCGTCTCATTTTTAAAACCTAACAGGGTGCTGGATCAGATGGCACACAGAGCAGTGCATCAGGATCCGGCAGTTCTCGATTTGGTTGGATAGTTCAGAAGACTATGGATTTAATGTCAAAATCCCACCGCCAGGTATTTTTTGTTATTGAGTTATGAAACGACTATCTCCAGCCCCCCCCCCCCCCCCCCCCCCCCCATCTTGTCTCTTCTATATGCAACACCAACCTTAGGATTCTATTTCTCTTATGAAGGCAAAATTAGGGGATCAGAACAAATTTTACTATGATGCAAACTTGAAGCGGTGGGTGGAAGAAGGTGCTGCGGTTCCTGCCGAGGAGCCTCCCCTTCCTCCACCTGCAACGAAACCATCTTTCCAGAATGGTATGCCAGACCATAAGTTGAATGGCCCCATGAGCGTAAGCCATGCTCCCAATGGAGTCACAGAATGGAAATCCTCAAATTCTTCGGAGCACGGAGGTCTGGGTATGCCGCCAATACCACCTAGCCAAAACCAGTTTTCTGCTCGTGGACGTGTGGGTGTCCGGTCCAGGTAATTCAACAGTGGAATTGTCATTTACTACTCTTAATTATTATATTTCTATATTGCTATTTTAGGTATTATCTAGAAAACTGATGGATTTTCTGTTTTCATTTTAGATATGTTGACACATTCAATAAATCGGGTGTGTCTGGAGCAGTGCCATCGTATAACAAACCAGCTGCTCCATCTGTGACACCACCAGTTGGTGCCAAGTTCTTCATGCCGACTGCAGCACCTGCTGCTGCAGATCAGATGATGCCACACCAAGCAGCAGAGATACACAGCGAAACCATCCATCAGGACGAGCGGTCAGCCTCACCGCCAGCAGAAACATCATTTTCTTCAACCCCACCACCCATGCAATTTTCATCACCCCCACCACCCACGCAATTTTCATCACCAATGCAATCAACAATTCATCGGCAATCTAGTATGGAGAACATCTCCACCCCTTACCAAGGTTCTGGGGTATCATCATTAAGCAGCAACAGCTCATTCTCAAAATCACGAGCCGCATCCTGGAGTGGGACATACTCTGAGCAGTTTAATTCTTTTGCGGGCACTCGATCACCTGACAGACAGACAATGCCTTCACCACTCATGCCTGCCAAACCATCACACAGTCGTTCCAACAGCAACTCATCAGTGCAGCTCAATGGATTGACAGAGGATCTTCATGAGGTCGAGCTCTAACTGGCGACTGCTCTGCATGACCGTTGCAACTCATGTCTTGTATCCACAAAGGCAGCCATGGCAACCCCTGACCATTCCAGAAACCCCAAGCGGGTGACAGAAAAGAAGCCGCCCAGAAAATGCTGACCACAGGATGCCACAGTTGGAATGGACTGGTGCGACTTTGCACAAGATTCTGGGGCGCGCTCTAGACAATCAATCGAGGTGCGTCAGAACTGTACTAATAGAAATGCAGGGTTTTTGAACATTTTGTAGCTATATATATGTTGGTTTAATGTTTTAGAGAGAAGGGAAAGGGTTGGGTGGCCTTGTTTACAGGTGTAAGGTGAGAAGAGAAGCAGCATGCAGATGCCCTTGTACAGATAATCTGCCCCGACCCAATTTGTTTAAACGCAAACAAATTCACACCCCACTCCATTTTGGTTTCTTTTTAAGCTTTTGGGAGAAGGATAGAAGAGAAGGTGTGTGTTCTAGTAGTGTGAGAAGCATGGGTGGCTCTGTAGAGTGTTGTTGTTATAGTGTACTGTACTAGCCGCATACACAGTATATTATTATCACTGTTTATTCTTTGGAGACGAATCAATTCTTTCATCTTGAAACAATTGTGTACTCTTGTTATATTCTTTGTATCCTGGCCGATGTGACTGATGCAATTGTATTTGTGGTGTCGGCATGTTGATCAGATATTGTAGTGGTTTTCACCACATATTTCGCGCGCGCACACATATTTGGGGTTTCTCCACGGGAGTTTTTTTAGCAAAAAATATTTGGGACTTACTGATCGTATGGTCATGGTCCTTTTAGCTTAGACAGATAAGGCTTTAGGTTTATCTCAAAGGTGAGTAACATTGGATTGGTGATAGTATGGCATGTAGTTTATCTTTTATGTTTTCCACTGAGTTTTAGTTAGTTTTTCCTGATATATCAATGTTATATTCCTCTATTTTTTCCCCTTATTGGATATTCCAAGGAATTATTATGATGATCCAAGGATGATCAAATGAAGGGCGCATGGAATTGATAAATAAGTTTTTTTTCCTCTTTATTCACTCTCTCGTGCTGTATCTGTATGTGTACTTAACCTTTTATGTTCGAGTAGTTCTTGTACTCTAACAAACACACACTCCTTTTTTTCTTCTGTCGTGCCATTCGGCATGATCGATATCCAGAAGCCTTGGCGTGACCCATAGCTAGCAGTAGAACACCAGATGGAAAATCAGTCAGTTCCGGTTTGCATTAAAAGCGTTAGATTTCAACAAGTTGAAACAATGCTCTCTACTCTTAGGGCCTGTTTGAGATTGCTCCGCTCTACATTTTTCAGCCATGCTCTATGTTTTTTAGTCAAACAGTTTCAGTTCTACGCACACAGCTCCAGAAAAAAAGGTGGAGTTGTGAGAGCACTTAAAGAGGTGCTCCACAAAAACATGGAGTTTGTGGAGCTGCTCTACAGTGAAATTTGTGGAGGAGAGTTCGTGGAGCAGTCTCAAACAGAATATAATATAATAGAATAAAACAAAATGTCCATTGGACAAAGGAACAAAACTAGGGCCTTGTTTAGTTGGTTCGCCGAATCGGGTGTTCTGGGGTACAGTGTCCAGTATACTGTAGCGTTTTGTTTTTATTTGTAAAATATTGTCCAAAAATTCTTAAACTAGGCTCAAAAGATTCGTCTCGCAACGTACAACAAAACTGTGCAATTATTTTTTAATTTCATCTACATTTAATACTCCATATATGTGCCGGCATTTTGATGTGACGGAGAATCTTATTTTTTTATAGTGTAATTTGGTCTCAATTTAAGAACTAAACAAGGCCTAGATAAAACATGATGCAGCAGCTCTAATGTCGGTGATACAAGAGTGAGTGGTTTTTGGCACGGTTGGTCAGGTCAGGTCCCAACTCCCAAGTAGTCTGGTCAATGAAAACCGGCTGCGCAGCTCCAGGATTTGCCTCGCCACGACAGCTGGCTGGGCTGCTACTTTCATTTCGTTTCAGCGATTTGGCTGCAGCTTTTGCTTTTCCGGTCGATAGGAACCTTTCCAGAATCGAGAGCAATAAACTACTAGCTTCCCTGGTTTTTTACTACTAGTACATGGATTTGTATATAGTATACTCTAATCCGATGTTCCACTGCTGATCTGATAAAATAAACTGAGTTGTAGCTACTATACTACTGCCTCCATTTCAAGTTACAAATATTATTATTATTTTTTAAAAAGGTAACAAAACCATGTACTACACACCTTTTGTATTGTTGATTGATGATCTTTCTCCGCCGGTATACTACATGCACGTATACCGGCTAGAGTACTTTCGAACAAGACGCTCAAAGGAAAGCAAAAGCGTCATGTTTTTAAATAATTTTATATAATTAGAAGGGTTACTACTCGTTGGTGCTAATAGAATATGCGAACTCGGTCTGATTCCAACTTCCAACAAGATGCAAGTGACACCGTCCTAAAGATGATAGCAAGTCGGTATGAAATATATTATGATGTTTTAAGTAGTGAAATCACTTTTTTACAATAAAATCTAGTGGCATCAATTTTTGTTTTGGTTTTAAGTTATTTGGAATTTTATTAGGTAATTGGTGGTTAAAAAGATAAAACTTGTTTCACAGGAAACAGGAACTTTTAAAAACATTGTACATTTAATAAAATATTATTATGATAGTACAAGAGAGGGGGGCATATTAAAGCCATCAGCTCCAGCATGTAAACTGTTAGCAAACCGCTGCGGTAAGCGGTTTTCAGTGAGGGTATAAATGGAATTTTGAATATAAATAGCAGGATGGACCTTTCTCCTCCAGTCCTCCTCCTACAAGTAGCCATTGCCATTTTCCATTTCTACACATCCACCAATCTCATCTCAGGCAAGGAAAAAGGAAAGCCTCTCAATCTAATCCGATCCGATCCGCCGGTAATTGATACGAGTAGTGATTAAACTTGCCATCCGCAGCAGCAGCAGATCACAATCACAAGCCAGCTGCGAGATGAAGAAGGCGTCGTCGCTGTCGGAGCTGGGGTTCAACGCCGGCGACGCGTCGTCGGGCTTCTTCCGCCCGGTATCCTCCTCCAGCGAAGGCGGGGCCGTGACGACCCCGTCGGCGCACCGGCGTAGGCTGACGAAGGTATCCGTGATCGGCGCGGGCAACGTGGGGATGGCGATAGCGCAGACGATCCTGACGCGGGACCTGGCCGACGAGATCGCGCTAGTGGACGCGCTCCCGGACAAGCTCCGGGGGGAGATGCTAGACCTACAGCACGCGGCGGCGTTCCTCCCACGCACACGTCTCGTCTCCGACACGGACATGTCCGTGACCAAAGGCTCGGACCTGGCCATCGTGACCGCCGGCGCGCGGCAGATCCCGGGGGAGACGAGGCTGAACCTGCTGCAGCGGAACGTGGCGCTGTTCCGGAAGATCGTGCCGGCGCTGGCGGAGCAGTCCCCCGACGCGCTTCTGCTCGTCGTCTCCAACCCCGTCGACGTGCTCACGTACGTCGCTTGGAAGCTGTCCGGGTTCCCGCCTAGCCGCGTCATCGGGTCCGGAACCAACCTTGACTCGTCCAGGTTCAGGTTCCTCCTCGCCGAGCACCTCGACGTCAACGCCCAGGACGTACAGGTGCGTGCGTCAGTCGCCGGCGTCGCTCTTTTTCTTTCTTTCTTTCTTTCTTTTTTTCTGGGTTCGATTCCCGCGCCCTGTGTCCGTGACGAGACATGAGTGAGTGGTGGGGCCAGGCCCGGCCAGTGGCCACGCAGAGGCATCAGTTCCCCTTGGCAGTGGTGTACCCGTGGCAAGAGGAGGCATGTGACGACTCCTCCAGTGTCTCCCTGCTCAGCTCACATCACTTTCATCTCATCTCACTTTACTTCTCTAGTTGTTCTAAAAATTTAGGGATCCCTTAACCGGCTGGCTGTCTCCTTGTGCCGACCACCTTTTATTATTCAAGTCTGTCACAAGGTGGTCTCCCCGTGCAGTGCCCCTGCTTCTGCTTAAGAAAATGGTCTTTGCACATTCAACCAGAAGCACGACTAGTTCTAGTTAGTACGGTCTACCACACACACAGTCCATGAACCATGATGACGGCCACTACAAAGACACCATTGAGGATGCCTCTTTTCTGGTAGCCATGGGATAAGATGGTAGGAGTACATCACGACGCTTAGCTTAATAGGGGCATGTAATTAGTTTTATAACTAGTTTATTTTTAATACACTAGACTAGTGCCGAAAGATAACCAATCATGCCCTGAGTTGAGTTTATGTTAGTTGAGCATTCATTCAGTTAATTAATTTATTATAAAATCAACTGCCATGGCATGGCATGTTTGCGTTGCAGGCGTACATGGTGGGCGAGCACGGCGACAGCTCGGTGGCGGTATGGTCAAGCGTGAGCGTGGCAGGGATGCCAGTGCTAAAGTCGCTACAGGAGAGCCACCGCAGCTTCGACGAGGAGGCGCTGGAGGGCATCCGCCGCGCCGTCGTGGGCAGCGCGTACGAGGTGATCAGCCTGAAAGGCTACACCTCCTGGGCCATCGGCTACTCGGTGGCAAGCCTCGCCGCGTCGCTGCTCCGCGACCAGCGACGCATCCACCCGGTCTCCGTGCTCGCCAGCGGCTTCCACGGCATCCCTGACGACAGCCACGTCTTCCTCAGCCTCCCCGCGAGGCTCGGACGCGCCGGCGTCCAGGGCGTCGCTGAGATGGAGCTCACCGAAGAGGAGGCCAGGAGGCTTCGCCGCTCCGCCAAGACGCTCTGGGACAACTGCCAACTCCTCGGCCTCTGATTCATCTCGATCATCTCGTCGTGTTTAATTTTGGATCCTCGTAATGTTACCGTAGTACGTCTCTTGATCTTGAGTACTTACACTAGTAATACACCGGGTGCGTGTTCAATAAAACTACTACTATGTGTTTGATACTACTGGTAATACTGATTTCTGCATTTGGATCATCATCGTGACCAACAGTGACGGCATTTATTCATCCTCAATTATTCTTTTTATAACCAAGTAAAGAGATCTCTCCAATCATAGAGCAATTCCACTGGTTTACCAAAGTTTATTTGGTAAATATCGTGATTTGATAACTTACTACAATATATGGCAAATGAAAAAAAAATGGAGAATGAAATAAAATTAATTTGTGCCCTTATACCTCTACGCGGATATATGCACGTGGAACTCTAAAAAAAAGGATATATGCACGTGGAGGACAGAGATTTCTCAAGTTGCTAAAATTTGTTGAGTTGGATGTTAAACTGTTGGATGAGTGATTTGGTTTGGCAAATAGGGTGCGAGAACTTTTTAAGGTAATTAACCTGCACATAGTTAGGAAATCTAATCTAAATACATCTCCTCAAATAGGAATCCTAATTTAATTAAATCCTAATCAAAATAGATCTCTCCGATCATTAGTAAGATGAATATGAATCCTAATTTTTTTCTTTTTGTCCTATTATTACTACCTTTTCTGTCGTGTGTTCAGAGAGACCCGTCGTCCTCATATATACCTTTTTCGATTTTATGAAGCTAGCTATATTGCCGAGTTTCTATATATATATGTTCGTCAGGGAATTCAATAACATGTCAGTGCTATCCTTGTTGTCGTTGGGGCAGTCTCCAGAGTATGAGTCCCTATTAGTGTTCGTAGCTAATCTGCTAATGGTCGTGATATATATTCCGTTGTAACGCTCGAGCACACTTATAATATAAGAGAAGTTAGGGGGAACGCCCTGTATTTGGAGTGGGCTGCCTGAAATGACAGGTACGATACGAAAGACATATCATCATATATTCATGGAAGCTTCCAAGGAAGATGCAAGGTGAGTGAAGAGTGGAAAAAAAATATACGACGACAATCTAGATGATGTGGAATATATATAGATGACAAAAGGGTGAGATGCATGGTACGGTGGTCTCTTTCGGGGTCAGGCAGGTCTCTCCCTTGTCAAAACCGGCGACTTGGAAAGGATGGATAGGAGGAAAGGACGATCATTCGTCAGCTGATCGAGAAGCTAGAATTCAAGTAACGAAGGAAGCCAAGATGGTACGACCAGCCGACTAGCTACTGCGTGTTTCACAAGGTTGTTTGACAAGTCACAAGTCTATTTCTCGGTCCCTTCCAAGGAAACATCCTCATGCATCGTGTCTGTGACCGATGCAGTATTTGGTTTTGGGGTATGCATGTATGGCACACCAAAAATCTATTGTATTATTATGTATAAACAACTATAAGCTTTGTTGGAAACAGATTTTTTTTACCTTCTCAACAATACATGCCCTCGCAGCATTGAGATACACACATCCGGCCTGGTGCGATTCACAATGCGATGATGACACATGACGACCTTAGGGCAAGTCTCAATGGGGTTTCACTAAAATTTCATAGACATTAAATATGCTGATGAAGAGAGAGATGATAAAAGTTTCATGGGAGTAGAGAGAATTTCATGAGAATGAAACTCCAATGCATAGTTATCAAAATATGGCTACATTAGAAACTATACCATGAAACCCTCGTTGAGGATGGCCTAGCAAACTTTACTTTCCTAGACTCTGTCCTGCCATTTAGTATACACAAGTGCTAAATAACATATATAATAGGTCTTAAATTCCAAAATTAAGTAGTACATAACACATGAACAATATCAACATTGACCAGTTGTTGGTCCAATCCATATACATGCATATATGTGACTAGACCATGCATGCTGGCCGTGTCGACGAAATATGTGTCGCAGCCTACCTAGGGGTACCCCACGAAGGTGTGGCGATGACGATCAAACGTAACACAGAGAGCGTAGACATGGCGATTTATACAGGTTCAGGCCGGCAAATTGTCTTAATACCCTACGTCCTGTGTTTTGGTGGCTGAATTGATGTGTGTATTAGATTACACGAGGAATAGGTGAGACCTAAGGGATTGTGAGAGAGAGATGTTTTCGAGGAGGTCTCTGCTCGCCTTATATAGCCGGAGAGTAGGGTTACAATTTCCATATCCTAACAGATTGCGATCGGTCCCTTAAGGCAAATGATCCGAGTCTATCTATCTAGATCTTCCTTGGCGAGCAAGGCCTCGAGAGCTAGACCTTCTTCTGGTCAGCAGACTCATAAGGTCCCGGGGATATGGCGAGGTCCCAATAGGCCGGCCAAATCAACTTTAGGCTACTCGATCCATTATTGACCACGCATTATATTGGAATTGGATGGATTGATCCCCAAGCAAATTAAAGTAATAAAGCAAAGCAGCAGCTAGCTTAGCTAGGGACATGAAAACAAATGTAAACACTACTACTATCTAGTACGGAGATCTGGAGCCCTGCTGCAAGCAAGGAAGGAGAGACGACATGTCGTCGCCCGGCCAGGCCACGATGACTTGAATTGAAACCCAAAACCAGCAGCAGGTAGCAGCTTCATTTCCCATTCCGGCGGGCTGCTGCATCCAGTATTTGCATTGGTTGCACCGGCGGCGGCCGGCCAGCCAGCCAGCTAATTTTTCTTTTTCCTTTCAACGCCTTGAATTCTTCTCCAAGGTTTGAATCCTCAGCTGGCTTCTTCCGCCCGGTAGTAGTGTCCGACGACAACGGCAACGGCACACCGACCAAGATATAAATAATCAAACAGTTTTAATAAAGTTTTCTGCTAAATGGTATACGTATATGTTCCTCACTGATGAGCGCGTTTTGGTGACTCCAAATGTTGGACGCGTAATGCTGCCTGAAAATGTCAGTCCTCTCACGTTTCAACGTTCAACCAGTATGAATAATGAACTTGAATGAAAAAGAAAAATAGGATGGGCCTCCGCAACTAAGCCTTGGTATGTGGGCTTTCAGAAGACGGACGTGGAGCAGGCCGCCTTCTTAGCTCAGATATTTGGGCCGCTATGCGTGCTAGGCCCGTATACGCATGGCGGCCTTCTCTTCCTCCTCTTCTTCTTCTTCTTCTTCTTCTTCTTTCTTCTTCTTCAAAACACACACAACAGGGCGTGCGTGACGGCGGTCTCTGTTTCCTGGCCATGCTCGCTGCTCGGCAATGGCCGCTGCCTGGGCAGGTGGGTGGGGTCCCGCCCGGTGAGATTGGATGAGGATCTCGTGCTGTCTGCCACTCCACTCTGCTCTGCTTGGTCGGGTCTCGGTCTCGGTGTGAACAAGCACGAACACGTGAGCCGCAGCAGGAACGGGACCAGCAAGCACGCATGCCATCTCGAATCCCGATGCGGAGGTGCTGCCACAGCCCACAAAGCAAGATTCCCCTGTTTGGAGTAGGTAGCGTGGCCCCTGCGTGCACTCAAGTCAAACCAGCACGCCTCACCTGCGCTTCATCTTCATCATGGCCATGGCAAAAGATCGACTCGATTGGTCCTTCTTCGCCTTCCCGTTTTACCCCCGTCCTCGCATCGTCTAAATCAAACCAGCGAGGGGCACGGCAGTCACTTGCTCATCAGGCCAGGCATCAGCCTCTGTCTTCTTCTCCTTCCTTCCCCCGTCCGTCGCCATCATCCTACCCGCCGCGGCTCCCCAGTCCCCACCCACTTCCCCGTCCACCATGAGCCGCGATCGCTACTTCCACCGTCTCCTGGACCTCCACGCCACCGTCGACGACGAGTACGACCCCTTCTTCTCCTCCTTCCCCTTCCCTACAACCTCCTCCTGCCCCTACATCTCCGCCCACCACCACCGCTTCCTCCTCGACGATCACCACCCCTTCTACCCGACCCTCTCCCCGATCGACACCTTCGACATCGAACTCGACCTCCTCCTCCCACCCCGGCACCCATCCTTCGACTCCGCCGACCCGTTCCTCCTCGACGCGCTAAGCCACCGCGTCTCCGCCCTCGAGCGCGCGCTCGCCCCCGCCCCACCGCGACGCAAGTACACCTACGCCGCCGAGTCCCACGGCGGCAGGAAGGTGAAGTGGACCGCGGAGGACAAGCCCGGCGGGGGCAGGAACCTAAAGTGGGAGGCGGAGCTCAGGACGCCGCACCACGACGGATTCGACCGCAAGTGGAAGTGGGAGTCCAAGGCGTCCCCCTCCGGCGCTGGCGGCGCCACTAAGGTCAAGTGGGCCAAGGAGATCAAGGGTAAGGGTTACCTTGAGCCTTGGTCTAACTCTTACTCTGTCGAGGAGACCTATGGCGACGACGAGGACCATGATGACGACAACAAGGAGAAGAAGCACAATGAGGGGGGTAAGAAGAAGAAAGTCAAGGAGGATAAGCTGCTGCAGCAGAAAACGAACAAGGGGAATCTGGAGATCGTTGAGATCCAGGATAACACTGCTGGATGCGTCGCCATCAGAAAGGTCAGATGACATCTTTCAACTTTTATATGACGTAGTAGGAGGACGATTATAATTTGAAGGTGGATTTGGTCAAAAGGTTTCAGCTTAATTTTTAGTTTTAGGTGGTCAGTTCCTGCTGCTAGGTTTCGAGCTCGGTTAGATAGATCTGTGTGAAATGTGACATGCCATTTCCAATCTGTCTGGCTTCACTTGCTAACTAACCCGTCCATGGAACACTTGGATTTTGGGTGGTGAGGTTAGTTATCAGTGTTATGGAGGTGTCAATGTCCTTTCGAGACTGTTTCCAACAATGCATTCTTTCTTAAGGGCAAGGTTGATAGTGACATTCAGCTACAAATACTAACACTGAACTGAACTTGTTTACCTGTACTGACTACTGAGTACTAACATCATGCCTCTTCTCCCTAGGCTTTTGAAATGAACCACTGCAAGGGCAAGAGGAAGGAACTTTCCCCACAGGATGCCGCGCTGTTCATCCAGATGAACTACAGGGCGCACCTGGCCCATCGCTCCCAGGTGCTCCGTTGCCTTCGCGATCTTGCGGTCGCGAAGGCCAAGCTCAAGGAGATCAGGTCCTTTTTCTACAACATCTCATACCGCCGCCGCATCGCGCATGACACTGAAGAGCACCAGAGGTTTGCTGAGAAGATCATTGTCCTGCTACTGACCGTTGATGCCCTTGAGGTAAATTATCAGTCTGTTTGATGCTGCTTCGGTAGTCAATATCAAATATCAAACCTGCATGCTGCATAAAATTCAGCATACGCAGCTGTGATTTCAGCAAATAACAACTGCTGTGCTGTTTATTATGATTGATCACACAAGAATCTGTCAGCACTGTGCAATGTTGTTTTGAGTACTAGAAAGTGCCTTGTTACTGACGTCATCCAGGATATAGAGATGTTAACATGTTCTGTGATGTTGTCACTAGGATTTTATATACTATCAAACATGTTGCACTGCCTAAAAAGAAAGTAGAACATGTAATAGAGTTGACTTCTTATTTGCACAGTTAATTTCATTGCATAATCATCGGTATAGATAATGTTTGTTATGACTGCCTTTGTCAGTTCCCAGAAAATTAAATTTGCTCTTCCTAGTAATTTAGGAGGTTTGGTGGTAAGAATTCAAGTCATATAGTCATTATTTCACAGCATCAATTGCTTATAATGTCAAACATTTCTTCCTGTAGCCACTATTTGATCCACCTCACAATTCCATGCACCTTTAAGCTCTCGATTTATGTGCTGGATCACAATCTAAGGACACAATTGCAAAGAATCTCCTATATATGTTCATAGCACAGACTGTAACTTAAACTGCATCGCCCAATGCACTCTAAACTCTTTAATGTTGTCTTGCTGAAATTCATGTTGCCCTGTCAACGATTTGATGAGACAATAATCTCCTTATGACCCTGTTACATTTGTCACTGCATTCCGTTGTGCTAAACAGGGACCAGACTACATGGTCCGCAATGCAAAGAGATCCATGCTTGAGGAACTTGAGGGGATGCTGGAGATTGTGGACCCTCAGCCACCAGGGAAGCCGAGGACACTTAGCCGCAGGAAGTTTGATCTCCCAGAAGGCGGAGCCATCCCAAAGGAGATGAGGGATGGTGTCAAGAATGTCGTCAGGATTGTGGAGGAGGGCAAGTGATCGAAGTGCATCATCAGTCGTGACATGCTTGTAGTTGTATGCCATGCAGGCTATAGAGTTGAGCTTGTGCTGCCGCTGCTGAGGATTCTCCTGTTCAGATGTTTGCTACAGCTGAACTTTGTGATGTTGTATTTCTAGACCAGAAAGAATGTTGTTCCTTATAATGTCGTGATAGGAGTATGATCCATGTTATGTGGTTTGTACTAGGCATTTCCTTGTTCGCAGATGTCCCAGACTCGTGTGTGTTTGTAAACTGATTCCTCACTCTTTCATCCATCATTGGCGGTGAAACTCTAATAAATTGGCATCTGTTGATCAATGTGGGTATTGTGATGTGTTTGACCTGCTGCTTTTGCCAATATTTGGGCGTTCTGTGCACGGGATAAAGGGTACTCTTTTTTCTGTCCTACTATGCATGTCTTAATTTTGGCAGCCTTGAATTTGCTTGAAGGACCCTTTTTGTTTTGTATTTGAATTTTCTTTCTTTTTTTTATCCCTGTAAACAGATTGTAATGTAGGTCTTAAAAAGAAACATGCCAATCTGCGTACATGTGGGCCTGGTTTATGAGCAGCCGGTGGGCTTTGTTGAATGGGCGTACAGGCCCAACGGGGCTGGCCCAGTAACATTAGTAAATAGGTGTTGGTCATACCCGTCAATAAGAGTTGGGCCTCCACATGACTATATGATTAGTATGTAACCTGAGTTGAGCTAAACCACAGCTGAACTGTGTGGTCATTAAAAATCTCTTCTCCCACTTTTTTCTAGTTTGATTTTCAGAATACGGTACTGTTGCTTGCTTTGCAAAAATGCAGAAAATGACTAATCTAATTTAGGTGGGTGGGTGCATTGCTCTTTGCTGCATGGTTGAGGAGAAAACAAAAGGATACATCCATGCCATGGTTATATCTGCATAAATACTACTTGCCTAAATCCAAACAAAAATGATGCTTCAGTACGTCGTCGTGTGCAATTTACATGGCTGCAGAAATTTTCGTTCTTGGTTGAAACTTGAAACGACTTGTATGTGGACAGAAAAGACAGTGTCCAGATCCGCAGCTTGTATGTCAAAAAAAAAAAAACCGCCACTTGTCCACAGGTGCTGTGAAAGACAGACAGACAGACAATTCATGTGCTGTGTGCTAGGCTGCTAGCCTAGCTGGTGCTGTTGTTTTGTTGTGCAAATGATTGCCCGAATATACAGTAATATAGTACCCCGGCCCTGCTCGCAATAATGTTGGGTTTTGCAGCACTCAAGATCAGGAATGCAAGTTAAACAAGTGAATTATTGGCGGGGCCATGCTAAGCTAGGGAGTCAATCAATCCTATTATGACTGCTTGAGTGGTAGACGGATATGAGATCATCGATCAGAGGCCCCTGAGAGCGAGAAGATAGAGAATTATTGGTGGCTAGGTGCTTAAAGAAACGTAATTATTGGAGATGACACTCATGGCTGAGCTGAGCTGAGCATGCCAAAACAAAGGAGTCTAATGACACGCAGGCAATGCAAGTGTCATAGTCATAGAGAAGAGAGAAGGAACATCGATCCGACGTATGAATTGAAATGCAGACCGTATATATTATGAATGCGTCGGCATGAGTTGGTAGTGTACTCGGACCTTTTTCTTCTCTATAATACAATGATACGCAGCTCTCCTGCGTATTCGAGAAAAAAAAATACTTCAACGACCCTTTCAAAACGAATGCAAATATGCAACCATAAGACGTACTCGTGCAAATCAAGCTAGGCTAAATTTTTGTATCATACATGTTTAATATTTTTTCTATAGTTTTAGTTAAATTTCAAACTCTGTTTGACTATATGAAAAGCGGTAATTGCAATCTTTTTTTGGACGGTGAGAGCATATTTATTCAGAAAAGAGCAGCACAGTACTATTTCCTTTGAGGTGGCAGCACTGGCAGGTCGTGTCATCATGGAGCAATGGTGGGCATGCAATGGCGCATTGGCAAGCAAACAAGCAGGATTGGATCGGATTCTGCCTGCATCTTCTTCGATTCCTTCCTAATAGCACTACCTGCCTGCCTGTCTGTCTGTCCACCGTGTAATGTACTCCTCCATCCTACACCGAATTATTGGAGGGGCCCTGTCAGCTTTGCGATCGCCGGCCTGTTGCTTTATGCTATTGCTGACATGGCAACAATAATGCATGCCATGCGGCCAATAATGCTGAGTTGGAGCTGAGAGAGCTCTCTCGATCAGACGCTGGCCCTGCTGGCCTCGAGTGAAGATGAGGTCGCATTGCAGACTTGCAGCGCCAGCGCATGCATGCATGTGGGTCACGATCACGGCGGCTTCTGTCAGCCAGCGCTTCATCAGTGTTCTCTTCTCTTCTCTTCTCGGCTGCATTCCGTTCCATTCAGATCGATTCCATGATGCATGCATCTTAGCTTGCTTGCTGCTTCCATGTATACTACTACTAATGTGTGGTTGATCGACGACCAGGACCACCAGCTGTCAAATTAAGAGTCTAGCTATAGCATGTGAAATGTATTTGTCTGAATCAGCTGGGATGCATGGTTACTCTTGCACCTTCCATGAGCCTCCAGCAGCTCGTCAGAAAATAGAGAGACAAAAAAAAAATGATTAGAAGATGAGTGGTCGATCCATCGCAGTCACAGCAAAGATATAGCCGGCCTGAATTTTTCTGTTCGTTTGCAACTGGGACAGTTATTAGTATACAATACATATATGTATAAATCCAAGTAAGGTCTTGTTTAGATACAAATATATTTCTCTCAAACCATATGTCATATACACTCCAATCCATATGGTTCAAGGTACAATGTAGGATCCAGGGAGGGGGCTGGGGTGGCTGCAGCCCCCCTATTGCCACATTTGTTCATTAAATCTATACAAAATTCACTCATTTCTCCATTAAATATCTATAAAATTCATCAAAATCTTCATTGTTAATCATGATCTTTATTACTTAGTCCTCCTTTAATCGCATCCTGGATCCGCCAATATTGAGGTAGATACATGCGTATCCAAACAAGGCCTAAAGTTTGGGGCTGAGAAAACTCGAATTAGCTCGACCAGTACTACTCTTATCAAGCTGATGAAATCATGATCCACGTGGAGTCTACACACGCCATGAGCTAGTCATCGGACAGAGCTTCTAATTTCTTCAATCCATCCACCAACATTAATTAATTAATTAATGGAGAAAAAAAGGAACAAAAAACGAAGGAGATCGACAAGCCAACAAGCAGGAGTCGGCATTATTGTTGTTATGATCCACGTGGCGTGACCACGAAATCGATCGCCTGCATAATTGGAGAAGACATTGATCGCTTGATGTTGACCGGCTTCTACTACTAGGTCAGGCAGAGGAGAGTTTTGTCTTCTATAAACATGTTTTTCAAGCTTTTGTCCGGAGCTGGCTAGAGCCATACAAAAGGGAGTCAGCCTTGTTCGTTTGGCTCATTGATTATCAGTCATGATATAGTGTTTTCCTCTCACAACTAAATAATCAAAAATAATATTAATCGGCTTATATAGTATTAGCCGGTTTATTAGCCGCAGAAATGGTTAGCTGAACAACTAGAAGTTGAAAAATGCACACAGCTAGAAGTAGCATGCGCCGGATTGGAATTGAATTGCCAGTGCAAGCAGCAAGAATTTATGACCACAGTTGGTTGCTGCATTATTATTGTCAGCGTCAGCATCAACGATACAGTACGATAATGTTGCGATCATTCATCTGCAGCTTGAGAGTGGTTTGTGGGCGTGCATGCAGACGTGGCTTTAATCTGGCGGAGTAGCAGCACAGTAACACAGGATTGGAGATGAGAGGCGCAGTGTGTGCACACTGACGCGGCAGCGGACGGACACTTGGAAACACAAGCAACCACCAGTTGGGCATAACAAAGGTGTAATTTTTTTTTAATAAAACAAGCCAAATCTAAGATAGACTGTATAGTTTAACTTATTTTTTTATTGCCAACAATAGCAGTAGCATCAACAACAGTGGTGTATATACACGCTATCGTCGCATGTGAGGGATGGAAGTGTAGTGACCACCTGTCGCAGTGTCTGGAATATTTTGCTTGTCAGCGTGGTCGATGAATCTGAATCATCATCATCATCAGCTGGAAAAAGGCGCCTGACAGCTGCCTGTTTTGTGGTCGCTGTGCCGTGCAATCCAAGCTTGGTGGAGCAGTAATATAATCAAATAAAGGACGAGATCGAGTGCCTTTGACGACGTGGCAGGTGCCGGACACTTGGAAAGCGCCGCAGCCACCAATTGCATACTGTACCTAGCATCCATGGTGGCCACTCTTGCTCTTGCTAGTGCTAAGTGTAGGAGCAGGCCGGGACTCCGGCCGGCCGGTCCCGGAGTATAGTACTATGAAGTACTGTAGCTCCATAATTCTGGTACTCGAGAGAGAGAAAGAGATTAGATGCATACTACTCCGTATGCTACTACTATCATGGATGAGTCGCTTTCCGAACTCCGATCCCCTGCATTATTGTACCTCCTAGCTAGCTAGCTAGGTCGGTCTAGTGGTGGATTTAGAATGAGGACAAAGTGGGGACTAAACAATAAAGAAAGGTTTATGACTAGAGCGAGAGATTAGTAATGAGTTTAATACTTAATAACAGTAATTTAATGGAGAAATCAGGCTCAAGGAGGGGCTCCCCTAACTAGGTCCCAAGCATGCTAGGTCAGCAACAAGGAACCTCTCTTCTCCATCTAGCTCGTCATCATCTCATCTCATAATATTGTTGCGTTCCTTGCTTCTGTTACCTTTTAATGCATTGGTTGGTGCAAATTAATACTAGCTAGTACCCCGGCCTACTGTACAATCAAGCTTACCTATCTATATCTCCAATAGAGGATGCCACATGTTTGAATATTTGTTCCATACCGGGTACGCTAGGATGACCAACAACGCATCCTCCGATGATTACAGTGGTTGTTTGGTTGTTGTCCTGACCTAGAGGTTCTCCCTGTGCATGTCCACGCACCTTTGGTCCAAACCTTAGACATTGAAAGTCTACTTAACGCCTCGAGCTAGGTTTATCGTACCATCAAGCAAACAAGCCTATATAACTTTGTTTATGATTTTTTATGATTCGATCTAGTTTCATCACTACGGTCTTGTTTGGATCTCCCTGATCAAACTATGAAAGCAGGAATCGCGTCGTCTGTATCCCTACCGATGCATTTTGACATCCCACAGCTTCGACAGATCGCTTAGACCCGTTCATCTTTAGCGCAAGGGCGCTCGATCAGTGAGCTATTACGCACTCTTTAAAGGGTGGTTGCGCTGGATTTCACAATCTAATTAAGCTTGTACGTGTAGAAGCTGGTATGGTCTTCAAGCAACCACCAACTGATCCTCGAGCCAGATTTCATAATCTGAAAAGCCAACTTCAACTAAAATTATTTGACGTACTCTTCAAAAGAGATTTGTATTTTTTTTTCCTTATAGACAGATGTTAGTACCACTAGGACGGAGTAGTATATATACTGCAGTGCTATTCTACACCACAAATTAAGATGATAAAACTTATATGAAAAAATACCAAGTACTATTGAACATCATTTAGTATCAGTCACTATGAAGATAGTGAATAATAGTGACACGCGACTACTGAATATATATAATGAATTGTTTCGGTATAATATATAGCTAGCTCTTCGTGTAGCATAATTATTTTACACCACCTAGAAAAAATTTGGCACCGATCATCAATGCAATAATGAGATGAGATGAGCTAGATCTCGACCCCTCTAGTAGCTAGAGTACGTAGTACGTGTGAGGCCCGACATATATGCGTGCACCTGATGATCTGCGCATGTATATCGACAGATGTAACGGTGTCAAGCACATGCATATGACAAGATCCATCGGTGCACGATAGATGTGCAGCTAGCCATGCATGGTATCGTCAGATCAAGCATGATCGAGTTGGGTGTGTGTCGATCTGGTAGCTACGTGGTGTTATGTTGTGTGTTCTCACACTCAACTCCACCGTGCGTACATGCATGAATTCTTTATGATGCTATGCTATAGCTCGGTCGTTCGGTGATGCGATCGATCTCGGTTCTCGGATGGATCCCCCATCGCGCGTATAGGATATAGTATCATGCTCCTGTCTGCTCCATAGTATTATTACACTATTCCATATATATGTCGCCACTTGGCGCGTTGGCATATATATGTTAATTGAACCAACAATAAACCAGCAAGTATTTCATTTCATTAGTTAAGAAAAAAAAGTTGGATACAAATAAATTTGAGAAAACAATACTACAAACAAACACGTTAAAATTAAATGAGCGGAAAGAAATAATAACAGACAACATGCATGCTCAGATTCGGGTCCTCAATTTTTACATGCATGCATTTATACATGTCAATGTACGCGTGTGTGTGTGAGAGAGAGAGAATTGTTGTGCCTAGTTTTTTCATGCAAATAATAAAAAGGTGAATTAATTCGTTTAGTCTCTTGAATACAAAGAACATATAGTAATCTCGACGAATCATCTACACAGAGGTTAGGTAGTTTGGGTGAAGGAAGGTGGGTTATGTATATCCACACCCACCACCCATATGTGCTGACAAGCTAGGCAGCAGGCAGGCTTGTGGTACCGAGAGAGAGAGATCAAGAGATGGAGTTGGAATTAGAACAAGGCTATAAGCTAGCTGTCTTTGTAATTTTCTCTCAGCCCACCTATATGCTACTTAGGCCTTTGTTTGTTTTTTTTTGATGAGAAACTTACTTACTACTTGTCTTCTCACAAAGTGTTTGGTTCTTGTGTTTAAGCCGACTATAAGTTTATAACCCTCACTTGTTGTCTCTCTTTCCTCTGCCTTAGCTCTCCTCTGCCTCAACATTTAATTAGCTTGTAGCCTATTATTATACTGATTGCTCTTAAACAATATATAACCATCATCACTCTTGATTCTCTGCTATATTATTTGTAGGACATGACCGAATCTCCTCTCATTGCCCAAAACCTTGAATAATCTCGTGGCTGGTAGGTATTTACCTATGGTCCTCTAGACTCAAGGAGAATGCAATTTTGAAATGGTGTTTAGTAATTAGAGAAAGATTTTGAAAAAAAAAAGGAAGGGGGTATTTAGATCTCATTCCTATCACGACTATTAGTTTGCAAATGGTGAACATCTCCAAATTTGATTCGAAGAAGTGTTTGAGGCAAACATATACTGACTTTATACGTCCGCTTGTTTTGATGGTTCATTTTGTACTACTTGTATAATAAATACAGGTGGCTTTCCATGCATACCGTACCTAAGGATCGGATGTATGCGATCTGGATAATAAGTATGCTCCTGGAGTTTGAGATTGACTCGAACTTGATTTTCTCAACCACAAAGCCCTCTCTTTAATTACTTTGTGGTGCTGTCCATAGTTATAAAAGAAATATATAAGATCATTAGGTACCAATTTTTTTTTTGTCATGACTGGTTTTTTTTTTAAAAAAAAGGGGGAATAATGAACTCATTTAATTAGATAGAGAGATTGAATTGGTATGCTCAAATGTAGCTAGCAATTGTTCCACGGCTTTAATTATTTTTTGTTTATACTCGGCTAATAAGCTAATCTGTTGAGAGAGACCTTACGTGTATTTTGGCTGTCAACGCATATCATACCATAAGCTGTTCCGTTGGAGAGTGAGTGCCCAATTGAGAAATTGTTTGTTTTATTTTGTTTTTGCCACAACGACGATGAAGAATCCGTACGTATTTCGTTTTAAATTATAAAGTTTGTGGAGTACACAATTGAACACGCATGCATGTTAGCGTATTTTTGTACTACGTATGCGCGGTACACCAGCGCTCATGTTAGTAGTACCAGTTAGCATGAGTGCGTGTCTGTCGACTGTCGTGTAGTACGAGAAGGAGTCTGCGCAGCGATCGAACACGATGGAGAGATGCAGATGATTGATTGGTCTAGTCCAATGGGCCCCGCCCCGGTGTGGACTTGCGGGCACGGATCCAATCGGATTCGGATGTCGAGCGCAGTGAGAACCCGACCCGACCCGACCCGACCTGAGGAGATCCAGAGGAGAGGAGAGCGGAGGCACCACCGATCCAATCCAACCACTTATAAATACACGATCCCCAATGCCCGCTCTCTCTCACGCTTCGATCTGTTCTTGTTGTTGTTGTTGATAGATTCTTCTAGATAGAATCGAGTCGAATCGCCGCATTGCGAATCGGCGAGAGGAGCGGTCGTCGTCGTCCGCTTTTAGAGACTCGACCGCCGTCGTAGCCGGCGGCCTCGCCTTCCGATCCTCCTCTCGACCGGCGTCGGCAATGGAGACCAGAGACACGTCGTCGGCGGCGCTGCCCTACTCGTACACGCCGCTACCGGCCGCCGACGCCGAGGTCAGCAGGCGGAGTCGGCGGCCGCTGTGCGCCGCGGCGCTCGTGCTCTCCGCCGCGCTGCTCCTCGCCGTGGCCGCGCTCGCGGGCGTCGCTCCGCCGCGCCCGACCACCGCGGTGGGTGAGATGCCCGGCGTCGGCGTGGGGACTCATCCTCCACAGGATGCATCGACGAGCAGCAGCAGCGTCAGCAGGGGCCCCGACGCCGGCGTGTCGGAGAAGACGTCCGGCGCGTGGAGCGGCGGCAGGCTCCGTGGTGGCGCGGCTGACGGCGGCGGCGGGAACGCGTTCCCGTGGAGCAACGAGATGCTGCAGTGGCAGCGCACCGGATTCCACTTCCAGCCGCAGAAGAACTGGATGAACGACCCCAATGGTACGGATCATTTTTTTTCGTTTTTATTTTATTTTGAATCTATGCTTCCATTCATTATTCAAGTAAATCCATGCGAATCAATCGCTGCTACTGCATTTTCATTGCATCCACTACACAAAATGAACACTTCCCGATCATGAATCATGCATGTGAGATTAGATCAATCGATTTAAATTCCCGATCGATCATGCATGCATGTGAACCAGGTCAAAATAGCAGCCTTAGCTCCCTCTCAGCTCCACGCCACGCCACGCCCCCATTCATTTCATTTGATCACGCGCACGTGCTAATCCAACGACCCACATGGAGATGCGATGCGATGCACGCATGATTATTCAGCGCGCGGGCCCGTTTTTTCTCATCCACATATACCAAAAAAAAAATGATGGAAATGGATAACCGGAAGCCCCGGACCCTCCGGGATTCCATTTTCCATGCAACCACCAAACCTACCGCTGTTTATTGCGCTTTTCGTGCGTGGGGCCCCTAGCTAGGAGGCCCTACCTCCTCGTCACCCATTTCCCAACACATAACATTAAAAAGATAATTTCATTCTTTCAAAACAGTAAAAAACGATCAAATCTACGAACACATAAATGGTTAGCGTATAATTTCCTATACATCTGATCAAACTTAATTTTACGATTTCCATTCATGTTTGATTGAATTCACGCGTGCAGGCCCCGTGTACTACAAGGGGTGGTACCACCTGTTCTACCAGTACAACCCAGACGGCGCGATCTGGGGAAACAAGATCGCGTGGGGCCACGCCGTCTCGCGCGACCTCATCCACTGGCGCCACCTCCCGCTAGCAATGGTACCGGACCAATGGTACGACACGAACGGCGTGTGGACGGGGTCAGCCACGAGGCTGCCCGACGGCCGTCTCGCCATGCTCTACACGGGATCCACCAACGCCTCCGTGCAGGTACAGTGCCTCGCGGTGCCCGCCGACGACGCCGACCCACTGCTCACCACCTGGACCAAGTACGAGGGCAACCCGGTCCTCTACCCGCCGCCGGGCATCGGGCCCAAGGACTTTCGTGACCCGACCACGGCGTGGCTCGACGCGTCGGATAACACGTGGCGCATCGTCATCGGGTCCAAGGACAACGACGGCCACGCTGGCATCGCCGTCGTGTACCGTACCAAGGACTTTGTGAGCTTCGAGCTCCTCCCTGGCCTCCTCCACCGCGTCGATGGCACGGGCATGTGGGAGTGCATCGACTTCTACCCTGTTGCTACCAAGGGCAACGCGTCCGACAATGGCGTCGGCATGTCGGACGCCATTGGGAAGAACGGCGCCGTGGTTGGGGACGTCGTGCACGTCATGAAGGCGAGCATGGATGATGACCGCCATGACTATTATGCGCTGGGGAGGTATGACGCCGCCGCCAACGCGTGGACGCCGCTCGACGCCGAGAAGGACGTTGGCATCGGCCTCCGGTACGACTGGGGCAAGTTCTACGCGTCCAAGACGTTCTATGACCCCGCCAAGCGCCGCCGCGTGCTCTGGGGGTGGGTCGGCGAGACTGACTCGGAGCGCGCTGACGTGTCCAAGGGATGGGCGTCGCTGCAGGTACGTACTACTATACCTATCGTCTCCAATACTACTAGTATATATATGCATTTCTTGTGTGCAGTGCACTTTTGATGAAAGCGCAGATACGTACAGTAGGAATGATAATGGCAATCAGATAGGAAATCTTAATGCTGCCAAGTATTTATATACACTAATTATATAGATGAATAATAAGCTGTATGATATGATGGTTTGTTGGTTGACGCATGCGGCGAACGTTTTTTGTGCAGGGTATCCCCCGGACGGTGCTGCTGGACACCAAGACGGGCAGCAACCTGCTGCAATGGCCAGTGGAAGAAGTGGAGACGCTGCGCAAAAACTCCACCGACCTCAGCGGCATCACCATCGACTACGGCTCGTCGTTCCCGCTCAGCCTCCGCCGCGCAACGCAGCTCGACATCGAGGCGGAGTTCGAGCTGGACCGCCGCGCCGTCATGTCGCTCAACGAGGCCGACGTGGGGTACAACTGCAGCACCAGCGGCGGCGCCGCGTCCCGGGGCGCCCTCGGCCCCTTCGGCCTGCTCGTCCTCGCCGACCGCCACCTCCACGAGCACACGGCCGTCTACTTCTACGTGGCCAAGGGGCTTGACGGCACCCTCACCACGCACTTCTGCCAGGACGAGTCCCGGTCGTCGAGCGCCAACGACATCGTCAAGCGCGTCGTCGGCAGCACCGTCCCCGTGCTTGAGGACGAGACCACGCTCTCGCTCCGCGTGCTCGTCGACCACTCCATCGTCGAGAGCTTCGCGCAGGGCGGAAGGTCCACCGCCACCTCCCGCGTCTACCCCACCGAGGCCATCTACGCCAACGCCGGCGTGTTCCTGTTCAACAACGCCACCGCTGCACGCGTCACGGCAAAGAAGCTCGTCGTCCACGAGATGGACTCATCCTACAACCATGACTACATGGTCACGGACATCTAATGATGCTTTCGACTGCTGCTGCTGCATGCTTCGGATCCGTCGTCCATCTTTTTCAACATCTTAAATTCTGCAAAAAAGCATCTTCTTGTACCTATCACATCAATCCCCATCTCAGTTTTGTTATTTCTCTGCCATAATTTTTGTTTTTCTTCTTCTGATTGCTGCTTCTATTCCTGGCTATTTATCGCTCGTCCAGGCCTATATAGCTTCCAATTGTACTAGTAGCTATTACAGTGGAAGACGCCAAGTCGATGCAAGGCAAAGCCTGTAGTTGTACATGTATAATGGTGTACTATCACACCGATGAGTTATATATAATCGTTTTTAGCTCCAAATTAAAGTTTCAGTGACTCAAGATTGATGAATGGAGGTAGCTAGCGCCGAGAGAATGATTCTGCAAAGACTATATATATGCTGGTTTGATCCAGCACTAGTGACAAATACCGATCTGACCTGAACATGCCCTGATGCAGATGCTCTGTGCTAGTAGCTGGCTCCATCTTGTGTCTTGACAGTTGTTTGATTGATGCCGTTAAACGAAAAAAAAACAGTATTACTATGTTATATTAGAGCTCTCACTTGCATTGGCGGACTGCATCCTCATCATCATTAACATTTATTTATCGAATGCCCTTTCACGAAAGTTGTTTGGAGGATGATTTTTTACGCTACTAATTTAACCCCACCAAGATCTATAAATCATATGTTCGGTTCTTGGCTACGTAATCATAAGGAGCATATAGGACTGATTTGGGTTGGGGTGGCCGCGATATGCTGGGCCATTTGGCGTTGCCGGGATGATGTAATTTTTAACAAACTTAAAAATAACTCTTTTATGCAGGTTATTTTCAGGGGGGCGTACTGGCTTCGTTTCTGGGCACAGTTGCAGCGTAATGAGCAAGCCGAGAACATCCTCTCGTCGATAAGCAAGAGATTAGAGACGATTGCTTTAGATTTTTTGAATAAAGGGTGGAAACAATTATACTGTTTGCTCTAGCGTCCTGGTCAATGTTAGACCGTGGTCTGTTCTTTTTATTTTCGGTTGTGGAACTCTGTAAGTGTAGGCTGTGTACATCCATGAATATAGAGGCCAGATATTTTGATATCCATTATCTAAAAAAAATCATCATTACAGTACAAGAAAACAGCCCTTCAAGGACCCGGCCCCAACCTAGGCATGGTAATTGGTTCACGCATTTGAGTTTTGACAGCCAGCCTGCACCTAACTCTGAATCCTAACACCTTTTATTTTTCACAGATTTGGAGAAGTATCTAGAAATTCAAAATGCAATAAAACTTTTTATTAGAAAAATGAATAGCATACAACCAGAGACACCCTCAGTGGCTCAGTTATAAAGTCATGAAACTGTACTCTGACAGTAATGTAACTAGAAGGGAGTTGCAGGTGAATGTCATGTACAATTGGGCTGGTATCACCAGCAGGCTGCAGGCCCAGATATTGGGCCTCACCAGGTCACGATTCAATTCCCGCAGGCCCGACAACCTGACCCAACCCACGTCGTCTCTGTCGCTGGTTCGCCGTTCGACCGCCACCTCCTCTGTTTCTCCCAAACCCTAGCGAGCTTCCGGCGGACTACAATCGAGGCGAGTTTCTAAGTCAATTCGATTAAATTCGCCAGCCACCACGAGCAGCCATCAAGGAGGATTGGAGTCTAGGAGAGCCGGATCTCAGATTGTTGTTGCTCGCCTCCCCCTCCCTAGACCCTAGCTAATGAAATTCCAATCCAGAGTCTCTCTAATTCAGTTGAAAAATTATACTTGAGATTTGCCTTAATCATCGTTCAAATCCCGAGTTATATTTATTTATGCCTCATGCTGCACTACAATTAATTACAATTTGAAGTGGACAGGACAACAAGAAATTACAATGTCTTGTTACTCTCCTGCTCCTATACGGCTACACTTCCTGTAATAATACTCCAACCCACTCAACCTCCTGTACAGCAAGAAACGATACTAGAGCCAGAAATACAAAGAATGAATGATATACAAACTCAGTAGGTTCAAACGTTCTTTTGTGTCTCTTCGCACTCCATGTGTTATCTAGTTTGTTATACAACTATTAAGCATGGGATGTTGTTTGTAAGTATATATGATATGGAAGGCGCAGTTGGTTTAGCTTAGGCACCTAAATGTTGGTCCTAATCATACTGATGCACTGGCTCTGCCGCTGTAGATTTGATTCTCCTGTGTGCGAGTTGTGAGGAGTGAACTCATTCACAGGGAAACTCAGAGACCAATGAAATTACAACAGCAAGAATCAGCAGCAGAGCAACAGCAAGGGGGAGAGGAACAGCTCCCTGAAAATCTCATCCGTCACTTCGAGCAAATCCTCCACGATGACCCCCTCATGTATGCCTCTTTTTTTTCTCATCCATTTTTTTTTTATTTCAGTTCAAGTTACCGAACCAGAGTTTGCTAATTTCTTCCAATAAAAATATATTCTGTTCTCAGCGATGAGGTGGGGTTCTTGCACCCAACACAATTCTGTTCACTAGATTGCGCCCAAGATGGCGACACCACTTCTCAACCTCCAGAGTTCCATCACACAAGATACTTCTGGTGCAGAGACCACAAGCTCGCTATCTCCGCTGAGATCCTCCCCAAGCTTCACCATGCTGCCCGGGATGCCTACTATAGCGCAAGAGATGCCCCACTATCGCCCACTCATCTCATGAGGCACACCAAGGCACTACTCATACTTTGCCCTGACCTACTCACCGCATGGAACTCCAGGTATGCAGTGCTGTCAGTCTGTCACTCAATGTGTGCCTGGTTTGCATTTCTCATCTTTCGTTCAATTGAATACTGCAAGCTCCATGCACCAGAGTGAAGGAATTTGGATTCCACATGCTTTTCTTGCTGTCCTGCAGGAAGATGGTGCTATCAGCGGAGTATGATTTCACAAAGCTCAAGGATGAGCTGCAATTGTGTGGCTTGATCCTTTCATACTCTCCAAAGAACGAGAGCACATGGAGCCATAGGTATACCCCATCTTGCACTTGTGAAGCCAGCTTTCTTGTTGACCTCTTTCTTTCAGAAAATTCCTATCTTTTTGGAGGTGATTTTGATATAATAAAACAAAACTGCATAGAGTTTAAATTAACTATCTGCCACAGGAGATGGGTGATAAAACGAATTGCTGAGCAACATCAAGATATGTTGGAGCTTATAGGGAATGAATCCATACTGGTCAAAGAGATAGCAGAGGTTATAACTCATGAATATTTGCTTATTCAAGCCGCTAACTGCGTCAATTTGAGTGAGCTCACCAAATTATAAACTACAATGTTCAATGTTGTCCCTTACATGTAACTGGTAATTGAACTTATACACACGTACAGGTACATACAGTATGCACAAAGTTAATTTTATGCCTTTTACAGAAATCGAAAATGAACTATCGTGCATGGAGGCATCGATGTTGGATTATTCCTTACATGACAAGGAAACAAGTGAGGATAAACGATTCAACTCTTTGAAGAATCCTTCTCTGTGCTTCTTAATCTTGTAACTGGACTTCCTAGCTACAGAATATCTGCTTGTCAGTTACCAATTTCTGTTTTCTGAAGGTGCTGGATGAACTGAAGGAGTCAACAAGATGGAGTGAGCTACATGTTGCTGACAACTGCTGCTTCCACTATCGAAGAGTTAGTAGATTCCCTATGGTTGTAGTTAGTACTATATAGTACTTGAAGCAAAGAATTATTTATTACTTGACAATTTTCATATTGACCAGTAGCATCTTTTAAAAGCTGCACAATATGTTTGCAAACCAATTTGCAGAGCTTTTGATTCACACCCTGCTTTAGACTTGATGTTAATTTTGGACTTCGATTTGTTGAAATTCCTAAAGACAGTATAGTACACATGTACTGTTTGCTAACCAATCTGATTGGCAGCACGTGTACTTACCTGCCTTGTTGCATCCTTGCAGTCCCTGCTGCTTGCACTACTAGACATCCGCCTTGGGAACGGAGAAGATTCCCTTAGTTGCGAGTCAGAAATTTGCCTGCTATGGAAGGTATGGTGTATTTGTTTAAAAGCTAATTACTTTTTTCGCTACAGTTATTTGTAATCACTTCAGGCATCCTGTCCTCTCGATTTTCCATTATGAATGTGATACAAAGCAGATAACAAAGGATCCGTGTGCATATCATTATGTTTTACAACATTGCTTTTCTTTAGGCAATGGTTATTTGATACCAACCCATCTCGGTGCTGCAAAGTTGATTGTATTTGTATATGACCTGACAGGAGGAGCTTAGGTGGGATGAGATGCTGATCAGACGCTACCAAGGGAGAGAGGTTTAAAAAATAGCCTGCTATTGTTATTCCACTTGTAATTCTTGTTGGTCGAGTGTGTGTGCTTGTTTATACTAGCTTTGTTGGTGTATTGCTGCAGTCACTATGGAACCACCGACGGTTCCTTTCACAATGGTGGATACAGCACTTGGTCACCATTGAAGAAAACTGGCCGTCAACGACATCCCAGATGCATATGTTTGTCATCCAGGAGATACAACTGCTGGCAGAGTGCCAGCATGACCCTGTCGATGAGTTTGAGGAGCCCCGTGTCCAAGCAGAGCTTTCAGCACTCTACATTCTGTGGATAACAAAGGTAATCAGCAGCTGGTTTTACCCAGTTTGCTTGCTTAGTGTCGTACATTTGCTAGGATAGATTCTTGCCCTCTCAAGGGTTTAGTTTTAACAGGGAAATCGATGTGTGTTTTGTTGGATGCAGCAAGTCCCAGCTGTGAAAGGAAAGCTGGAAGAGAGGCTGCATTCCGTTTCCATGGGGAAGCTGAAGGATGTGCTGGCAGGAGCCTGCAGGCCGGAGAAGAAGAGGTTTTGGATGAATTTGCTCGGCTTGGCTGATCAATCCAGTGATATACATTAATGCATGGCCTTTCTTGTTGAGTTTGAGCCTTCAACATACATGACATGGAGGCCAAGTCTTTGCTTCAGGTCCTGTCTTCTATGTGGCTGTAAACTAGACTAATAAACTGGGGATTACTGGTAAGTTGAAAACAAAGTATACCGTACATGAAAAGAGGATGTTTGTTGTTTACCCCTCATCTGACTTTCACATTGGGAGAACTCTCAAACTGTAGCGAATGCAAAGCTGGCAGCATTTATGTCCCTGCTGCATCTTCACCCCCAAGAACAAATCTTGAAGAAAGGCTGAGTTGCTAGTAATGCTTTATACTGTAGATCATACACACCCACTTGGATCTAATAAGGCCCTGTTGTAGGGCGTGTGTATGTATTTATGTGACAGCTAGAGAGTACAGTATCTCCCTCTAGGACCAACAACTCTTATGAATCCATTAAACCTGTTTTATGATCTTAAGCTTTTAAATGACAAATTATGTTATCACTGCATAATGAGATGTAAATCCACAACCTTAACCCTTCATCTCTTCCGAAAGCTGTTTATAAATTATCAGCGACACCTTCATGTGTTTCAATCATGAACAGGCAAACTGGTAACCAGTGCAGGCCTGCTCATGTAATCCTCTGCTATGATTCTCGTTGCCAATGCAATGAATCAATGATCAACACGGGTTTGCCTCCGTTCCGTGTTGCGTGTGCCCTGGGGGACCAGGCGGACCGAAAACGACATGGATGGATTGGGATTGGGATTGGGATTGGGATCCAGCATGTTCTAGCACCCTGAATCGACCAGACACCGATCGATCCATCGAGTAGTACTGCAGCTGATGATGACAATGATAATAATGCTGATACTTATTGTCATCTGCATATTTCACTCAGGATAGAATTTATTAATACTTGCATGTGTTTTCTTGTATTCGGACAGTGAGTATGTCCTCGGTTCAAATGCAGAGTCATTTTAGTTTTGTTCTGAGTCAAATTTCTTCAGTTTTAATCAAATTTATTTATGGAAAAAAAATACTATTGAATTAGGTTCATGAGATGCGATACACCATGTAATATATGTTGACACAGCATATATAATTGTTTAACATTATGGATATAGTTGTTTTGGACAAGTTTGATTTACTACTACAAACTAAAACAAACTTTATTAGAATCTAAAACGTCGTTGAAGTTTGAAGCAAGCACTCGTGTATGTGTATGTCATTCAATCTGTCCGCATCACTACTTCGGTGACATTGATTCTTCTCAATCGATATAGCTAATCAGTATGCAGGGCGTGATGATGCTGAAAATGTCTAAGCTGTCCACAAAATCCAAGGGAAAGATAGAGACGATCCACACCACACCGACACCGTACAGCTGATGATACAGGGACCACCGTGACCACAGCATCGATCGATTTCAGGCTTCTTTCTCGTGCTTGGCCTGCCCCTGATCAGGCGCCATCGCCATGGCCACCAGGCTAGCAGCTACTGCTGACCTTGGTGCGTGTGCGTGTTGGACGGTTCATGAGGTTCTTCTTTCCTTTTTGCCAAGCTACCTGCACCATGCATACCATCAGATGGGGATAAATGCTGAGAACAACGTAAGCTATAGCTACTCAAGAAACTGACAAAGGGAATCGATAGAGATGACCCATACATACCATTCGTAGTTTTGTACAGGTGGTACAGCACAAGAAAGAGACCCGTGCATGCATGAGCAAGAGGCCGGGGACCACCAGCGCCCACGGCATGTCCATTCTAGGTCTAGCTAGCTATGATTTCTTTCTAGTTAATAATAATAACCATTGAGATGGATGTAGCTTATTATTAGGGAATGAAGCTAAAATTCCTCACCTCCTCCCCACATATAAGTTTACTCCCTCTATCCTAAAAAAAAGAGTCATTCTCGCTTCCCCAAAAGTCAGCAACTTCTAACTTTAACCAACTATATTTAACAAAATATTAATATTTAAGATACATAATTAGTATCGTTAGGTAGATCTTTGAATATACTTTCATAATAAACTTATTTAGAGATATAAATGTTACACACATTTTCTATAAATCTAGTCAAAGTTAAGAACGTTTGACCGACACGATTCCCATAGCGACAATATTTTTGGGACGGAGGGAGTAGGTGGCTATGACTCTCTTTGGCCATTTTTTAGATGCACGCTCTGTGAGTTCATATACTCTTGACAGTTTGTTCAAAAACTAAAGCCGACAGAGGAAGCCAAAAGTTCCCGCTGACTGGTCTTGTCAGAAAATCTTTGAGTGAGAAATTGGGCTTCATGGAGAAAGAAGAGTTATGGATAAAGCTTATTCAAGGATGCGGCCACACTCAAAGGTTTTCCCAGAAAAGAACGGTGTCCCTTGGCCACGGTTGCAAGAAGCTATTATTCTAAAAGAATCAATCAGTTTGATTATGCCCCTCCACCAAAACAGTCCAACTAGTGTTCTACCAGGTTCCCTTTTCTGTAAAGACATTTCCATGTTATGCCTTGTTTAGATACGCATGTATCTACTTCAAACCACATGGATTGGAATGGTTTGAAATGTAAATTAGTTCAAATACACTTCAACACATGTGGTTTGAGAGAGATACATGTGCATCCAAACAAGACCTTAGGTGAATCCAGGGGATGTCGACATGATTATAGAACTTGTGGAAACATTTGGAGAGCTATGAGATTATTGATGCCAAGACCTTGTTCTTTTGATCTTCTAGCTTTGGTCTCCTTGTCTTACCCCTCGTTTACATGTGAACCTTTTTACCATGCACCGTTAAGGAGCACATAAGAAGTTCCTGCACTTATTAACAATCTTCACGTACACCAACCTATATATCCATTTGTCAAGAAAAGCCTTTTTTTCCTTAAAAAATGAAGGGTAGATGATTGTTTGTCATGCAACACGTAGAATAGAACCATGAAAGATAAATTTTCTATCACAATATGCAACACAAAAGGGAGATGTGTTGGGGCTGTTTAGATGAAAACCTCCTCTTCATTGTGCAGTGTAGCCAATTAAGCAACGGATGCTGGCTCCAACCATCTAAGTAGGCCTATCACATATCTATTTTGCTGGAATTATCTTTAATGCATTGTTGATAACTTTATCCATGGAAATTGGCCAAATCTATCACATAGTATATATATTGTTGGGTTATCTTCAATGGTTGATAACTTTATTCATGGAAATTGTACCAATATAAAAATGTCTATTTTGCTAGAATTAAATATCTCTAATGGTTGGTAACTTTATCCACGGAAAATTGATCATAGAAGATGTGAGTTGTATGAGGAACCACAGAGAGTTGGCTTTCTGTTGCCATCATATCGGTGGGAGGGATGACGATATCCATCCATCCATCCATCATGAAATGAAATAATATTATTTATGATACTTAATAACTATAATTAAATTCATCATGAATATATTTTTAATATTATATATATATTTGGAGTCATAATTCATTCTAAATATTAATAATTTTTATCAGCTTAGCAAAGCTTTTTTTTTATTTTTTACTCTATCTAAACCCAAAAATTACATTTTTATGGAACAGAAATAATATCATTTTTTTTTTGTTTGGGTACAGAGGCGATACCAGCAATGCTAGCTAAAGCGAAGCGATAGATAAAGAGATGCCGATATGATTTATGCCATACCGCAGCTAGCTAGCGCCCACTCTGGCATGCATTGATCGATTGTAGCAGCTAGTTGAAACGGACACCTCACCTGACCTGACCTCATTCATTTGTCATTCTCTCATCGATCAGTTGTCACTGCAGAGATGATGATGAGGTTACTGTTACTGGGGAAAGAAATTATTAAGCAGTTAACTCTGTATGTATGTAATTATTACATCGGCCTGCCATGCATGCTTATGCCAGGCTCAGTGTTGTGGCAATGGTAACACTGAGTAACAGTAATTATTATTATGAGTATTATTACTATTATTGGGAGTACGGAGTACTGTACTGTAATTATTAACTGGCTCGACCGCCTGTGCTTCAATTCTGCTGACAAAACTAAGATATTTACACATACAGAAAGAAAGAAAGAAAAAAAAAAAGAGGAAAATTTAAGATCCAAAGCAGCTGCCAAGATCGAGCTGAAGAAGAAGGAATCGATGATTGCCAATCACTAGCCAAAGCGTTGGCTAGTGATCAGGCAAGCAGGAAGGAAGCCTGATAGATAATTCGATCAGGACGACGACGGCGATGGCGCCGTGGCGGACTCATCTGCAGCAGGCAGCTGCGCGGCATCGTCGGCTGCTGCTGATCCGGCGGCTACGGCGGCGGCCGGCGCGCGGCAAGTCGGGCAGGACGAGCGGCGTCCCCGCGCGAGCCAGAGGTCGATGCATCGCGCGTGGAACCCGTGGCGACATGCCGGCATGACGCGGACGGCGTCCCCGTCCGCGAACTCGGCGAGGCAGATGGCGCACTCCGCCGCGGCGCCCGCCAGCTTGGTGGCAGCCGCAGCGGAGTAGTACACCAGTGCAGGCGGCGGCGGCTGCTGCACGGCCGGCTTCTCCGGGTCTTCATCCAACACGCCGCCGCTGCGGTTGCCCTCCGAGTCGTGGTCGTGCCTTGTTGCAGCGGCGGCGCCGCCACGGCTGCGGCGGAGCAGGTAGCGTACGGCCGCGTTGAGCGCGAGGCCGAGCGCCAGCGCCGCCAGCAGTGCTGCTAGGATGATGGCCATGTTGCTGGCGAAGTCGCCCGCGCCGGAGTAGGGCCCCCAGCGGTTGGTGGCGATGCTGGTGGTGGTGGCGCCGTGGCTTTTGCTGCTGTTGGTGGTGTTGGTGCTGGGCTCCGACGACCGCTGCTGGTCGGCCAGCCCCTGCGTCGCCATGGCCATGGTGTGGCTAGCTAGCTGCTGCTGAGGGTTGACTGCCTCGCCTAGCAAAGCAAGCAAGCGGATAGAGACAGTGGGTATATGTGAGGGAGTGGGACTGACTGGCTCGATCACTGATTGGCCGAGACCACAGACAGAAAGGTATCACCACGGACCAAACCAACGGCAACGGATCGATGGAGTGAGCAGAGCAGACAGGTGACTGCTGCAGCGAGGTGATGAGGGTGACGTGGCACGCAGCCTTTTACATGTGGGCTGTTGGGTGTGTATGGTTCCTCCCAACGTCCTCATCATATCGAATTCTTATTCTCCGTCACATTAAAATACCGGCATATATATATATATATATAAAGTACTAAATGTATAGATAAAATAAAAAAGCTAATCGTACATTTTTGTTGTACTTTGTGAGATAAATATTTTAAACCTAATTAATCAATATTTGGATAATTATTATTAAATAAAAACAAAATTGCTACAGTATGACATGACAAGCCCATTTCCAGGATCTATCCCTAACCGCCTCTGCTTGTCTGCTTGTACGTACGTGCGCGCTTGTCCGCGTTCCTTCCTTGCTTGCGAATACAGTGCTGTTTATATGACAGCACAGATCATGAAAAAAAAATGCTACAGTCTGCCATTCTTCTTCTTTAGTATTCACCAACCAAGAAGTGTCAAAATTCATGCATTTTATGTCCCAACTGGATTCAGTTACCGTGAAACAATAGCTCAGCCGCTGAAATAAAGAGATATTTACTTGTATGGTCTTGAAAAAAAAAACATCTTTCTTGTATGATCATATTTTTTTTTGAACTTACTTCTATAGTCTCAAAATGAAATTTTCTTCCTTCTATGGCCTTCCGTCCGATTCTGGTCGCTAACGGTGTTAACTGTTGAATAAAATTACCATTTTACCCATAGCGGGACAAAATAATATTTTAATAGAAAAACTGTATCTATTTCATATGACCTCGGATGAGGACGAGTTTTATATGAAAATTGTAGCAATTGACGATATATACAACTTTGTAGTTTTGAGTTTTTTAATTTGAGATCGTTAAGTTATTCAAAAAAAATTAAATAAAGTTTCAGCAATATTTAATATTTATATTATTTTTTTAGCATCGTAATGATCTCAAATGAGAAAACATGCAACTATAAAGTTGTAGATCTCATCGAGAACTACAACTTTCATAAATAAAATATTTTTGTTTAATACTATATAATAAAGATATGATTTTTTCGAGGCGACAAGTGATTGTATACGACTGATATACTGCTGAAACTTTGTTTAGTTTTTTTAACAACTTAACGATTTCAAATTAAAAACCTTGAAACTAAAAAGGTGTAGATCTCGTCGAGTGCTATAATTTTCATATAAAATTCGTCCTCATCCGAGATGGTATGAAATAGATACAATTTTTCTATTAAAATCTTATTTTGTCCCGCTATGAGCAAAATGGTAATTTTACCCAAAAGTTAACACCGTTAGCGAGTTGAAACGGACGGAAGGCCATAGAAGGAAGAAAAAATTATTTTGAGACCATACAGCTAAGTTAAAAAAAAATAGGGGTAGTTTTTTCAGGGCCATATAGGTAAACAGCTCAAATAAATTACATATATGCTAGCTGACGAACGAATCTGTCTATGGTAGCAAAACTGGAACTGATTTTTTTTTTTGAAACTAACTGGAACTGAATTGGCTAGCTAGAGGGCAACACAGCTGAAAAGGGGGTGGATTATATCGGATCACGTCTCGGGGGGAGGGGCGGCCGACATGAAAAGATGACTGCAACACACTACTAATTAATATCTGCGCTACCCAACCCATTCTTATCATCTTATCTCGTCATGCAATGGATATGATGGCCTAGCTATACCATACTACAGTACCTTTACTTTCTGCATATATACTTAGACACTATATTATATTATATTACCGTGTATCAAGTTGAGTCTATTAGGGACTCATTCTAGGGTCGTAGGACGACACCAGGACTCTTGTGGTCGTCCTTCCTCCTCCTTATATCCCCTAGAGCCGCCACAAATAGATTGAGTTTTGTTTAGATGAAAGTTTAGCTGCTGCTACTTTCTTGTAGACGCGGTGTGTCGACTAGACCATCCGTTACCCCACCTTCATATGTATCACATCTGAACCTTCATCTCTTATTTGCAATTAAGTGTTTGTTCTACTTGTTCTTACATATTACATTATATTCATCTAACAGGAGAGGTCGCTCCCCGCACCCCGAAGCTAGGCAAATCAGACCATGTTCTGAATATTTCTTTCGTTTGTACTGAACTGTTTTCATAAATTACCTGTGTTCTGCTGCTGCTCATCTCACTTTATATACATAGGTACATACATCCATGGCAGCAAACTAAATAAATAAACTGATGATTTTTTCCCCACTTCTGTTTCCTACTTTTTTTTTTCTGTAAGCCCCTCACCGTCGCCGTTGGCCCAATAACTCCCTATAGGGCCATGTAATTCCACAGGCCTCAAGCTCACCCCAAACCCTGCTGGTTGCTGCTGACGGACGCCGCACGACCCGCACGTGAGGAGCGTTGCAGGCGCCACCCGCCGGCGCCGGCCTCCTGGCTCTCCGCTGTAGCCGCCGGCCGCTGGTCGACCTCCGCGTCATGTAAATTTTTTTTGATTGACTTTGCACAAACCAAACACACTCCGGCCCATACGTCTCAGCTTGTGAGCCCAATAGTGCTCCCCCGTTAGGCCCATCAACAAGCCGCGCTGCTCTCGTCTGATCAGTCGCCCGGCTCCCTCGCGTTCCTCATTTCTGCCTTCCTTCTCCTCGCCCACCGCCGCGAAGCGAAGCGAAGCGCACACAAAAAAAAACCCCGCCCTCCAATTCCAATCTCGCCGCCGGTGCTCCGCGTCGCACCTCCAGGAGCAGCCTGTCCTCCATCCGATTGAAGCGGCTTCAATCCTTGAGCCCATAGGGCCGCCCGCGTTGGAGTTGGGGAACGAACGTCTCCCTCTCCGTTGCTGCCCCTGCTACTGCTACCATCAGTTGGCGCTGGAATTTGGTATGCGTCTTTCTCGACCTACTCTCCTCAAATCCTATGTACCCGCGCACATATCTTCCTTTCTACAGAGTCCTCTGCTTTGCAAATCCATGCCTGCTGCTTGTGATGGACGAAAACGTAATCATCATTATTCATTGAACGCAACGGATATTGCTGTGCTACTTCATCGTGCTTCGAATCGATACCTGACGTGGTGCTTAGCATATCTGCTACTAATAGTAGCATGTTTATTCTAGCTCTTATGAGAAGAAATACAAACTAGCATTATTATATTTCAGCAGCTACAGGGACACCACTGTTCTGTTCTTATTATAAACATATTTAACTGTACAAGTGCCCCACTCATTTTTCATCCCTTATTCTGGCGTCATGCATGATACACCTTGATTGTGTATTTGGCACTCACATCTAAGTCTCGACTCGATGACACTGATTGGTCACGAACTCAATATTTAGTTCAACACTGATTGCTCACTATGAGTTTATGAGATCTTCAGTAGTACTGTAACAACTAAAATGGCAGGGAACAACACTGCTTCTAGTTAAGCTCTGTGCTATGCACGTACCAGATATGTTTTTCAGGTCCGGTCCAATGTTTCCGTCACATCTGCACATTATATATAATATACTAATTGTACATCTTGACAGTTTCCTTCACCTTTTGATGCTCATGGCATCACTAATATGTCTTGATCAAGTTCTGTGTAGGATATTGATCCTCATGCCTCTCATAACTGCTGCCTCTATTTATTTGACTTTTCAAAGAGAGATTAATATGCTTCTACTCGCTAAAGGGTTACTAAACCATGTGTGATGTTAATATTTGGCTCCTACTTCTGTGCCTGACGCTTTTCCCCCATTGTTTTTCAACTGTAGCAGAATTCCTATGGAGGCGATCTCATCCTGTCCCATCTGCAATATACAAGTTCTCACGGTTGAGCTGGAATGGTAATGGAGGATTCTTCTCCATGCTTCTGCAATTGAGCGTCTCCTCTCTTCTTCTTCTTTTTTTTTCTCCATGGCATTATACAGAACATACCACTATCTTATGCAATGTTTGCCATAATCATTTGTAGGCATGCCAATAGCCACTTTGATGATGATCAACTCCAAAGGGACATGGAATTAGCACATCAGATGACAATTGCTGAATCATCAAGTACAGATACCATGGTAATAATCTCGCTTTGCCTTTTTTCTCTCACATTGTTTTTTAATAATAGTAGCTGTAGATCATGGTCCATTTCAATAATTGGAACTTTGAAAGGTTTTCTCTGCATAGCACTTGCTGAATCTAGTAAAGATACCATCGGAATATTCTGCTCACAAGTTTATCTCTTTCGTTTAAGAATATTATAGGTGTGGATCATTATTCATTTCAGTAGTACAATTTCTGTGTGGGGGGTAGGGGCGCCATACAGTGTTCACATGTATTGTTTGAAAGATGCACATACTTACCTCCTGGTGCTGTTGCTGTTAAAACCTTCATCAGAGATATGCTTAGAATTGAGCAGAAAGTGAAATACTGTTCCAATTGTCCTGGTTTGTGATCCACTAGTCCAGAAATGCCTTGGTACTCGATGTTTTGCTTTCCTTATTTTGGTAGGGTTATAATTCAGGTGATCTTTTTTGCAGAATGACCCAAAACTTTATAGTGGATCATTCACCAGTGACTCCAATACTCTAGGGGCCTCATCGAGTCAGAGTGGATATTCATGCCATTACAACAAGCTATTGGATGATCAAATCTCTTGTTTGATTGGAGCACAGATTCGAAGCAAAGTTCAAGAAGTGGAAGGCGATATTATGAGCTTGTTGAGGGACTGCTTGGAGTCAGAAGCTGGTTCATTGACAAGTATTATATCGGGCTATATTGACCATCATCAGAGTCTTTCATCAGAAGATAAGGGATGGGGATGTGGATGGAGAAATATTCAGATGCTGAGCTCTCATCTATTGAAGCAAAGACCAGAAGCTAGAGAAGTATTATTTGGTGGTTTTGGATTTGTTCCTGACATCTCTTCACTCCAGCGGTGGCTTGAGATTGCTTGGGATAAAAATTTTGATACGGTAGGCTCCAGCCACTTTCATAACAAAGTCTATGGTGCCAAGAAATGGATAGGGACTACAGAATGTGCTACCCTCTTCCGCTCGTTTGGCCTCCGCGCAAGGATTGTAGATTTTGATAGCACAGAATCATCTGACCTCCAAAGTAAGAATGGAAGGCGTGCAGCGAGTCAAGTACAAGGACCTATGGACAAGTTCTTAATAAAAAATAAATCTCCAAAATCATCGTCTGAACTTTGTCGAGAGGATGCTCAAAGTATGAGAGGACAACAGGTCCTTGTTGACTGGGTTTGTAACTACTTTGCAAGTGAGTGTTCTGATAGATTTGCCACACAAGCGTGTCACTGTCAGCAATAAAACGTAAGAGCTTATATGTCTCCCTTTTGAGAAATGTTCTATCCCATAATCTGAAATGCTTACAGTATCTACAAGTTACTCTGTTATAGAGTAACTAATAAAGAGGTACCATTCACAGGCCACTATATTTTCAACATCAAGGTCATTCAAGGACAATAGTTGGGATTCAAAAGAAAATGGGTCATGGTGGATCTCAAGAACAATACAGCCTTTTGATTTTAGATCCTGGCCATGTAAGTTACAGTTATCATTAATTTTATTGGTGTGAACTGTTTTCCCTTTAGTTGTCAGTTAATTGTATTTAATTTCAGTCTATTTGAAGATCAGCTTATGGTGTAAGTTTGTTGGTTTCAAAGCTCAGCAAGTGTTGCACTATTTGGTATTTTTGGCTTTTCGTTCTTCATGCTTTTTGCTGAACAATTACTTTGAGGACCACCAACATAAACTGAACATCTGGTGTCTAGCTCAGCGTGGATGTATGTTTAGCTCTATAGAATATCTTCAGGCCCTCTAGCTTCATGTGAATAGACTCTTGTGATATTGATTGTGAAAGCAGCAGCTTAGACTTCAGAAATGCCAACCTTCGTTGTACCAAGTCACTGTTTTGATGTGTTGCAACATATTGTGGATTATATTTCTTTGCTTTGGATCCTTATTTTGCATGCATAGTCCATTCTGAAACTGCTAGTGTAGACTTTTAATTGCTGTTTCTTTGTTAGTATGCGATTCAAATGTTTTCCTTTAATGCCACAGAGAACTGCAGATCTAGAAAGGTCTCTAAGAAGCAAAAAGGGATGGCAGCGTCAGGTGAAGAGAGGTGTCCACACGCTCAGGAAGCCACAATATCAGGTACATCAAATGTCACAAAGTACATGGAATTTAGAAGGCTTGCATGAATTTGTACACTTATATAATACATTCTCTGGTGTATATGTCATGTTAGCAGTTGTGTTATGTGGATCCTGGAATTGCTAGTTCAGAAGAGATGGAGCAACTGAAGGATATTAATAATGATAGTATACTAGTCAGGTTTTAGGTTCCTGGTGAGTATGAAAACCAACCCTGCCTTTTGTTTATATATGTTAACAATAAAGATGTGCTGGGAAATTTGGATCACTAATCTTGTTATCCATTGTTCAGATTATGTGACAAAAAGAAAATGAACAATTAAATTATGAGAAATTGTGTCTAACTAATTATTGGTTTTCATACCACTGTTTTATTGATGCTTCATTGGTTATTTTGACCTAGCTGAATGCTGTATTTGTGCAGTATTACCTTGATGTTGTGAAGCATGTTTCTCTGAATTTCTTAATGGTTCAACAGAAAACAGGATGAGGGTCACAGGGCACTCTTCCCTGGTTGAAGAAACAAGAACATCTAATGTGTTGTCACTGTGCCGCCCTGCAGAAAGTATGATATATTTTTAGCCTGTGTTCTGTGAAAATTCTTTAAGTCTTAGTCGACATTTGTTCAGCATCTTGAATATTCAACAGTTAATGCAACCCTCTCTCATGCCTTTTTTTTATCACAAAAAAAACGAAAATTCAGAAAAAATGAATGCAATTCGAGGTGTATGGCAATTTAATATTTGGTGTGGTCCTAACAAGACATGCTTGACTCATGTGAAATGCCAAGTGAGGCTTGCTGCGTAACTGTTGTTTACTGGATCTTTGACACAGCCTGACTGATTCTGATTGGCAGACTGAATCCGCTGTTGTTTGGAGGACCTTTGAAGAACCCTGACTGCTTTTATACTGAACCTGCCAGTTGACGGTGCCTGCATCTGAATCTGTGGTGTTGGTAAACGAAACAGAACTTGACGTTGCTATCTTATGTGCCGGTACAGTCACTTGTGTTCAAGCGGAGAATCAAGTATTTATGCATATAACATCCTTTGGCTAATCTTTTGTTATGCATCTGATGACGCGCACTCAGCTCAGTTGACTAGAATATTGACTCAAGGATTGTATTCTGCATGGAGTTGGAATCTGGAAATGGTTGAAGCTGCTTTCAGTTACAGCAGGATCATGTTCCTAAAGCTAGAAGATTTCTGTGAAAGTTGTCAGCTCATCAGATTATCTATGATAGATTAACAACGAATTTTGTAGGTTATGTGTTCCTAAAACATTGAAGAATTTTGGATAGTATTCCTTGATAAATTGTGATTCAGTTGGACGAAACTACCATGAAGGAGGTTTGGGTTGGGGCGGCTACTATCCATCGTGTCATGCGTCAGACATGAAAATGTGTGTGTTTGAAATGTAATTTCGCTCTCTTTGCTTGTTGGGTGTTATGTTGAGCCATTCAGAGTTATTTGCACGTACTTCGCTTGTATCGTTATGGTTCACAACACTAGACTTGTGCTCTGGATTTCATCAAGTCCGAATGGCAGCTGGTCCATCATGGTCACTATGAATACAAGGTACTACCTTATGGAGTTACTGTGGGACCTGGTACTTTTCAGACTGTCATGAATTCAGTTCTGGCAACTCTACTTAGAAAATGTGCAGTGGTTTTCATTGATGACATTCTCATGGCTGTGAACTAATTTTTCATTCTTTGAAAAGGAATAGTTAATATTCAGTATTAAGCTGAATATTAAGCTGTGAACTAAGTTGGTCGGTATTTGTTAATACTATCAGTATTTTTATTACAGTAGTGTTAATATTTAGTTTTTTTTATTTCTATATTGAT
This sequence comes from Microstegium vimineum, assembly GCA_022036555.1. Classification (NCBI taxonomy): domain Eukaryota; kingdom Viridiplantae; phylum Streptophyta; class Magnoliopsida; order Poales; family Poaceae; genus Microstegium; species Microstegium vimineum. The sequence goes on along the minus strand of CM039122.1, from coordinate 264,913 downwards.
CAGTATTTATCAGTATTTGTTTTGTAAGACGAAAAAACTACTTTAGATACTGACAATACTTAAAATACTAGTACTCGAAGATACTGATAAATACTAAAGATATACTTGAAGATACTGAATAAAATACTGATAAGAATATTGACATCATAATTAGTATTCGTAATAAAAATACTCATAAGAAACAAAAATACTTAATATTAACATGGTAATCACTATTCATAATAAAAAAATACTAATAAATATTGACAACTACTAAAATAAAAATACTGAATATTTCAAACTCTAATCGGTATTTGCAATAGAAATATTAATAAATACTAACAAATATTGACAACTACTGAAACAAAAAAACTAAATACTGAAACCCTAATTAGTATCGTACTAAAATAAATGTTGTAATCCTAATCAGTATTTATATCTAAGAAATACTTACATGTATTATATGATTAATTATAGAGGTATTTTTCCATGTATAGCCTTATTAAATAAGTCTGGGAGTGTGTTTGTTACAAGAACAAGTGGAGGCTGGGCTGGTTAGCACAGCTCGGCTAGACCTCTCTGTATTTGGTCGCCAGTTCGAATCCTGGCTGGTGGGCCGGCAGGTGGGGAAGCTGGGTCGCGCGAGGAAGAGTGTGGGATGGTGGGCCGACAGGGGGGAAGCTGGGCTACTGCGCCTGCGCCTGAGTGGGAAAGAAGCTGGGCCGCGCGAGTAGGTCCGGCCGATCAGTGGAAGCTGGGGCAATTGCTGGTTGGATAGTGGGTGTGGGTGTAGAATAGTATTCTATATATTGCTGGTGATGTTGATTCAAGCAAAAGCACAAATGGCTGCCTTTTCTTCCTGGATAACAACTTGGTCAGTTGGCAGTCAATTAAGCAGAAGGTTGTAGCACTCTCAAGCTATGAAGCTGAGTATGTGGCCAAGACTATATGAGCAACACAAGCACTATGGCTATCAATGTTGCTGCTGTGAAGAAGAGTGGAAGTTGTGGAACTGAAGGTGGACAACAAGTTTGCACTGGCACTTGTCAAGAATCCAGTGTTCCATGACCGGAGCAAGCACATAAGGACCAAGATTCACTTAATCATAGACTGCATGGATGAGCGAAGCATCAGGGCAGACTACATTTCTACAACAGAGTAGCTAGCCGACATTTTCACCAAATCGTTTGGCAAGACCAAGTTTGAAGATATGAGAACCAAGATTGGGCTCAAGAAGATCATCAAGACAAGTGACAGTAAGGCTTAGGGGAAGAATTGATAGATAAGCATATCCTGAAAAACACTTTAGTCATTAGTTCTTACTTCAATCACTAGATAGTAATCGTCTTTACTTTATCCTTTCTTAACCTTATATTTGGCCATAAGGCACGAGGCACGACGGTCTGGTGAAAGACCTTGTTTGGTTTTGGTTAATTGATGAAACCTATGGACTAACCCTTGAACTAAGTGAATGATCAAGATATGGTGGTTCACCTTGATACATGGAGCTAGATGGATGATCATGATGGATCAAGTGCTCCATGGACTAAAGAAAAGAAGAAAGAGAAAAACAAAAATGGGCTCAAGGCAAAGGTATATCTATAGAGTCATTTTTGGTTTAGTGATCAAGACACTATAGAGAGTCTGATCACCTTTAGGATAGATAGACGTACTATTAAGAAGGGAAAACTCATTTCGATTACGGTTATCATGTGCCACTAGGTTTGCATTGCATCCATATAAAATGAACCTAAGTGACACAAACTAAAATAAATCCAAGAAATATATGTTACAAAGGCTAACACAGGTGAACAAGGTTTGAATTATAAGGTGTTAGCACTTGAAGACTTAGAGAAGAAGAAGAAGCTCGACCTAGCTCTCAGAGGGGCTCCGGACGCAGGGTTCGGACGCAGGCAAGATGCCATCCGGACCATTGGTCATACGACCGGAGGCATACCCTAGGCCTCGGGCTCACTGGACAGAGGAACCAGACGCTAAAGAGGGTCCGGACGCAGGCCTCCAGTCGCGGGTCCGGAGCTTCAGAGCTCTCTGGTTGCTCACTGCATAGCAACCGGACGCAAGATGATGGTCCGGACTCGCACTGTGTAGTGCGTCCGGAGGCTCTCGATGCTCTCGGGTTGCCCTGGAAATATTTCCGGACGCTGGTCCGGACGCTACTTTGCCTTGCGTCCGAAGTCGACACGTTAGCGCAGAGAAGGGCACCAACGGGCAAATTCAAATTGAAGGAGGGTCCGGACGCATGCGCGTTGGTCCAGACCCCCCATGAAGACTGCGTCCGGAGTCACAGAGAAGGCAGTGGAAAGGGGCAAAACGGCTAGCTCGGCTTGGATGACTATTTAAGTGGTTTGGCCGGTTCCTAGGGCACTCTCTTGCACCTTCTATTCACTTGAGACATTTGTGCTTGCTTGAGATAGCCCCCAACTCATCTCTCTTTGCTTCAATTGCATTCTTGTGAGAATTTGAGTGAACCAAGTGCATTGATCATTGCATTGCATCTTAGTGGCACTTGGTCATCGTCATCGCCGCGAAGTTTCTTGTTATTCTTGGTGTTTGCCAACACCTAGATGGCTTGGCGATTGAGGAGAAGCTTCGGCACATGTTGGCGATTGTTCGTGGCCGGCTTCATCATTGTGAGAAGGCTTGTACCCACCTCGGCGCAGCGCCAAAGGGTAACTCTAGTGGATTGCTCGTGTCTTTGAGTTACTCTCATTTGGGTGGTTTCTAGTGGCGCCCGAGTAGTGGGCTTGGCTTGTGAATTGCCAATTAGCCACCGAAACACCATTTGAGTAGTCGACACAACGGGGACTAGCTTGGTGGCAACCAAGTGAACCTCGGGAGAAAAATCGATTGTCATCTTGTCTCCCGGCTACTCTTTGGTATTCATTGTGATTGGTTCATCCTATTGACATCCATACATCACAAGGCATCGGTATAACAATCACCTACTCTCTTGTATTTACTTCTTCCATATCTTGTCTAGTTAAGCTTGTTAGTTAGTCTCTTTGTGAGTAGTTCTTGCTAGCTTGTGTTAAGTGCCTTAGGTTTTTGCTATTGTTTGATAGGCACTTAGCTAACTAGAATTGCATCGGATAGGTGGCTTTACACCCTAAGTAGAGCTAGAGCAAAAAGCTTCGCTTAAGTGTTATCTAACCTTTTGCTCTAGTATTTTGTAGAATTTTATTAGGCTATTCACCCCCCTCTAGCCATCTAGGACCTTTCACCTGGCCCATGGCACGATGTTTTGGCCTCGTCCGAGCACGACACTGCCCGATCTAAGAGGCGACACGAGAGCGGCCCGATGACTGTGATTCCAACGACTAATTTGATTAAAATGACTTGCTAAAATGATTTGTGATAACTAACAATTGAGTTCTAACCTGTTAAAAACGATGAACACTTATGAAAAACTGAAAATGATGAACACTTATTATAATTTTGAAATGTTTCTCGCATGACGGACCATGGGTCGGCCTGGCCCAACAGGCGACCCGACACGGTAAAACGGCACGCGGGCCCGGTAGCCAGGCACAAAGCACGACCAGGCACGGCCCGTCAGGCACGGTGGCCCAAGGAGGCACGACACGGGGCTACACGACACGACAAGATGTCCATTTGTACTTAACCTTCAAGTAGTCTTGTAAGATATTTTAGGAATATGCTCTAGAAGCAATTTGTATCCCAAGATGAACTCATGTATATAATGACATATTAGGCCAAGAGGTTATTTACCTTTGGCTCACCAACATAAAGCACGTTCAATCTCAGCTCATCCAATCCCTCAAAGACATGCCTGTAAAAATTGTCACAATTATCTGTGCTGATATTAAAACATTACATAAATGATATTTGATAAATAAAGACAATGTTACCTTAAAAGCTTCTGAAGCATCACAAGACCATAGGTTTAGAAATTCTAAGTTGAAGCACGATGATATAGACTCTCCGTATATTTAACACACATCTTAACAAAAGAGGACTTATTAGATTTCTTAGGCTTCAAAATTGATTCTAGATGTAGTATGTTCTCATGATAAATTTCTCTCAATATACACAACGAAAACTGGTCGTTGGGATTAGCTAAGTCTAAGCACATCTCCTGCTCATAGTTTGGAGCATCACGAATCCCTGATGGCTTGTCAAGGAAAATAAATCAATTGTTAAATCAACCTCATCATCACCACCGTCCTGGATTTTCAATGGTGTCAGCTTTGAGTCAAGTTTCTAAGTAATAAAATAGAGTTAATTGATAGAAACATAAATTTATTAAGTTTACTTGACGAAAAGCATGAAACATTGGTACCAAACGACACCTCGCGCCCTTTTTTCACACACTGATCACGTGAGTATCCTCTCTATGTGTTTTTCTTTTCTATTCATGTTTTAGTCATATGAAGCAAATGAGGCTGGGGGATTGATTTGTCACTGGTCTTCTATTGATTTACATTGATGGATTTTTTACAGCGATATTTGGAGCTTTGTTCAATATATGTCCTGGAAGTGGCTTTATGCTGAGAAAATTAAACTTGAAGACTTCTATGTGAAGATCCTGCATGGGAGTGTCCCTAGGATTATGATTCTTATCACACCAATGTATGTGCTTACATGTATGTTTTTTATTTTTTATTTAGCGTAACAACAACCCCAGCTAACAATTGAATTACTTCAGTTAGGGAGCTCTAAAAAGAAGTTTTTGTTGCAACACAAGAGTGAGACAGAACTTGGGACAATATTGATTTGATGATACAACAGTGTTGCCAACTTTGCAATATCTAACTCACAGAATCTTCACAAAGGTTTTGCAAGTATATCCGTGAAGGCATAAAAATTAAGATCGTCAAGAATTATCCAGTCAATTGGATTATTGCTGAAAAGACATGTTACATCTACCATCTCATTTCTGGCAGCCCCTTTGCTAAACATAAGATGTGGTCGAAGGTTAATCAAGACTCGAGACTTGAATGGTCAAAAGGTACTAATGGGGGTCAAAAGGTACTAATGGGTGTCTTCTTCCTGTCATTCAAGAAATGTTTGGCCTTAAGTGCAATAACAGCAAATGCGACACTACAAAGACATATGACTATATTCAGCTCTTCAGAAATAGTCATAAGCATTTTGATGACCTCCCAAATTACATAAAGGTATTGTTCTAATCCTTGTACATCACAAGTTCTGTGTTCGTGCTATAGAACAATTTTGCCTAAAATTGTAAATCCTTTTTACAAGTTATGCTTAGTGTCAGCCGTGATGGTTTAATTGGATCGATGGAGACCTGGGAACCGAAGATTTGGGTACTGCTATACGAAATTGTAAAAAATGTTTTTTATATTGTTTATACTCTCCAACAGTTTTTCTATATCTCATGCGCAGTCTAGAGAGTCATTCTCGTCTTCTATATTTGGCTAGCGAAAAACCCAGAATAGAAGATAGCTATATTTGCATAACCATTTACAAAAGTTGTTGGAGTATGTTTTTTTCAATAAAATCTCCATTCCTAACATTTAGAAACAATATAGAGAGTCTCTTGGAGATGCTCTTAGAACCTTCATCAGGGATAGTATATAGCAGAAAGTGAAATACTGTTCTAATTGTCCTGGTTTGTGATCCACTAGTCTAGAAACGCCTTGGTACTTGATGTTTTGCTTTCTTTATTTTGGTAGGGTTATACTTCAGCTGATCTTTTTTTTACAGAATGACCCAAAATGTTATAGTGGATCATTCACGAGTGAGTCCAATACTCTAGGGCCTCATCGAGTCATAGTGGATACTCGCACCATTACAGTGAGCTATTGGATCGATGAACAAATCTCTTGCTTGGTTGGAGCACAAATTCAAAGCAAAGTTCAACAAGTCAAAGGCGGTACTATGAGCTTGTTGTAGCCGCTTAGAGTCAGAAGATGTTCCTCGACAAGTATGATAACATGCTATATATTGACCATCATCTGAGTTTTCATCAGAAGATAAGGGGTGGGGATGTGGAAAGAGAAATATTCAGATGCTTAGTTCTCATCTATTGAAGCCACAAGCGAGACAAGTATTATTAATAATGGTTATCATTTGTCAACTAATTTGTCATTATGCTTTGAAAAGGGTTGTCAATATTTTTTGGTAAAGCACGGCAGCGGAGGCGAATTGATTTTGTAGCACGGCTTTCTAGACCAGTGAGGGTGACGTGTAAGGCACAGGCAGCCGCACGAACACGCACAAAAGCAGCAGAGAGGAAGGGATCCAAAACCGAAATCCAAATCCAAATTCCTTCCCAATCCAACCTCTCTCTGCTCTTCCTCGGTCGCTCGTCTGAATCATCCCCACCGCTTCACCGCCAGCGCCAGCCAATGTCGTCAGGCGACGGCGACGCGCGCGGCCTCGAGGCGGCGGCGGCCGCCGCGGCCGAGGCAGCGCGGGAGCTGCGGGAGGCGGCCGCGGCCCTCGTCGCCACCCGCGCCGCCGAGGAGGACGCGCTGCGCAGCCGCGCCGTGGCTCTTGACGCCGACGTCCGCCGCCTTCAGGGCTCGCTCCACGCCCTCGACCCCTCCACGCTCGACAAGGTCCTCCTCCCCTTCCCTTCCTGGCTTCCTCCACTTCTCCTCCTGCCAGAGCCAGACTCTGGCTCATGAGAGCGCGGTTGCTCCTCCCGTATCTCAGATCGCGATTAGCTTGCCGACGTGGATTGATAAGGATGCCCCTGCGGCGCGGCGGGGATTTCATCCAAACTTGCGCCGTGATCCCATCCTTTGCTCCCTTCTCATGCATGTCCTGTGCCTGAAGGATTAGTAATTATTAGGTTGCCTTTTCGTTCACATTTTTATATGATGCTCGCTCTGGAATGGTGACGCCCCACTACTGTTTCGGATGTTTCAGGATTAGATTCCATCCAATTTTGGTAGCTTGTCGTCTGTCTGTTATCTCACAAGCTATGGGAAAATGTGTTACATCTGTCTGCAAGCTCACGATACACTACTTCTATAGATGACAGCCTGAAATCCGAATTCAACCTAATTAATCAAATGGTTGTGCACGTGCTGCCTTCGGTTCTTCCTTCGTTCTGGTTTGGAAATTTGCATGGCTTTGGATCATGCAAGTTGTTGTGTGTTGGTAGCCTGGTAGGGACAGTTAGATTACATGAACACATTGGCCTAAGGACATTAATGCGTGCTACTGAAACGACACCTCTTGTAATACTCAAAGCATCTTCTTATGGATTAGCACCCTACAGATCCTTGCAAGCTCACTAGGTTTAAAATGACCTAATAGGGGCCTGCCCTCTCCTCTTGTTTTAAATCTGACAATTCAGATTTGTACTTGATGCAGGTCGAGGAGGAATTGGAGCGTGCCAGGGTGACAATCACAGATAGTGACGTGGCTTCATTTCTTCCTAGCAAGAGAAATGGTTAGATATGTTTTCTTTCATATATATATATATATATACCCTACCCCCATTTTTCTCTGGGTTCAAGTTTAATTGCTATTGATGGATAATGATTTGTTAATTTTCATGTACTATCCTCTGAACATGCAGGGAAGTTTCTTAGGAAGTTTCTAGGCCCTGTGAATGTGCGGGTGGCGAGGAAGGAAGATAAGCTCAAAATCAAGGATGAGTATAACAACTATAGGGTATGCTTAAGATACTTCTTCAAATGTCGTTCGGAAAGGCTTCAAATCAGATATGATATCAAAAACTGAAATAGCAGTATTGCCGGCTTAAACTTTTCACCTTTTATAGTGGTAACTTATTGGTTCTAATGATTGCTTCAATTGGCATAAATTTTGATTTCTGTAATCATTATGATGAAACTTGTATAATATGTCACCTTTAATCTGCCACTCCACAAAATTTTAGGAGAAACTGAAGTCATCAGGGTAAAACATGACTAATTCAGTAAGTTCTTCTAATGAAACATCTGGCCTGTTTTGTGTGATGCAGTTATATTTTATAAACCTCTAGCTAGTACAGAAACACATAATACTTGGCTGCATGCTGGTAAATGCATTGTAAATTTGTAATGTTGTATAAAAAAATATACTTTGGGGGTTTTGAATCCAAGTAATCCTTAGATCTTCGCGCTGAACTGATATTTCATCTTGTAAACTATAATGATGCCTCCCACCAATGATGTTGATGTTTTAACCGTTTCTATTGGCAGGATAGGACTGCCTATAAGTTTCTGTTGTTTCCATCTATCCTCCTCCTACTGAGATGGTGGATATGGGATGGATGCCTTCCAGCATTGGCTGTTCAAATTTACCAGGTTTTTTGTTGATACTGTGATACTCCTTAGAATATTTTTGCTGTGCTGATCACTACATTGTCCAACAAGACCTATCTAAATAATGTCTTGCTGCTTCTCAGGCTTGGTTACTATACCTGTACACAAGTTTTGCTTTGCGTGAGAATGTATTGATTGCGAATGGAAGTGACATTCGTCCATGGTAAGGGATCATCACTCCTAAAGTTTGACTGCTTAAGACATTTAGATTTTTAACTGCAGCATTTAAGGTTAGATGCAAATGTCCATTTATAAAACATAGCTGTCTAAATGTTTCTCAAGTCAAAATAATTTGTTGACCTTGTTTAGTATGTCTGGTTAAATTTATTTTCCAATGCATGCTTTTTCTATCATGATTCACTGCTACAATTTCAGGTGGATATATCACCACTATCTAGCAATGCTTATGGCTCTTATTAGCCTTACATGGGAGATAAAGGGACAGCCTGATTGTTCTAGCAAGCAGGTATATGCTCTTTTCTCTGGGAAGAAGCACTGATGCAGGGGCATCGCTTGGTAAATCTCCTAATGCTGCACTCAAACAATAATCTTTTGCAGAGGGGGGTGCAACTTTTCTTGCGTTGGGCAATCATGCAAGGTATTGCAATGCATCTACAAAATAGATACCAGCGTCAAAGATTGCGTACTCGAATAGCTCTAGGAAAGGTAAGGTCTTGTTTGAATTTAAGAAACTAACTAACCTCTGTGGCGTTGGAAACTTATAAGTTCAATGCATAGAATAACATATCTCACATAAGTATTCCAAACATTATCCAACTAGTATTACAAAAGGTCCTTGTATATGATGAAACCTTTTTCAAACCAAGGAACATTCTCCATTTCCATTAGCGTCATATCAGAAATTTGTATTTGATGAAACTAGATGCATGGATATCTTCACTAGGTGCTTACAAAGAACAACTCAAGTTAACCTATGTTTCTCTGATTTAGTACTCTCAAAAAGAAACAGGCAGTGAATTATCTTAAAGGAAATCTTGTGGGCAGAGCTTATTGGTAGAATGTGAACCTGTGAATCAGTATTGTGTCACATCATTATCTAATACTCTCTCCATTCCAAATTATAAGATGTTTTGGCTTTTATAATTACATAGATTTTGCTCTGTGCATAGATATACACTGTGTCTAGATGCATAGTAAAAATAGTGTATCTAACAAAGATAAAATGTTTTATAATTTGGAATGGAGGGAGGTTAACCTAACTTCTCTCCCAATTAATAATCCCTTGCAGGCTAAAAGAATGGATGTCGTCGCTGGGGAAACAGCTGGTGTGGAGGGGCAGCTCTTGCTGCTATATCCTGTCCTTTTCATATTGCAGGTATGTGGTGTGTGCAATTCGAATCATGGCAGACCCTGGTTTTTTCTTGAACTGAGTTGCCACTCATCTTGAACCCTTCAGAATAAGTTGTTGGTCCTTCATGCTTAAATATGTCTAATAATTGGACAAATATCATTTGTTTGTTACACTGATGCACCTGTTCCGGATGGTCCATGTTTTCAGGGTTTTGAAGCATACGTTGGAGTTTTGCTTCTTCAGACAGCTTTGAATGGGCTTGCCTCCGAATGGCAGGCAAGAATGATTTTTAACAGTTTCAGTATTTAACAGTTGAATGTCAGATAGGATTAAATAGTCTAGGCCCTTGATTGAATTTATTGCTGTCTACAATTTATTGCTTTTCCCAATATTTGAAAATCCGGGTGGTGGTGGGGGATAGGTCAAACTGTCTTGAGTAGATCTTGACATGCCACTTGGCACTTGTCCTGAAACTGAAATTTACACCACATTTTCATTCTTTTACCAGGTTGTAGTTTGTGGGATCTTGCTGGTGGTTATGGCAGTCGGCAACTTCGTGAACACTATGGAGACACTGGTACTGAAACTGAGGTTTAAAGCAAAGATGAAGAGAGCAAAGAGCAAACAGGATCGCCCACATCAAAATTGACAAGCATTGTGTTCTTGGAAACATACAAGGATGCTGACACCATCTCTTTTGTAAATCCCGTTGACCTGTATCTAACATTTTTGCCTGCTTGTAATTCTCTGTTTTGGTAATTGGCCCTGTAACACTGAATTTGATATTCCACACAATACGATTGATTGATTACGTTCAAAAAAACACAGCATGACGGGGCGGATGAAAACTCTTCAGTTTGCGATGTAGTACTATTATTATTATGCTTCCTCTGTTTAAAAATATTTGGGGTCCTGAAATAGGATAATGTATGTACTCCGTATCTAGAGTTGTGAATAGACAGGGGGGACTCCATGTAATAAATGGAGCAGTCCTGCTCCATGTAAGGTTTGATGTTGTAATGTACTTGTGATACAGAGATTGGTGTGAATGATTAGCAGTGTTGTGGTGCAGACTACTACAGAGTAGTGCTGGCAGTCGCATCAGGTGGTGGCATGAAATTTGTGGTGCATGAACTAGTTGAACATTTAGATTTGTTTAAAATAAAAAAAAGTGCCTACTATGACTGGTCTCAAGACATTAACAACAGTATCCCATGAGCATGTACCCAGTGCTAACGATCAATCCTTGTTCTCAGTTGCATCTTGCGGGTCCAAATCTTGAACAAATATAATATTGCAAGCTTGGTGGTGTGGAGCCGGGCTGTTGTGGTCTGGTCCTCCAAAAACTGCCGCTGCTTTCGACTCCACCACACCACAACCTGAATGATAAGCATGCTTCACTTCACTTGCTCCCTTGCCTCTCTGCATCTGCCTGCACAATCATCACTCAATCATGGAGGAAAGGAAATGCACGGTAAATCCATTCCATATTTACATTTCACTCGGATCGGATGAATCTCAAGTCCTCTTCCCCTCCCTCCAATGCACAATCCCTTACGATCCTACCCTAATAAACATCAAGGACAACGAAAAGGAAGAATTTGACTTTTACTTTTTGCTACAAGAACACAAAACACATCCACGCTAAGACGTCTTAACTAGTACTCTCTAATAAACACAATGGAAGGATCCATCGAATCGAAGAAATAAAATTCAAAAAAAAAAAAATCATGTGAGCTCCAGCAGCTTGCTGAGCTGGATATGGTGGCCATAGCCCGCCTTGGCGATGGACCTGGCCGCCTTTTCCGCGATGGCAGCGCGCACCTGCGCCATGGACGGCCGAAGCCCAGGCTGCGCCGCCACGCACTCCACGGCGAGCCTGGCCACGTCGCCCGCCTCCTCCTCGTCGTACCCCCCATCGTCCCCGACGACGAGCCTGCCGTCGACGAGCCCCCCAGCCACCCCGCGCGCCCTGACGCGCGGCAGGATGCGCGCCGTCAGGTTCTCACCGGACGCTTCGCCGTCGCCGCCGCAGACCGCTGGCATCCCCGTGACGGCCTCGAGCAGGAGCACGCCGAAGCCGTACACGTCGGACTTGCTGGACACGATGCCCGTGCGGAGGAAGAAAGGGTCGACGTATCCCGGCGACCCCACGGCCACGGCGGCGCGCGCCGGAGCCACGGCCGCCGAGAATCCCCCCTCGCAGGCGGAGCCCAGGTCACAGAGCCGCGCGCCGCCACCGTCGCTGTCCAGCAGCACGTTGGACGCCGACACGTCGCCGTGCACCACCGCGGTGCCGCCGCCGCCGTCGTGCAGGTGCTCCAGCGCGCACGCCACGTCGTGGAGGATGCGCATGCGCTGCGGCCACGACAGTAGCGTGGCCGTTGACGCGCCGTGGAGCGCGTCCGCTAGCGTGCCGCCGGCGAGGTACTCCAGCACCAGTGCGCCCTCTTCCTCTGCACAGTACACACACGAGTTTACCACCCCATCCATGTTTCATCTCTGCACAGTACATGTTTTCACCACGTAGTGAAAGTGAATTGAATTGAAAAAGAAAAAGAAAAAAAACAGGCGACAGCGACGACCAAGCTGAACAAGTGCAGAGTGCAGTGCAGGTTTGACGAGAGCGAGAGGAGGTGGGGTGTCGCCGTACAAAAATGAATAAATATACTAGGAGGAGTAGGCGCCATGGGCCATGGGCCAATATGGGCCATGGCGGTGTAGCCGTTGTGCTCTCTGTCTCTCTCTCGTTAGGTAGGTAGGGAGTAAAGTGATGTCACGCGCGCGCTGCATAATTCAGCCACTGTTTTTTTTAAGAAAAGAATATATTTGAAATTTGTAATAATTTATCTGCAAGTTTAAAGACTATATAAAAGGCTGCTAAAGTGTAAACTAATTAAAGGCCCTTCATTTTATAAGGAAAAGTATAATAAAGCTCCTATCGATTTCCCTTATTAAAAAAAGCTCCTTCATTTCTTGGTCGCTACTGACTTTTGACTTGTACAAAGTAAAGTGTAAACAAAAGTCAATGCATGCCATATCAAATCCAAATTACTAGTAACAGCAGCTAGTTCTCTCTCTCTCTCTCTCTCTCTCTCTCTCTCTCTCCTCTCTTATTAATATATAATTTGCCAACATGTAAGCAAATAAAGCAAGTTTAATTTCTTGCCAAAATAATCAGTATAATTTCGTTCCTAAAAAACAATCAGTACGTATACACTTCCTTATTAACGCATTGATTTGAACTATATAAAGGAAGCAAGCAAGCAAGAAAGAAAGAAAGAAAGAGTTAAAACAAGCAACAGTGACAGTTGGTTTATTTGGAGCTTAACAAAGTAAGTAGCGTAAGCGTAGAAGGAAAGCCTGAATACATGATTTCTGTGTCGTCGGCGAGCCGGACAAAAAAAAGAAAAAAAAGGAAGAAGTGAGACTGATTGGATACTGATTGATGAATAGGACGAAGGCGCACCGTGGTCGTCGGAGTAGGCGAGGAGCGCGACGATGTTGGGGTGGCGGAGGCGACGGAGCAAGTCGAGCTCCTGCCGGAACGCGCGGAGCCGGCGCTCACCGCCGCACCAGCGGTGCACCTTGACGGCGACGGGCGAGCCGTCCAGGAGTCTGGCGAGGTACACGGCGCTGGAGCCGCCGCGGCCCACCACGGCCGCCTCCTCGAACCCGCCCGTCAGCGCCTCCACCTCCCGCCACGCCAGCCGCCGCGGCGCCTGCTGCTGCGCCTCCTTCTTCGTCTTGACGGCTATCAGTAACGCCTTCTGCTGCTGCTGCTTGGCTGCCGCCGCTGCTGGTGATGGTAGCTGTGGCGCCTGACGATGGCGTGGCGCTGCTGGTGGTGCTGGTGTTCGCGCCGACTCCGGGTCGGCGGCGGCGTCGGACCGACGACGGCGGCGGAGGGCGGCCAGGCAGTGGTGGATGAGGAGGAAGGCGATGGCGATGGAGGCTAGTAGGAGGACGCAGAAGAAGAGCAAGGTGAGCGCCACGGCCACCTCCATGGCCGCGTTGGCGCCCCCTCTCCTCTCTCACGGTAGGCTGCTAGCTGCTGTCAGAACTCAGAAGTCAGTGTGTGGGGGAAAGCAAGGCAAGGCAAGGCACTGGAAGGAAGGGGAGAGATGAAGAATTGAAGCCCATGCTGTATATATAAATAAATAAAATATATCTCATCAGATATATAAATATAAATATAAAGATATATGCTGATGGCAAGGGAATTAAAATGTGGGAAGCAAAAGTGGTGGCAAGTTAAAAGGGAGAGCTTGATACATATGCATCAGCTAACCTCATTCATTTGTAGTGTTTATTATAGCTAGCTTAGCTTAGCTTTTGGCCGGCTAGCTTGTTGCTTCTCTCGCTCGGTAGTTGAAGAGGGCCACTTCACAAATTAAACATAATCTGTATTGTGGAGCAGATACCAAAAAAAAAAGGATTTGATTTTTAAATGAAAGATTATTTGATTTTTTTTCATAGCATCCATCAGCCATCAGACGTACGTGATCAAATGGGACGGTTTTTCTGAGACAGGTGGCCGGTGCATAGAATAGAATATATAATAATATTTTATTTATACAAAAGCGTATGGAATATATATAGATGTTTGGAGACAGACAGAATTAAAGCTCGTTGACACGCTTTGCATGAAGTTGGATTCCCGGCCAGTAAAGACGAAATGCAGTAATGCAAAATTCAAATGCAGTGCTGTGCAAGTTTTTTTTTTCTTTAGAATAGTGCGGTAGTACAAGCTTAATTTGTGATGACGACTTGTAAGCAAAGATTGATGTCATCTCAGCAGCAACAGAAGTAGAGCTGCTAGCTAGCTAGAGCAGAAATATAATCCCAAATTATATTATAAAATAATTCTTCTAAAAATATATAATAACAACATCATCTAGTAGTGTTACTACTCGAGATTTTGAGAAGCACGTATGGTTCAGCGTGGACGGCGGAATATTATACATACACGCTCTTTATTACTTCGATATACAGTCTAAGTATATGAAGTAGTGAACTCCCATGCATATCATACAGATGTAAGTAGTACGTACATTTGTACACGGTTAACGAGCCTTAAAAAATTATATGGGAGTGATCCGAGTAATTAAAAAGTTACTGTGGAGGTACCACAAGTAACCACCTGTACGTGAATGCAATGAATGAACGGTGGTTCCGATGCCTAATACAGGTTCTGATCGAGTCATAATAAAGAACTACAGTAATCAGGAGATGAGGATGAGTTATTAGCCGGCCTCAAAATTGTCTGAATGCGTATGACTATACTGTTGTTGTTTTATCAGCGTAACAACCGTGCTTTGCATTGGTGTAGATGCAGCGCACCCAAAAAAACAGTAGTAGTACTGTGCACAAGCATTACTAAACACTATATATACAGTAGACAAAGTTTATCGTGCTTGGCTGGCCGGTTTGTATCACCTTCACCTGGCTACAACTAGAATTTATCGTGGACTAAAGTTTAGTTGGGCTAATGTGTGTAGGTGGCTAAAGTTTAATCCAATACTACGATACCATGGACTAAAAGCAGGTAGTTTTTTTTTAACAAAGACTTATGTGCACCTTTTATTAGTACATATAAGTTCGATTTTGCTCACTAACTAACTAATTGCTAGCGCTGGGTTCTATATACTTTTAGTCCATCTGTTTGATATTTATGAGTAAAGTTGCATTGAGTCCATGATTTTCAAACAGATAGATTCTAATAGTAGAAAAAGCTAAACATAAAGCTTTGCCTAACTTAATTATATTAAAGGGACGTTTGGTAGCATGAAAGTTTTTTTTATTCTCTTGAGAATAATTAGGAGAAACAACAGCAATGGTAATCCTATCAAATTTCCAGAGATATAGATATACATATGAATGTAGATCAATATAGATATATAGATTTGATAATAGTTATTATAGTTTGGGTGGTAAAGACTATAAAAGTGAAGATATTAGTACTATTTACTATCAATACTATCAGCAGTAGAATATATAATAATTGTATTAAGAGCAGCTCCAGCAGTATGTCAAAATTCACTTGATAAATATTGTGATTTGACAACTTACTAAAATATTATATGGTAAATGAAAAAAATGGAATTTCTCCAACAGTTTGACATAATTGTTTGGCAAATCTTTGACAAACTTGCATCCGAAACCCTAAAAGTGAAACAAAAATAGTTTTATGCCCTTCTATCTCTGGTAAATTTGTATCAGAAATCCTAAGAGTGAAACAAAATTAATCTGTGCCCTTCCACCTCTACGTATGTCGGTGATGCGTGCGCATATATGCGCGTGGAGGGATGAAATTTTCTAAGTTACTAAAATTTACTAAGTTGAATGACAAACTGTTGGAGGGGTGATTTTTCTAATTTTGCTAAAAAAATAAAATAAAAGTTAGCAAGTGGGTTTTGCAAACTATCGAAGCTCTAACCAAGCAAGTGCGTTTGTGTGTCTCAATTATATTATTATTGTTGCGTCAGATTAAAATAATAATGTTGCTTGATTTTCTTTCTATGAAAAAAAAGACGCGAGCGAGGGAACGGTGATGGAGCTGATCGTCCTGTGTAATATATATTCGTGTTGGTTAGTTATTAGTTTATCCAACGGATTTGCTAAACTTGCTGGTATACTACATAGTACATACTCCTTAGAGGATACTCTCTCACAACTCACATGCATGCAAATGTACAGCACGTACCAGCTATTATAATAATAATAAAAAAGCCAATGCGTGCAGCAGCGACTATTTGTAGCAACTTGGTACCCATTTTTATTTTTAATGTAAGCTACTCCTTCCATCCAAAAAAAAGAGTCGTTCTCGCTTCTTAAAAAGTCAACCGTTTTTAACTTTGACCAACTATATGTAATAAAATATTAATATTTATAGCATATAATTAATATCATTAGTAGATCTTTGAATATACTTTAATAATAAACTTATTTAGAGATATAAATGTTGCACAAATTTTCTACAAATCTAGTTAAAGTTGAGAAAATTTGACCCGCACGATTCCCATAACGACTCTTTTTTTAGGACGGAGGGAGTAGGCATATATCCACCCTAAACAAGTGTCGTCTTAGAACTAACTCAACTAGTCCCTTGAGCCGCACCAGAGGCTCTGTCACAGTTCGTCTCGCTATGGTGATTTGCTGGACACACGTTGCTGACATCGCCATTGGGCTTTGTCTTAGAGATTCTTCCACCTATATATATACATATGCCACCCTCATCTGAGTAGTCTTAGTTTGTGTGTGTTCGATCACACAACCAGCTGTGGACTGTGGCATGCATATGCAGTAGTGCGACTCTTGGTCTGGCGATCGATGGATCTACATATGTTTCAAGCATGTGCGGACAATGGAGTGCAGACAAATGATCCATCGATGAGATGAGAAAGAACGTCTGAAAGCATATGAATGAATGCGTGTTTAGACGACGACGACCCAGCAGAGCGCTGCTAGCTTAATTGTCGGTGAGGTGAACTGTCTCCGTCTTTCTTGCTTTCATACTGATGATGATGACGACGATGAAAATGTCAGCAGGAAGCAACAACAACTAACTACTACTCCATAATTCTCTTGCAGGTTACTGCTCATCGATCCCGATCTTGACTTGCTTGTTGCTGTTGCATGCTGACACTGCACCATATGACCATATATATACATATATGCTCCGATCCATGCATATATGTCTGCTCATCATCATGAATCATGATATATATATATTAATTGGAAACAATAATATACCGTATTTTTCTCAACACAGAAACTGTTTATACTACTGGAGCAGCAAAAGCTAGCGGTTGAGATTCACTACCTAACCAATTCGTAACTAATGATGATGGTTAGACTTGTTGTGTAGTGTGACGCAATCCATTATATTCCTGTTGCTAGCTACTATCATTGCCATACAAGTATATACCGACTAAAGTAGCTACCAGCTCCTGTGTAATAGCTATTATGTCGGCCGGTATACAAGCCGGCTGATTCAGGCTAATTAAAAGCTAAAAGTAGTTCGAATGAACGGAGAGATTTTTTGCGACTCAATAATTCTATATAGTTGGTATTAGTTAGCAATATACTTATCATATATAGTATATGTACATAATGTGTGCAGGATCTCAAAAGAAATCTATTAAGGTGACAAAATAAAGCTACTAATTAAAATACGAAACTACTAATACTGCTTTGGTTATATATATATATATATATATATATATATATATATATATATATATATATATATATATATATATATATATCATGGCATGCATCATGCATGATCGATGATAGCGATGCTAAAAAGTACTGCCAATAGCTAGCATGCAGACCAGAAAATTGCAATGTGCCACCGTACCGGCCAGCTGCACTCAATTAATCTAATTAGCTTCTTAATTTATTATCGTCTCTTTCGCGAAAGCAATTAACCGTAGCAGTTAATATATATACACAATACACGCTACTGATCAATCAAAAGGAAAAAAGAAGCCTAAGAAAGAAATGAAAAGAGGTATTGTAGTAACACACCGACTGTCGATGTGCACAAAAGTTTTGTAGCTTAGCTTTCACCTGACGTCTGACGACGATTCCATTAACTGATACACAGTAGTATATGTATATGATGACGAATGTCGATCGCAGTAGCACAACAACTATAATTAATTAATAATAAATGAATACTGAAAACCGACGGGGATCAAAGTGACACTCGATCCATCGATTGATTGCCCGGCAAGTACGTAAGCATCTCCAACAATTTGTTATTTTCCACTTGTCAAATCTTGTGTTTTAGTAAATTGCTATAATAATTTATCAAGTTGGAAAGAGATCATCTCTAACAATTTGCTATTTCTCACTTGCCAAACCAAAAAAAAAGAAGATTAAAAAGGAAAAAAACTTACATGTAGATGAATTTGCATGCGGGAAACCGAGAGGAGGACTCGCGGACGAGAGGATGACAAGCCCGATGCGCGCTCACAAAAATAGCAAACCGATGCAATCTTTTGGCAAACGTGTAGAATTGGCAAGTCCAATTGGTAAACTGTTGGAGAGTGTTTTTTAATTGATTTGTCAAATTTTAAAGGATGACAAGTGATTTAGCAAACTGTTGGAGATGCTCTAAAGCAAACATATATATGCATATATTGTATATGCAACCATCCTAATAATTATTGAAATATATGATGGATGCAGATCGATCTCTCTATATATCGTAGCAGCTTCAATCAAAGATATGATGATATATATAATGAACCTACTTAATCATCATATCCCACGTACGTACTCTCATCATCTTTTTTTTTTCTCCTCTTAACTAGTATATAACTCACGTGCTACTTTTTTAACCACAAATATAACTCACGTGCTACTTTTTTAACCACAGATAAATGCATGCGTGCCAGACGAGGTTTATTTAGCATATATAGGTCAATATATACAATCAAACAAATTAATGGTATAACCCAAAGTTAAGTGCATCAGGGATTCAGCAAAAAAGAAAAAAAAAGAACTCAATCTTCATAAGAGCACTCCCAATGCAGACTCTATCATAGAGTCTAAACCTATTTATTATCTCGAATATTGTGGATTTGGAGTCTAAATAAGACTTGGAGTCTTGTTTTTTCATCACCTCTCTTCAATAAATACACTGTCACATCATCAAAATGCAATAAATAAGTGATAATAAATAGTCTTAGACTCTATGATAGAGTCTTGCATTGGGAGTGCCCGTTCTAGCCACACTAGATGGGATTCAAAACTCACAGTCAGTTATATACTAGTTAAGAAATAATCTTGGCGACCATGCATCCCATGCTAGATTAATAAATAATCTTGGCGACCATCATAGCATCCCATTCAGAACTCTATCCCGTCCTAGCCACACTAGATTGCATCCCATGCTATGATGGGGTGGCTACCGATGCTATGATGATCGCCAAGAGCCTAGTGTGGCTAGGAGAGGGGAGGAGAAAGGTGCACACTCTCCATCCCATCTTATCCCAGAGGACGAAGTCGCTCCCCAAGATCTTGTGATGACACTCCGAGGGGGTCGGGGCGAGGAGCGGTGGTGAGGCAGCAACCATCGAGGATGGCCGTCGAGCGAGCTCCTAGGCCCCCCGTGTCATGGGCAGTGGCGGATGGCTCGGTAGGGCTAGGTGTGGCAGCTGCCCTACCTCAAATTTGTTTCATTATTCTTTATTCTAGTCGTTTCATACATTTTTTCTTAACATCTGTGATTAATAAAGCTTTGTCAACTCCACGCCACACCTTAATTCTTATCTATCCTCCGCCACTGGTCCTAGGTATGCCAAGCCCCACCGATACGAGCTGATGGTGGGTGCTAGGGAGAAGGGAGGATGGGTGAAAGGAGCTTAGAGGTGCCAGTGGTGGGCGCTAGGGTAGGCAGCGGCCTCAGGGGAGAGGGGAGGGGGGGGGGGTGCGTCTTCTCACTGCTAGTGCTGATTTGGCCAAACCTGAAATGAACCCAAAGCCATCTCTAGGTACGTATTCCTTAATTCTCGCTAACACAAGTTGGTGACTTTTGTACTATTGTCGATCGTCACCGGCCTAAGAAAATGGTGAACCAATTCATCTTCAATTTGAGTGGACACTAGCTACATGACAAATTGAATTAGCAGAGGAGATTAGTTGTTGCAAGGACGACGGAACGTCTTAGATATCCATCACATCCACACGTACAACAACAGCTGGCTAGAGCACCCACATTGTTGGAAGAATTTACGGCAGGCGGTTGATAACGAGGTTAGCCAACACAATCTAATTAAGGTCCTCTTTGGAACACAAGATTTCTTCTTCTTCTGATTTCTGGATTTTTTTCTTCTGAAAATGAATTGATTTCTCTAAATTGCTGGATGATTTTTCTTCTAAACACAATCTAATTGATTTCTATGTTTATTTAAAAAAATTGTATACAGGACGGCTGGACAGCATTGCAATGCATAAATAAATGTGCATATGTATGAGCAGGTAGTCAAGTGAGTCGTGTCGCGTCATGGATCAGCTGCATTTTGCAATCGCACACCATACGACAAATTAATCAATGCATATATCATGGCTCCTTGCTCGTCTCACCTAGCTAGCTGCCGTCGTCCTTGCTAGCTAGTAGCTACAGGCCTACAGTACACATCATCTGTTTCTTCAATTCCTCAATTTTGTTTTTTTGTTTAGTACTAATATACACCTTTTCACCTACGAACTAGGGACGATGGATTGGATACACATTACATGATGGAAATATGTATGAGCGTGTGTATGATCAACTTAATTGATCGAGCTGAATTAAATTAATATACACACCAGCGCGCATGTAGGCAACAATTGACATCATAGCGTCCATGATCGATCTCCATCTCTGTTTAATTTTCTGTATAACCGGTATCCTTTTAGTAAATTAAATTTCGTTTCATTCATTCGTTAATTCGCTCCTAGTGTATTCTATGTGGTTTCTGAAAACATCTAGCTATAGGACTTTCTCGAATTGTAGAATTATATTATATTATAGGCCGAAACGTCGAAATCATATTGTTTCGGCAGCCTGTCCTTGTCAAAGCCTGTCCATAAAGACAGAAATTCAGTCGAAACAAAATCCTTGCTTAACATATTTTATAAATTTCTCTTCTCCATCTATGAGAGAAAATCATAAAATTAGGATAACCTAGTGCTCGTGTTACTATGTTTTTTTTTTGAAAAGATGTTTAAAATAATAATAATAATTAATACTCCTTCCTATATATAAGAAACATCATCTGTGACTGACTGAGGTCTAGATTAATTAGGGCTCAAAGGCCCCGGGGGCCTGGATCTCCCATCGTCATTGTTGGAGGGAAGCAACATTTAATGGGCCAAGGCCCAGTTTTTTCTCATCGTACCACCGACATGCAATTGAGCCGGCCTAATGACGGAAAGTCGGTTCCTGGGTCTCCAACCAACCGACCTCGTATTCTCCAAGTCGGTTAGGGAGATCAAATCAATCAAACCCCCTAACCCTCCTCCCGCCGGCCGCCGGGACGAGACCTCCTACGCCGCCGGGAGACTGAGTGCCAGGAGGACCCTTCCTCCGCTCCACCCGCCGCACGCGCCCACAGGTATACCACTCTGCGTTCGATTTCCACCCCTATCGCATCGCGTCGCGTCGCCCCACCCCACGAGATTAGATTACTTCTCCCGCTGATTCCGCCGCCGCAGCTAGCTCCCCCATGTCCAACCCCGGCGGTGGCGGCGGCGGTGCCGAAGCGCACGCGCGCTCCAAGCAGTATCAGTACACCGCCAACTCGAGCCTCGTGCTCACCACCGACTCCCGCCCACGCGACACCCACGAGCCCTCCGGCGAGCCCGAGTCGCTCGCGGGCAGGATCGACCCCAAGTCGTTCGGCGACCGCGCCGTCCAGAACAAGCCGCCCGAGCTCGAGGAGAAGCTCTCCAAGGCGCGCACCAAGAAGTCTAAGCGCCAGGACGACGCCTCCGCCACCGACCTCCCCCGCCGCGACGCCAAGCGCAGGCGCCGCAACGCCTCCTCCTCCTCCCAGGAGGTCTCCGTCCTCTCCCTCACCGACTACGCCGTCTACAAGCCCCAGACCAAGGAGACAAGTGCCGCCTACGAGGCCCTGCTCAGCCTCATCCAGCAGCAGCTTGGTTGCCAGCCCCTCGATGTCCTCGCCGGGGCTGCCGACGAGGTGCTCGCCACGCTCAACAATGACAGGCTCAAGAACCCTGACAAGAAGAAGGATATTGAGCAGCTGCTCAACCCTATCTCCAGCCAGCTCCTTGACCAGCTCGTCTCCATCGGCAAGCTCATCACCGACTTTCATGATGCGGCCGCCGGTGCGCCTTCTGCTGACGCCATGGACACCACCCTTGATGATGATGTTGGTGTTGCTGTCGTGTTTGAACAAGATGAAGACGAGGACAGTGATTTTGATCAGGTACCACATTTTATGCATATATATGTTTATTTAACTGATCTTACCATCCTACTACTACTTGGCTTTGACCCCAACATGTTTTATTTCCTTAGTACCACTGTGTGTTTGTGCCAACCAGGTGCAAGATGAGCTGGATGAGGATGACGCAGCTGAGTTGAATGGTCCTGGAGGTATGCAGATGGGCGGTGAGTTAGAACGACGACGACGACGACATGCTGAACGCCAACCAGGGGCTGGCCGTCAATGTTCAGGACATCGATGCTTACTGGCTCCAGAGGAAGATGTCCCAGGCATATGGGGATGGAAACATTGATGCCCAGCAGAGCCAGAAGCTTGCCGAGGATATCTTGAAGATCATTGCTGAGGGCGACGACAGAGACGTCGAGAATCGCCTCCTCATGCTTTTGGACTATGAGAAGTTTGATCTCATCAAGTTGCTGCTACACAACCGTCTCAAGATTGTGTGGTGTACCCGCTTAGCCAGAGCCGAAGATCAGGAACAGAGGAAGAAGATAGAGGAAGAGATGGCAAGTGACCCAAGCTTGGCTCCGATATTGGAGCAGCTACATGCAACCAGAGCATCCGCGAAAGAGAGGCAGAAGAACCTGGAGAAAAGCATCAGGGATGAGGCCAAGAGGCTCCTCAACAGTGATGCTGCTGCCGCCGGTGCTGATGGTGCTAGGGACCTCAGGGCAGCCGAACGGGACATGGAGAGTGGATGGCTGAAAGGACAGAGGAAGCCGCTTGATATCAAGAGCCTCTTGTTCAAGCAGGGCGGTCTCTTTATGGCTAACAAGAAATGTGAACTTCCTACTGGGTCGTTTAGGACCCCTCATAAGGGATATGAGGAGGTTCATGTGCCAGCACTGAAGGCTAAGCCCTATGGAACAGGGGAGAAGATTGTCAAGATATCTGATATGCCAGAGTTTGCACGGTCAGCTTTCGACGGGATGACACAGCTGAACAGAGTTCAGAGCAGGGTCTATGATACTGCTCTTTTCAAACCAGACAATATCCTTCTCTGTGCTCCTACTGGTGCTGGTAAAACAAACGTGGCTGTGCTTACCATCCTTCAACAGATTGGTATGCATATGCAGGATGGAGAGTTTGACAATACCAAGTACAAAATTGTCTATGTGGCCCCGATGAAAGCATTGGTCGCTGAAGTCGTTGGGAACTTGTCGAAGCGTCTGGCAGGTTACAACGTTACTGTTAGGGAGCTCAGTGGAGACCAGAACTTGACCAAGCAACAGATTGATCAAACACAGGTTATTGTCACAACACCTGAGAAGTGGGATATTGTGACCAGGAAATCAGGGGACAGGACCTATACCCAAATGGTGAAGCTGTTAATCATTGATGAGATCCATCTGCTACATGATAACAGAGGGCCTGTTCTGGAAAGCATTGTTGCTAGGACAGTCAGGCAGATCGAGACGACCAAGGAGCATATTCGTCTGGTTGGGCTCTCCGCGACTCTACCGAACTACGAAGATGTTGCACTATTCTTGCGTGTTCCCAAAGAAAGCCTCTTCTACTTCGACAACAGTTACCGACCTTGCCCTCTTGCTCAGCAATACATTGGGGTCACTGTGAGGAAGCCAGTACAGAGGATGCGGTTGATGAATGAGATCTGTTATGAGAAGGTTATGGCTGCCGCTGGTAGGCATCAAGTGCTTATATTTGTACACTCGAGGAAGGAGACAACAAAAACTGCCAAAGCCATCAGAGACACGGCGTTGGCAAATGACACAGTCAGCCGCTTTCTGAAGAATGAGAGTGCAAGCCAAGAGATCCTTGGCACTCATGCTGAACTTGTCAAAAGCAATGATCTTAAAGACCTCCTGCCATATGGGTTTGCTATTCATCACGCTGGGATGGCAAGGGTTGACCGTGAGCTTGTCGAGGGACTTTTTGCTGACAAGCACATTCAAGTACTTGTATCCACTGCTACCCTTGCATGGGGTGTCAATCTGCCTGCGCATACTGTTATCATAAAGGGTACACAGATTTACAACCCAGAGAAAGGTGATTGGACAGAACTGAGCCCTCTGGATGTTATGCAGATGCTTGGTCGTGCAGGAAGGCCTCAGTATGATACACATGGAGAGGGAATAATCTTGACTAGCCACAGTGAATTGCAGTTCTACCTGTCTCTTATGAACCAGCAGCTGCCTATTGAGAGTCAGTTCATATCCAAATTGGCTGATCAATTGAATGCAGAGATTGTTCTGGGGACTATTCAGAATGCTCGTGAAGCATGCTCGTGGCTTGGCTATACTTACCTCTATATTCGGATGCTCCGCAATCCAACATTGTATGGTTTGCCAGCAGATATCTTGGAGAGTGATAAAACACTTGATGGAATGAGAGCTGATTTGGTAAGTAATTTGTGCACTGCTGTTTTTGAAGTTCTGTGGTAGTTGCTCATCCTTACAGTTTTATTTCTCAATTATTGTTTTGGTCCTTGCCTGTGTGAATTTGCTCTAATTGCTAATGTGTCATCTTATTTGGTTAATCTATTTCTAGACTAGATGCCACCTTCCCCATAGGTTCTCACAACTGTGCATGCAAAATATTTCTTTAGTGTTTGTTAGTCTTGTATAGTTAATAATCATATCGGCCTGCATCATTGATCAATATGTGTGGGCATGCACTTTTAATTCTATTAAAAAAAAACTGTACTTTCAGTGCTGAACTGCAGCTCTGCTAGGGCAATTGCATCCTTAGCCTAACTGGTAGTGTAGGATGATTTTGTGGTATTGTTCCTTTCCCTGTGTTGCAGCATAAGTTTTTTGCTGTATGTGTAGTGGTTGCAGTATGTTGGTCAGTGTTTTCTTTTCATCTTAGTACTATTGCTACCTGGTGTTTAGCACCATTTCACATGCATTTGTAATGATGTATATGGGTATTGGCAAGGCATATAATGAATTGCTACAGCCCCCCCCCCCCCCCCCCCCCCCCACGCGCACGCGTAATTAGGTATCCCTTGGTTGTATGTACCACCTGCACATTTTGTGCAGTATTTCACATGTGCACATAATAATAATGTAACGTGGGTAATGATAGACACATATTGAAATGACAATTTTCTTTCCATAGGTACATATACATATATTGAATGCATATAATTTTGTTTTGATACAGTCTCGTTGCAATTTGTTCTACAAGAATTTTGCTTCAGAAAGTATAATATCTATATCTATATTTATGCGAACATGAATTGAAGGAAATAATACTGTGGTCCTCAAGCCCATAGTGTTCTTTTTTTTGTTAGAAGGGAAGATGTAGGTTGCTGATGTAAATCCAGTTTTGCTGAAGTATTATATGTGCTTCTTTGATTCTGCAGCGAGATCTGAAGAAATTTAGGTTTGCAGTTATTCCATACCCGTCATTGATTTCACTGCCTCTTGATATTGCATAGATATAGTTTTGCCTCTTGATATTGCATATATATAGTTGACGTTACAGCATACTATCTCTGCCTGTTCTGTTCTTGATCTTTTGTATTTTTGTTCTGCTGCAGATACATTTTGCTGCAAATCTACTGCATAGGAATAATCTGATAAAGTATGACAGGAAAACAGGATACTTTCAAGTTACTGACCTGGGAAGGATTGCCAGTTATTACTATATTAGCCATGGAACTATTTCAACATACAATGAGCACCTGAAACCTACAATGGGTGATATCGAGCTGTGTCGACTGTTTTCTCTGAGTGAAGAATTTAAGCATGTAGGTGTCAGGCTAGATGAGAAAATGGAACTGGCAAAGCTTTTGGACCGTGTGCCAATTCCTGTCAAAGATTGTTTGGAGAAACCCAGTACAAAGATCAATGTTCTGCTGCAAGCATATATTTCTAGGTTGAAACTGGAAGGCCTTTCTCTTAGTTCGGATATGGTCTACATACAACAGGTAGGGTCATTTTTTTTCTGTCGACTACAATTTATAAATCGTTTGCATGATTTCACTACTTAATACAGTTTCTGAACCTGAGTTTCTTGCTTTTATTTTATTGTATAGTTATATTTTTCCCCCCTTCTGTAATGCAGAGTGCTGGCCGTCTCCTACGAGCACTATTTGAGATTGTTTTGAAGAGGGGATGGGCTCAACTAGCGGAGAAAGCACTGAATCTTTGCAAGATGGTTGATAAACAAATGTGGAGTGTACAGACTCCCTTGCGGCAGTTTACTGGAATTCCAAAGGAGATCTTGATGAAATTGGAGAAAAAGGAGTTGGCTTGGGAGAGGTACTATGATCTGTCCTCTCTAGAAATTGGTGAGCTAATCCGCTATCCCAAGATGGGGAGGCAGCTGCACAAGTGCATCCACCAGTTACCAAAGTTGAATCTTTCAGCTCATGTCCAGCCCATCACTCGTACAGTTTTGGGTTTTGAACTGACAATTACACCTGATTTCCAGTGGGATGATAAGGGACATGGATATGTGGAGCCCTTTTGGGTTATTGTTGAGGATAATGATGCCGAGTACATTCTTCACCATGAATATTTCATGCTTAAGAAACAGTATGTTGACGAAGATCATACATTGAACTTCACAGTACCGATATATGAGCCGTTGTCGCCTCAGTATTTCATACGTGTTGTGTCTGACAAGTGGTTTGGTTCTCAGACAATGCTCCCTGTCTGCTTTAGGCACTTAATTCTACCAGAAAAATATGCTCCGCCGACTGAATTGCTTGATCTGCAGCCTCTACCTGTTAGTGCATTGAGGAATGCAAGATATGAGGGCCTCTATAGTGCCTTTAAGCATTTCAATCCCATCCAGACTCAAGTATTCACTGTCTTGTATAACAGTGATGACAGTGTGTTGGTCGCTGCACCAACGGGCAGTGGGAAGACGATATGTGCGGAGTTTGCTATACTAAGGAACCACCAGAGGGCAGTATCCGGTGAGAGCAACATGCAGGTCGTTTATATAGCTCCCATTGAAGCTCTCGCAAAAGAAAGATACAGGGACTGGGAACAAAAATTTGGAGAATTTGCCAAGGTAGTTGAGCTCACTGGTGAAACCGCAGCTGATTTGAAGCTTCTGGATAAAGGAAGAGATCATAATCAGTACTCCTGAAAAGTGGGATGCACTGTCTCGCCGGTGGAAACAGCGAAAGCACATCCAACAGGTCAGCTTATTCATAGTTGATGAACTTCATCTGCTTGGGTCTGATAAGGGACATGTTTTGGAAGTTATTGTATCTAGGATGAGGCGTATTTCAAGTCATATTGGCAGTAACATACGGATCGTAGCACTTTCTGCTTCACTTGCTAATGCTAAGGATCTCGGTGAATGGATTGGTGCTACCTCTCATGGCCTCTTCAACTTTCCTCCAGCAGTGAGACCTGTGCCATTGGAAATTTACATTCAGGGTGTGGATATAGCGAACTTCGAGGCAAGGATGCAAGCAATGACAAAGCCCACCTACACTGCCATCACACAGCATGCAAAGAACAGTAGACCTGCCCTGGTGTATGTACCGACAAGGAAGCATGCAAGGCTGACTGCATTGGACTTGTGTGCATACTCTAGTGTTGAGGGTGGTGGAACTCCGTTTCTCCTTGGATATGAAGATGAGATGGATACTTTCACCAGAGGTGTTGAAGAAGAGACACTTAAGAATACACTTAAATGTGGTGTAGGATATTTGCATGAGGGTCTAAGTGAACTTGATCAGGAACTTGTAACCCAGCTGTTCCTTGGTGGGAGGATCCAAGTGTGTGTTGCGAGCAGCACAATGTGTTGGGGAAGACCATTGCCTGCTCATTTGGTTGTTGTCATGGGGACCCAGTATTATGATGGCCGTGAGAATGCTCACACCGATTATCCAATTACAGATCTGCTTCAAATGATGGGTCATGCCAGCAGACCACTTCAAGATAACTCGGGGAAATGTGTTATATTGTGTCATGCACCTCGCAAAGAGTACTACAAGAAGTTCCTTTTTGAGGCCTTCCCTGTTGAGAGCAATCTTCACCATTTCTTGCATGATCAGATGAATGCTGAGGTGGTGGTTGGTGTTGTAGAGAATAAGCAAGATGCCGTTGATTATCTTACTTGGACTTTCATGTATCGGCGGCTGACAAAGAATCCTAACTTCTACAATCTTCAGGGTGTAAGTCACAGGCATCTTTCAGACCATCTTTCTGAGCTAGTTGAGACTGTCCTGAATGATCTTGAATCATGTAAGTGTATGGCTATAGAGGAGGACATGTACCTGAAGCCCCTCAACCTTGGCCTTATTGCTTCATACTACTATATTAGCTACACAACTATTGAGCGTTTCAGCTCTATGCTGACCCAGAAGACTAAGATGAAAGGACTCCTAGAGATTCTAGCATCTTCTTCAGAATATGCAGAGCTTCCGGGTCGTCCTGGTGAGGAAGAATTCATTGAGAGGCTTGTTCGCCACCAGCGGTTCTCTATCGAGAAGCCCAAGTACGGTGATCCACATGTGAAGGCCAATGCTCTGCTGCAAGCCCATTTTTCAAGGCATACAGTGGTTGGAAACCTGGCAGCTGATCAGCGTGAGATTCTTCTTTCTGCCCATAGGTTGCTCCAGGCAGTGGTTGATGTTATATCCAGCAAAGGTTGGCTTAGCCTTGCTCTTAGTGCAATGGAGTTGAGTCAAATGGTGACACAAGGCATGTGGGATCGGGATTCTGTGCTGCTTCAAGTTCCACACTTCACCAAGGACTTGGCCCGGAGGTGCCAGGAAAACAAAACGAAACCCGTCGAGAGCATCTTTGATCTTGCTGAGATGGGTGTCGATGAGATGCGGGATCTTTTACAGCTATCGAACTCTCAGCTGCAGGACATGATTGGATTCTTCAAGCGGTTCCCTAATGTTGATATGACCTATGAGGTCCGTGAGGGTGACGATATAAGCGCTGGTGACAGTGTAACCGTGCAGGTAACGCTGGAGCGCGACATGACTAACTCGCCATCTGAGGTTGGTCCAGTCCATGCGCCAAGGTTCCCCAAGCCCAAGGAAGAAGGCTGGTGGCTGGTGATCGGTGACGGCTCCACAAACCAGTTACTGGCCATCAAAAGAGTGGCACTCCAGAAGAGGGCGAGAGTGAAGCTTGAGTTCTTTGCTACTGCAGAGGCAGGGAGAAAGGATTACATGATTTACTTGATGTCAGACTCTTACTTGGGCTGTGACCAGGAGTATGAGTTCACCGTTGATGTCAAGGATGCTGGAGGGGATTGATGATGAAGACTGTGACACTGTGTCACATAGAAGCAGTTGACTTGGAGTGTGTATTGTAGCACGTCATTAGTGTTTTTGATAACCTCTGAACTTGTGGAAGTTGTAGCTTACTTTGGATGTTAATAATTAACTGTATGCACCTTGGGAGTTGCTGCCTTATCCTGTTATATGGTACTATTATTCTAAGGAACACGCTCGATTATACTAGAGCCACATAGTATTTTTTTTTATCAACTTTTGCTTCCATAAGCTTGCTGCTACCGTAATGTTGATTTTAGTGTCGTGCAGTAGAAAATGTTATAACCTGTTGATGCACCAACGGTGTTGGTGTCTTAACTCTTAGCCTGTTGTATCTATCTATCTATCTATTGGCAGGGTACGACTACCTATAAGTTTCTGTTGTTTCTGGCTATAATCCTCTTCCTACTGAGATGGTGGATATGGGATGGATGCCTTTCAGCATTGTGTGTTCAAATTTACCATGTGTTTTGTGGATAATACTATCTTCTCTTCTCTAAATCCCTGTAACCTGTATCAACATTTTTGTCTGATTGTAGTTCTCTGTTCTGGTAATTGGCGCTGTGACATGCTTCTGTCTAAGATCTGGTAATGTATCCAAAGTTGTGAATAGACGATGTTTTGGCATTACAGAGATTGGTGTGACTTGTGTTGCAATGCAACGACTGGTGCAGACAGTCGCATCAAGTGGCATATAAAAGCATGTATATATATATACGTCATACACGTGGGCGCTATTTCCATGCAATTTCAGTCACCTTTTGCGTCACAAGATGGGGGGACTAAATGTGTTTTTAATAGATGAAGTGATGGGGAGACACTCCAAAGCAAATCTCACGACGAAAAAAAAGAAGAAGAGAGGATTGATTCCCAATAGCGTCATGGCTGATGAGTCATCGAGGAAAACTTTGGCAACCAAATAAAGCTTGCACAAATGGACTATATACAACATCGACGATACTATATATGTACCATATTAGTATCAGAGATGACATAATTAATAATGGTAAACAAGTTAGCGGAGAGAGATAAGCACTATTTCAGCAGAGACATAAAGAATAGAAGTAGTATATCTTTGCAAGTTGCCTCGGAAATGATGCGAGCACGGAACCATGGTGGAATCCAGCGGAGGTCTCCGGATGCAGCTCACGTGGAAGCTTCTTGCAGGTCTGCTGTTAGTCACTCACGTTGAAGCTTAAGCCACCGGGATCGGAGTACGTAGACAAAAAAAAAACAATCTACATATGAGTATTATGATAGTAAAACTCTGAACAATCGTCCAGTACTAGCTTGGATACATACCACCACCACCTCCATATATACACAAGATTTGAACGCGATAGCAACAGCAAAGTGCAGTGCAGGTGCAGCCATGGAGGAGACCACCAGCACCTCCTCGCCCCTGCTCGTCCTCTGCACCACCCTGCTCGCCGCCTCGCTCCTCTTCTTCCTCCGCCACGCCCGATCCCGAGCCGGCAACAACGCGGCAGCAAGCAAGCCGCAGCTCCCACCGGGCCCACCGGCGCTGGTCTTCCTAGCCAAGTTCCTAGCGCTACGGCGCTCGATCTTCGACCTAGGCCCACTCCTGCGCTCCCTACACGCCCATCACGGGCCCGTCATCTCCGTCCGCCTCCTCTCCCGCACGCTCGTCTTCATCTCCGACCGCCACCTAACGCACCAGACGCTGGTGCAGAGCGGCGCCACCTTCGCCGACCGCCCGCCGCTCGTCGACCCGGGCCGTCTCTTCACGGCCGGATCGCGCGACGTCAGCAGCTCCCCGTACGGACCTTACTGGCGTCTCCTCCGCCGTAACCTCGCCGCCGACGCGCTCCACCCGTCCCGCGTCGCGCTCTTCGCGCCCGCCAGGCGCCGGGTGCGCGACAAGCTCGTCGACGACCTCCTCCTCCTCCGCGCGCGCGGCGTCGTCGTCGAAGTGAGGCCGCTGTTCCGGCGCGCGCTGTTTGAGCTGCTCATGTACATGAGCCTCGGCGTCAGCGACCTCAGCGCGGCGGCGCTCGGTGAGATCGAGGAGATACAGCTCCGGATCCTCCGCACCATCACTAGCTTCCCTGTCTTCGCTTTCTTCCCCGCCGTCACCAAGCGGCTCTTCCGTAAGCGGTGGGCGGCGCACGTCGCGCTGTCCCGGAGACAGCACGAGGTGTTCCTCCCGCTCATCCGCGCCAGGACCGGGACCGGCTCCGGCGAAGACGAAGACGACCCGCCGTGCTACGCGGACTCACTCCTCGCGCTGCGTGTCGCCGACGAGGGTGACCGCCGGCTCTCGGACTCCGAGCTGGTCAGTCTATGCTCCGAGTTCATCAACGCCGGCACGGACACGACGCTGACGCTGCTGGAGTGGATCATGGCGGAGCTCGTCAACCACCCGGACATCCAGGACAAGGTGTACGAGGAGGTGAAGGACGACAAACCGGCATCAGCAGGGCAGCTCAGCGACGACCTCCAGAAGACACCGTACCTCAAGGCGGTGGTGCTGGAGGGACTCCGCCTGCACTCGCCGGCGCACTTCCTGCTCCCGCACGGCGTCACCGCCACCGCCGCCAAAGCGGAGATTGGTGGGTACGCGGTGCCCAAGGGCGCGGAGGTGAACTTCCTGGTGGCCGACATGGGCCGCGACGAGGCCACGTGGACGAGGCCGCTCGAGTTCTGGCCGGATCGGTTCCTTAACGGCGGCGAGGGCAGCGGCGTCGATGTCACGGGGAGCAGGGAGATCAAGATGATGCCCTTTGGCGCTGGCCGCCGGATTTGCCCTGGGTACACGCTCGGGATGCTCCAGGTGGAGTTCTTCGTGGCCAGCCTCGTCCGGGAGATGCAGTGGCTGCCACCGCCGGCAGACAACGGAGAGGCCGACGCCACCGTCGACATGACGGAGACGCTGGATTTCACCACCGTCATGAAGCACCCGCTCCGTGCTCGCATCATTCCGAGGACGACTAGCACTAGCTAGGACCGACGGAGTAGTAGTTGACCTGTGAAAATAATATATTAATTATTTGTGTCTCAGTTGAATGATCTTTAGCTTATCGGAGGGGTGGGTGATCGACCTCCAAACTTTATTTTATTTATTATTACCGTTATTGTTACGTCTTCTCTTCTCTGATGATAAGATAATATATCATTTGTGCAAGCTTTAATTTGGGGCTAAGTTTTCCTCGATACCAAGTTATTACTCCATCCGTCACACATAGAAAAATATATGAGTTAAATGCACAGTAGTTTCATTAACTTTTGGTGGTATCATTTAGGTCCATCAACTTTCAAATTATATTTTTTTAGTCCATTAACTTTTGGTGGTGTGTCATCCAAGTCCATCAACTTTCAAACTATATGTTTGAATCCATTAACTATTGATGATGTGTCATCCAGGTTCATCAACTTCCAAATTGCATTTTTAGTCCCTAAGCTTTTGAATAGATTCACCGTAGGTCCATACCCCTGCTGTTAGTCAATAGATCTAACATGGCACCCAAAAAAGCAGCCACCATGGAGTAGGAAATGTGTAAAATTAAATTCTTTCCTATGCATCGTTTCATATTATATTTATTTTCTCTTCCACTTATCAGCATTTGATTGTTATTTTTCTTTATTTAATGGGGTTTTTTCTTTCCTTTTTTATGTTTTTGTGTTCCCCTTCTATTTTGATTAATATTTATTAAAAAAATCTATTTAAGTTATTTAAAAAATAGTTGCCGTTTAGAACAAAGTTTTAGTCAAACATTGGGAATATAAATCATAAATAACTTTTAAGTTGTTGAGTTTGAAAATGTAAAAATCATATCAATAGATTTGTCTTGAAAAATACTTTCATAAAAATATACATATATTATATTTTAATAAATATTTTTCAAAAAATAAGTGGTCAAAGTTACACTTTGAAGACCATGTCATTTTCTAAAACGACAAGCTTTTTGAGTATGAACGAAGTATAGTCCAATTAAGTTATTCTTGAAGAAATTTTATTACTAAACCAATCTATAATAAAAATGTGATATTTTGCACAAATTTTTAAATAAGATAAGTAGTCGAACTTAGATTAAAAAAAATCAAACGAACTGTAATTTAGAACGAAGTTAGTATGTATAAAGTATTTGTAACATTTATATCTCTAAATAAATATATTATGAAAATAGATTCATTGATCTATCTAATGATACCAATTATGTACCATAAATATAAAATCTAGTCAAATTTGAATAAGTTTGACTTTTTTCAAAAAGCAATTTATTATATATAAAAAGGATCGGTCTATCTCTTTCCTCTAAATTTCATAAACCTAGGAAATATTTAGATCCATGGA
The DNA here is from genome assembly GCA_022036555.1 of Microstegium vimineum. Classification (NCBI taxonomy): domain Eukaryota; kingdom Viridiplantae; phylum Streptophyta; class Magnoliopsida; order Poales; family Poaceae; genus Microstegium; species Microstegium vimineum. Next base: position 230,829 of record CM039122.1, on the reverse strand, counting down.
CTAAAGTTTAGAAATATCACATTGAATCAGAAAAATTCATATATGGAAAAGAAAGTATTGTTTTACCCTACTCAAAATAGTATCTTAACAAAGGGTGTTAACTATTAATCCAACAATTAGGTAAATGAGTTTGTTTGTTGCTTGGTCTACCAAGTGTTGGGGTTACACATGCAACCTACACCTAAGTTCATGATTACCATAGTCAAGTCATAGTAAAAAATTTATAGTCTTTAAATCATATTAATTTAGAGTTAAAAGTGAAATCAGATCACGCGCGCCGAGCTCTGGCCACGTCAGACGGCCTCCAACCTCGGCGCCACCCCGGTGTCATGGGCCGTGGCGGTGAGAAAAGGGTTGAAAAAATGAGTTTGTCTAGGAGTCCAGAATATTTTTTTTTAAAAAAGAATCAAATAGTAAAAAAATGAGGTCCCATGTGTGAGTGGGACTGTGGTGGATCCAAACACCTGATACTATATTAGAGCTCACCGTGGAACCCTAGATCCGGAAAGGGACAAAGACCGTTGTCGGGATCTCTCCAACACGAAAACCCAGCTCCTCCCCGACTGCTCCTCAGCTGCTCATTGGCGGCGCGCCGTCGGCTGCCTTGCTCTTCGGCCATCATCATCCTCGGATCCCTTCCTCATCCTCCTGCCTGTGCCATCGCTGTGCTAGTCCTTCAGATCCAGCGGCGTCAGGCGCACGACGGGATTTGGAGGGCGAGGTTCCAGGGGGGCAGGAGCGGATCCTGAAGCCGGCAAGAGTAGGGACGCCGCACGACGAATCGACGGCTGATTCAGCGATCTCCGAGGGTACGAATGGAGCAGGTCCGTCATTTCTCTCTTTGATGGTTTACCTAATCCGTATCTGGTTTTCTGATTTTATTTTTTTTAAAAAAATTCTTGTTAACAACACCCTCAAGTTATTCATTCAGGTCCGTAAGTCAATTGTGCGCATATCTTTTGACTGGATGCCGGAGTCGAAGGACAAGCGGGTTATGGTTATTGCTGGCATTATTCTTTCAATCGATGATGATGGGTCTGCTATCATAGCAGCGAATTCCACATTCTTTGGGATGAAAAAAAGATTTGTAGTGCACTTCCCAAATGCTGCAGGATACGAACAAGGACAAGATCTTGATGTTCTTAACCCCAATAAATCTGCGAACAGTGGTCTTGCTGCCTTTGAATCTGCGGAAGGTTTCTATATATTACTGCTAAGCCAAGTGAAAGTGGCTATATAAAAGCAGTCAGGTTTGAGATCCAGCCTGTTCAAGTTGGTGATCCTGTTCATTGTTTTATTTTCCCTAGAGAAGCGTTTGTTACACCAACCGCTTATTGCAGAGGTTCAGTAATGTAAGATCTCTCACATATTATATCACATTATGTGATATTGCCGTTTGAAAAAAATTAATGATGTTTTTCTTCTTCATAAACAGATCGATCTGTTTCTGGTGGTGTTCTACTTCATGATTGCGCTATGCATTCGTATGCTTACTTAGGATCACCATTGTTCAATTTGTCTGGTGATCTCGTGGGGATAACATATCTTGATCAGGGACTCTCGCAAGCATGGACTGTTCGGCAGCTACAACATACTTTTAAAAAATGGAAAAGGTAGTATGTGTCTCATATTTGACTAAACTCAAAAGAATAATCTAATTTAAGGTACCATATATTATTTTTCTTATTATTTGATAAATCCATTCAAAGATGAAATATTTAGAATTGCATGCTTCAAAAAATCGGTCGTTGCATATTCTGTATTAACACTTTGCATAGACACTTGGTCACTTTGTCCATATGAATATATTACTTTTATTCTTGATTATTTGAATAAATTGGCTTCAATTATCTAACTTTTCTTATTTGGTATGAGCAGTACCATGGTTTCCAAGGGAATTGAAGAACCTGCAGTGGCAGAACCTCAAGTGCAAGAACAAAACATCTAGGAGCAGGTTGTCAGTGCATGATTATTATTAATGCATATAAGTTTTCCATATTTGAGGAAATTCAGTGTGTTATAGAAAAATATGCTTGCTGATAGCTATTTTTTTTATTTCAGGGGCTGACTTTTGGTGGGAGATAGCCTGAGCAGCAGCATATGCAAGATGTCAGGAAGTCTGAGGGAGCTGCAATTGTGGAGTTGAGTTGCAGCCTAGTGTATTTGTTGATTTAGGTTTTATTTCTGAACTATTATGTGACTTCTTAGGAACCATTTACCCTGCTGAGCTGTTGACTGCTGTGAGACGGTATCAATGTGATGTGATGCGATCTGTTGAACTCTTTTCACATTCATGAATTTTAAACAATTTCTATTAGGGTTTTATCATTGTTCTGTTGTGGGAGATGTTTATATAATGTTTGGAAATGCACGGCCATACGTTCACATTTCTTTAAATTACTAGTAAGCAGTGCGGTGCGCTGGGTTGCCGCCGTGTTTGTGAGTAGTTTTTGATGAATATTTTTAGAAGCTTCGGCCATTGTGCATGCCCTAAATAGAGGTCACGAAACAAGCGTAACAGTGAAGTTGACATCGGAGGATCCCGTCGCAGAGAAGCAAGCAGGGTAGGAGAAACTCGTCTTAGGATACTATGGAAGAAGTGCACAGGAATCAATTAGAAAGGGCAATTGCACGGTCTGAGGCTGCATAACTTTTTTTTATAGCATTTAGGCTGCATACCTTGAAGAGCTGAAGAAAAATGAAGTGAATCCTGTCTATATCTAGAACAAAATTTAGGCTGCATACCTTGAAGAGCTGAAGAAAAATGAAGTGCATCCTGATTTTTCTTTGCATAACTAACCTTTCAAAACCTGTTCTTAGTTCTATATAAATCTACTCCTAAAAAGATACAATTGGAATCGTCCACGGGGCTTCGGCCTGCCGTCCGCTTCGGCGTGCCCCATCGCAAACGCCTCCCGCTCTGCCGAACTGCGCCGACAGGTGGGCCCTACACGCTCACATCTCACCCCAAACGCCGCCGACTGCAGCAGCTCAGGATGGCCGCCCCTCCACACGCCGTCGGCCTCCACCTGACAAGCCTCAACGCCAGCGCGAGCAAGCTATGGGGACGACGCTGGCCGCATGCAGGGGACGAGTCTCGTGAACTCCTGCGGCGGCGCTAGCTGCACGCGCGGGAAAACCCGGCGAGCTGCAGCGCGATGCGAGGCCGACGAGCGACGGCGCGAGGCGAGCTGTGACAACGAGCGCACGGGCCCGACCTGTGGGTATGCACCGGCGAGCACGAGGTGGCGTTGGTAGGTGCTTGGGGCGGCACGGCGGAGCTAGCAGGTCGATGGGAAGGAGCAATAGAAAACGCTGGTACAAATCTTCTCCCATATCTGCTTCCTCTCGCGCCTCCCCCTCCCCACTATCACCGCCGGTACGGATCTATCGTCACCCGTGCACCACCGGTACGGATGACGAGCTCCCAGAGTCGGCCCCACTTCCCCCACCGCCACGACCTACCCCTTCCCCCGCCGCCACCGCCCTACCCAGTCGCACCACCCCCGGAGCCTTGACCCAACCCTGTGCCGGTGACGGCCTAGCGCGTGGAGTCGTCGTGCTCGATGAGGAGGACACGAAGGGAGCAGCGTGGAAGATCCAATCCAATCGTACCAGCGTCCTCTCGTCATCTACCCCACAGCGGAAGCTGGGTACGACGACACAACTGCGCCTGACTCATCCCCCTCCTCCTGTGGTGGCAACAGTTGTGGCCTCGGTCCTCTTGGCACCAGCTGGTGGAGGCAAGAAGCACACCGGGATGCTGCAGAGGAGCTGTCCGTCGAGCAGTGGTGGACAAGGAGGGAGTTTGTGCTGCTCGTCACCGTCGCCTTCGTTTTGCTACCGCTCGTGCTCCACCACTGTGAGTGACGGTAAGTTCACATTTCAGTTGCCAGTTGTGCATTGGTGATTTTTTTTTTAATTTCAGAGTAACAGTTCTGTCGAGATTACTCACAATGAAAATCAGCTGTGCTATACATTGGTTGAGATTACTTGCAAAGAAAATCAGTTCAATTGAGATTGTGTCAATCAGATTAGTGAATGGGACTATCACAACTAGAGATCTGTGATATCACAACTTGTTCCTGAGAGAGCTCATGAACATCTCTAGGAATGTCTAAGATTACTTCTGTCTGAGCCAATTTCACTTCATTTTCTATATTTTATTCAATTCGTATGAATCTGGACCAAACCAGCAAGCTAGGTTAGCAGTTTCCCTAGGGCTCTTCGATACCACACTTGCACCATTGTCGACAACATAAGCGATTTGTGTGATAGAAAAGATATTTGCTAGCCAATAAAGCCAACATATGAACAGCATGAGTGAAGAACAAAAGCTCATGTCTTCGGTGAGGTTATCCTTTTCCTAACAATTGATGTGGTACTATATAGTGCAAATGAAACTTTTTGAGGAATGACCAACGCCACATCAGAAAAGGAATCAAACCAAGTAGTTGGCTGTACAAAGTAATGTAAGTCTAAATAATGTTGGTCTCTGCAAAGAAAAGGAATAAATTGCAAATGATGAGCATCCGTTCTATATACTTCAGCAAACAAACTGTACAGCAGTCTCTAACAAGTTGCAAGAGTCATAAAAATGCTTCACGAAAGGTGGAAAAAATAAATGTCCTCCAGATTAATCAATAAATTGATTGTACAGTGATAACTTACTATAACATAATCAGTTAAATATAGATAACTCATGATGTGAATTATCTTATATGTTTCTGAGTTCTGCCCATCCTACTTGCTGTGCAATGCATGGTTTGAAGCATAGCTATCAATTCCGTTATACCTCCTCATGTCAGCATGCAGACCCGAACAGAACAAGTCTGTACCGGTCGGATACCGGGTGATTTCTGCCATATTGGTCGATTTTTGGCTGTTCTGGGCAGGATTGAGAGTTTCGGCGATGTCGGTGCTGTCATCGAAGGAAGACGCTCGACTGCTCGAGTCCTGTTCTTGCGCTCCTGTCCTCGCTGATGCTGAAAGACGAAGCACTATGGACGACTGCTTGAGTGGTCGAGAGTCTTGTTCTAGCACTTCGACCCACAAGCAATAGAAGTGCCTTTCTGTTGCACGGAGTTTTTTTTGTTATGTGAAACTTAGCACTCATGGCTTTTGTGTTTGCTTTGGTGCCTTGCTGCTTGGTACGGGAGGTCTAGAGGTAGGTGATGGCAGTGTATGTTGGTGTTCCTGAAACCTGGACATGAGGCTACAAGCTACATACATACTAGCAGGCCAGTCTAAGTTGCAGACCTCCTATTTTCATTACTTAGTGATTTCTGATATTTTCAAAACTTGGTCTGAGATCGTGTATCTGCTAATTATGCTCGTTTTCCTCTCTTGTAGAGTAATTAACCTTTATATATATTTTTTGAAATATTGATATTGTGCTTTTATAAACGTATGACAGTGTTATGAAAATTTGGGATACACGGAACCTGAAAGCACCCGTACGTCTCCTACAAAATCTCTCAAACAGGTTTGCAGTGGCAGAAAAATAGAATATCTGAAAAAGATTTCACCCGTTGGAACTCACATCCACCTTATCTGCTCCAATGGAAGGAGCGTCAACTTCTTTTTTTCAATGGAAATGATAATAACATAGTGAATGAGTATATTATTAATGGTATTTTTCTCAAGTTGTGTAGTTAATTTGTTCAGTCCGTCAATATCCTTACTAAAATTATGGTGCACTACATCGCCACTAGCAAGTCCCACTATGCTGCATTTCCACCTATTTTTCAATATGCACTGTTTACTCTGACTTTCTGAATTTAGGAGTTTGGTTGCATCCATGTCTTTTAGAAGTGGGAGACTAAAAATAGTAGTCTCGTCGTCTCAAGGTCCAATAAGTACTTATACTTGACTTGTTTGTCAATTATTATAGATCAGTCTTTCTTTTCTTCAAAAGAACAACAAAATATTTGTCGTGATTTATATTAAGATGTGAGTCACCCCTTATATCATTTTGGGTATATTTTTGTATCTTGTTTGTGTTGAAATTACAAATAACCTATCAGGCTTACCCAAAATATTTCATTGTTAGAGAAACACAGGTACATAAATTTTAGTGCCAAGTGTCAAAACACAGATAGAGAAATTTTACAAACTTGGGTTAACTATTTAACTTTGCTTAGGCCCCCTTCTGCATTGGTGGCAGTTTCTGAATTTAAGTTGCAGCCAAAGATCAAAATGTCTTTAGTTATAGAAAAATGTATGCACAAATTGAGGGTAATTATGAGTCATTTCCGCACTTGAAAAACGTGTGCTTATGAGATTTCATATGCAAGCAATTTTTTATTATTCCTTTTCCTAATTTAGATGTGCATATTCTTTTTTTCTCCACCAACTATCAACTAGAGTGAACAATCATCTGTTTTTTAGTAGTATGCGGAAAGCCAGTGTGGACGATTCCGCTTAAGGCTTTTAGTAGTAGAGGTTATTTTTTGTCTCTTGTGGACAATCAGAAAACATTGATTGCCGTTCTCGTACACTATATGTTGATGATCCATCATTTCTTTTTGGCTTTCAGATGTGTGGTAATGGACTTCATTGTTTTATTACACAAGATAGTGGAACTGATGTTGTTCGTTATATACTCCTGATTTTAGTTAAGAGTCAAGACGACCATTGTGTTTGCCTTGCTGCTAGGATACATTTATTCTTGTTTAGTTTCATGTATATCAGGATAACCGATAGCCGCATCATGGTCAATAAACTATGAAAGAGGTAGTCTTTAAACTATGAAAGAGGTAGTCTTTTGATGCATTTGGTTCGATACTATTACTAAAATTGATGCTTCTTTAATTGAATGTGGCTCAAAAATAGCGTGCTATTATTTGTACGTTGATTTTAACATACTATTTTTTTTATATTTGTATTCTTATTGCATTGGAAAATTTAAGGTCCCGTAGCAACGCACGGTCATATGCTATTGAGAAAAATAAAGAGCCTAGAGATGAGACTGCTGGCTACAATTTCTGAAAGCACACGTGATTACCATAGCAGGAACTAGCTGATTAGTACCAACGGCATAGTGCTCGTGATGCCATCGCCTCTCGATCGAGTTAGATTGTAAGTTACAACAGTCCAAGCATGATAAACAGTACAGTAACAACACCAAATTAAGGTCTGTTAGATACTTACTGGCTAGATGAGCATAACAAGGTCCATGAGAGCCTTGAACCAACTTGTAAGTTACAAGAGTCCAAGTCACATAAATAACATTACAATAACACAAGTCTAGCTTGCTTTTATATCCTAGACAGGTCTGTGCCAAATACTAGTAAGATACTAAGATATAAACAGCACGGCAACAACACCAAAGGTTTGTTAATTAGATACTAGCTAGATGAGCTTAGATACTCCAGAAGTCTGTTGTCTAATTAAGACGCCGCCCAATATGCTTGCCCAGATCATAAACACTCACATCAAGTGCGCCATGATACCAATATGGCTCGGGCACCAGCCACCTGCCATCCAATATGTTTTCATCCCAATGTAAGTTGGCTGTTGAATAAAATAGTCTAAGCAAATAGAAACAAGTGGCAATGCGAAAACAGAAAGAAATACATGTTTTTCTGAATCCTCTTCTTTGTCCCACTACCAACATTGAGAGGCATAGGATGGTCATAACCACTGTCATCAAACAAAAAAAAAACAAAGTTTGTAAAATAAGTGTCATGCCTACTAGTTAGCATTGAGATGAAAAAAATACCATTCTGATGGTAAAGAATTCACTCCTCTTAGAACTTCAACAATCTTTTGCCTTGGTAAGAAAGGAGTTACACCACTTCTATCGTAGAAGTTCATGCCAACAAAACTCCCATCAAGATTAATAAGCGGGCCTCCAATCCCAGCCTGAAGTTCAGTAGATGCAATACGATTAAACCGGTTACCATATAAAAGAACAGTATAAGAGAGATTCACCACAGTACCTTCTTGATTTTACAAGTAGACAGCTGAACATCTATGCAATCAAGTTTGCAACCCTTGTTTTCAGGCTTCACTTCACCACTTGCAGCCATTAATATACCAAATTTAGCATCACGCCCTATAGCTACAACCTTTTTAGATGAGTTGTGTGCATTTTTAATGGAGATGTCATCCGGACAAATAGCATTGAAATTCTTCTTGAGACTGACAATAGCAATATTATAGTCTAAATTATAAAATTCCAATGTCCCACCAGCACGTTGATTCGGTGGAAGAAACACCTCAATCTGCAATGTGAATATGAGCTCAGCAACCCATCATTATTAAACATAAAAGACCAAAATTAATGATTTGGACTAATACCAACCGTCAAGCTTTTATCAATGCTATCCTCATTACAACGACCTCTAACCAAACTGGCTGAAGTCAGGATAACAGTGTGCTTAGCTTTGCTTCCTTGCCACTTCATAAGCAAGCCTGTGCATGCAAAAGATCTCACATACCCTACACATTATACGTTTGATCATTAGTTAGTGAAGATAAAATACTATCAAAAAAGTAAGGAGCACACAGCAGGAAAATTCACCATTGAATGAAGCCAGTGAGACAACACGACGGGATACATATGTCACAACTTCTTTTGGAAGTTGATTCCAGACACGCTCCCCAGAGCCAGCAGGTGGATCACCATAGGGAAACCCTTTCCAAGGAAGTAATTCACCAAAGCATTCTTCAAAATGATTAAGCAACCGCCCATTGACTATTTAAAGAACAAAGATCAGAAGTGAACTAAAAAAAGGGACAGGGGAGATGACAGCAATATCAAAGCAACACTTACATTCGAGCACAAGTGGTGGTGGAATGGGATAGCCACAGGACTTTAACCTGCAAATAATTTGCATAAACCCTGATGCAATATTGAGATCACTATTAGTCCTCAAATGAGATGTGTGATACTCATAACATAGTATACTGCGCACAATGAAACATAGACAACATTTCAGAAGATGGGCTTGTAGTATTGTTCACACCTGAAGGAACTACGCTTGATACATGTTTAGGCAGCGTATATCCACGGAAGTGTAGTTTTTTAGGACTGCAATAAAACATAGTTCACTTGTTATGGCAATAAAACACAGGAACTATACAGGGGGAAAAACTAATCATACCAACGCATGAATATTGAGCATATTTCTTGTCTTGTTGAAGAAATAAAGGTAGGAAATAATGACTTGGAATCAGGCATAAATATTCAACAAAAGATGAGAATATTGAGCATATTCATGCCACAAATACAAGTTTCATTGTCCATATTGCCACAAAGAATTGTTTAATTCTTCCTAAATTAGACCAAAACATTAAGCAGGGGCACTAAGCTAGCATCATAAGATCTTGCAATGGTACTGGTTTCAGTAGAGAGGGGGTAAGAAGAACCAAATTATTTTCAATCCAAAGGTTACCATGTGAAAACTCCTAAGTCTCCAATACTGCTAGTAAAAATGGCTTACCTTAAACAGGAAGTGAATTAGGAGAGAGGGTTTGGAACAGATATGAATCAGGTTAACTGAAGAAATAGTTCATAAACACTGCAATACTGCAAGTGTATAGAAGACATACTTGAGTATCTGAAAATGCTTCAAGCGTTTGCAAAGTAAGTCCATTGATAGGAAGGTGCATCTCAAAATTGCATCACCAGGGTCATAAATGTCTAAGTTTATCCCAAGAATTTTATTATCGTGCCCCAGAAGTGGCCCTCCAAGTATAGCCTAGAACAAAAGGCAAAGTGATAGGTTTAGTAAAGATTTACTCCAATGCACACGGTAATATTTTAGACCAGCAATAAAGTAAGGCAATTATGTGATGTTTTCCATCATGCATGCCACAAAGTCCCGATCCAGATCGCCTCCACAGCCGCCGCCATCCAACCATCGACTCCCTACCGGCGCCGATCCATCCTCCGCCGCGCCATCACCACCAGCAGCCGCCGCGCCGCCTCCCACCACAGCCCAGCCGTCGCGCCGTCATCCCGCGCCGCGAGACCCCCACCGCCGCGGATCCACCCGTGCTGCCGTCCGCGGGGATCTCCGTCGCGGTTTCCGCCGCCCGCGCACCCTCTGCGCCCGCGGACCGCACCGACTTGACATCGCCGCGCCGTCCCCCTGCGGGCCCTCGTCGGCTTCACTCCGCGCCGCCATCAGCCGCGGCCTCTCCACCACCGTCACCAGATCAGCCGCTCCTCCTCCATCGATCGAGATCGTCGACCGGGAGCACCGCCGCCACAGCTACACCACCGGTCGCCGCGTCGCCTCTCCACCACCCGTCGCGCCTTCATCTGACCACCGCATCTGACCACCGCTGCCGCGGACCAGCTCCGCCCTGCACTCCAGCGAGCAGCCACCACCATCAACCACCCGCCATGGACTTCCCTAAGTTTGCGGGGAAATCGGATCCTGTGGCCTTCATCGACCAGTGCGAATCCTTCTTCCGCCGCGAGCGCATCATGGTGGAAGAACAGGTATGGAAGGCTTCCCGTAATTTGGAAGGTGACGCCCGGGTTTGGTTCCTCCAACTCCAGGAGGACGAAGGCACTCCGGCGTGGCGTCGCTTCACCGAGCTCCTGCGCCTGCGCTTCAAACCGACTCCGTGCCCCGACCTGCACTCTCAGATGGCCCTTCGCATCGACAACAGCCTGCGCATCCTTGCTGAGTTGTCCGCACAACTGGCGCGGCTCGAGGCGAAGGACAAGGAGGACCGTGAACGCCGGGCGGCTGTACGCCTCCAGGCAACAGCACGGGGACTCCTGGCACGCCGCAACGCACAGGCTCTTCGGGCCACAAAAGCGTCGAAGGAGCAAGCAACGGTGCGCCTCCAGGCAGCAGTGCGAGGATTGCTTGTCCGTCGCATGATGCGGCAGGTGCGCATGCTCCTCAGCTCGTCGCTGTCGCGGCCTGCTGCTCCAATTGCAGTGGAGGTCCAAGTATGGGCACTCCCCTTGCAGCAAACTCGCAGCACTGTCCAGCATCAGGCATCCAAGGCTATGGACGTCGCATTCACCCTTGTTTCTGCGGTGGTGCTAGCCTCATCCAACATAACGGGCTGCTTCAAACTCCACCCTTCAGCTCTCATGGCGCCAGCAGAGGCGTTCTTCCCATGGGATCCAGGAGGATATAGTTGTATTTTAGTCTTAAATAAAAATGGTAAGCCGAGATGTAAAAGGCTTTACCCTAGGTCGCGTCAAATAAGCCTGCGGCAACTTTCCAACTCGAGGACGAGCTGGGTCTCCAAGGGCGGGGGAGATGTCATGGGCAGCCAACAGGCTGCCGGACGCGGTTGTCCTAGTTGGGTCTTAAGCCCATTAGTGTTAATTAGTGTCTCTCTTAGTTATTTAATTATATTAGAGGAAATATGAATAGTACCATATTCTCTAGGCACAAGAGGTGTTAGTCCTATGTACCCTTTATATTCAGCCCACGAGACACAATAGAAGGCAAGCAATGAATTATGAAATAAGTCTAATCCCCCTCAATCTCCCAAGCTCTAGACAAAGCATAAGGCCTAATTATTCAATTATCCCTAGTTATCCCCAATATCCATTTACATACATAACAATACCTTAGAGATATCTGTATTATCAGAAACCCAGGTGTTTATGCGTTCAGGGTGTTTGAGGTATCGTTTCGGATACAGAGATCCACACATGGTCATCAAACTGCCAGAGTTGAAGGCACGCCCAGCAGCTTGCACACTATCACCAGAGAAAGGTATTGCCGTAAGATCCAGATCTATAGGATGGACTCCTAGGAAGCCCAAGCATGTGACGATAGCAATGTCTTTATCATATAGTCCTAAGAACCCGTCGGTAGCTCTATTATCAGGAAGGCGCACTGCAACCTACAGAAATAACAGGAGTACACAAGAACAAGCTCAGGATGTTTACAATTAACTGCTTGAATATACAAGAAAAAAAAAACAAATGAACACAATGATTAGAGCACCAACCCTCAACTTATCATCTTTATTCCTATTCTTGTTGAATTGTCTAACCAAATATGTTGATGTCACAAATCTTGTTAGGCTTTGTCTAGTTCTTCCGTGAGGAATAGGAATGCCGGAGCATGCAAATAACATCTTATTATCTCCTGAACAATATTATGATTTAAATGACAAGTGATGACTAAATAAAATGCGAAATCGAAAAGTATAGTAGCACAATCACCATCAAACAAAGCGAGCGAGACGACCAAGGAAGACAAATCTTCAGTGTAATTAGCACTGATTGGGTAAGTTATTTGACCAGGTTTGACTATTTCACCAAATGGTCTCTCCTCAAAATCAACGTTTGAACCTTCTCTATCATCAGGAAAAGGTTCGCCGAATCGTTGCACACATGGACGAAGCTAGCGGGGGGTCAACCCGTGCTCCAGCCCCCCCTAGCGGCCATGGATACACTTAAGCCCCCCTAAGCCCCCCCTATGTCATGAAGGAGGAAGAAGAAGGGAAGGAGGGGCTGGAGGAAGAAGAAGAGGAATTAGTCCTCCCTTACGATTATCCTGGCTTCGTCCCTGGTTGCACAACGATAGCAGATAGATTCTCCTCAAACTTACAAAACGCTGCATGAGCCGCTTGACCTGATTAATAAACACCACAACTGAGTGAGTGAGTTGTTTGCTAGAGAAATATGCGCCACAGAAGAAAGAACCTGCAAATTGAAATCAATCAATTACTCACGTTCTCTCATCCTTTTTATGGTGCGGTTCCAGGCTCTCTTGTTACCAAAACATTCTTTGACGACCCCACTTGAAGCTAGTGATGACTCCCGTTTGTTCCTTGTGTTTATTGCTCTCTGCTCCCTGCTGCTCACGCCTCTTGTGCAATCGGTAGTCCCCCCCTTGTTCCTCAGCTTCCCGGTGCCCCCCTGCTTGGCCTCGTCGACCGATCGACGACTGCCGGAGGAGAACGCCGAGCAATGATCGGCAACCAAATTCGATCAGTTTAAATCAAATTTTATAAGTAGAAAACGGTCAAAAAAACTGTTCAACTGTTTTTTACTTTTACATCTGAAATACGAAAACAAAAACAAAAATAGTAAAGTCAGACAAAAAAAAACGAATTCGATCGAATTAAATACAGAAAACGATGTGATTCACGTCGGGATATATATTTTTTGTTTCGTTTTCATCCTTAGACGCGTGATATGGCGCCTAACATTAATCAATGCAATCTGATAACAAGGTCCTGACGGCCTTTTTTTATTTACTACTTTTTCTACATGGCTTGCCTGTTCATAGCTAGCGTAACATTGTGGACTTGTGCGTGATCCATTTGTGCAAGCTTTGGACAAAGTTTTCCTATATACTAAGCATCATGATGCCATTCAGGGTTTTTTTTTTTGTGATTTGCATTGCAGTGTGTGTCAACAATATATAGTCCTCATCACTTAAATTAATATAAGAAAAACATTACCTCATCTTATGACCCAATTCATAGGTGGCTGAAATTGCATGGGAAGTTCGGTCGAAGTATATATATATATATATATATATATATTACGTTTGCATCTCATCATGGATCGAAGGCTACGTGTCGATGAGTTGCATGAGAACCAACAAACAAAACAATCAGTTCCATATATATATCTAAAAGCATAGGCAACTACATACGTGTCAATAGGATTATTTCATCCTCCATACATCTAGCTCATTTGATTCTAAATGAATTCACAGTGAATTGTCTAGCTAATTGTTAGCTAATACTCAACTAATAACTATCTTGCCGATTAGTCCAAAACAGCTAATAGTTAGCCAGCTAATATTAGTTATATGAGCTATTAGTTAGCTAACTATATATTATAGTAGCTAATTAATAGAGATCCAACTTAGCTTAGAGCTTGTTTAGATCTATTGGCACTAAAAGTTAGCAGATAATTAAACTAGTACTAGTAGCTCTGAATGGGCATATTAATAAACCTACTAATTATTAGTTGGAGGCTATTAATATAACTATTAGTTTCGTTAGTAATTTAGGAGGTGCTAATATTTTATATGTACTTCCAATTAACTTACTATTAAGCCACCTATAGCAGGTGGATCTAAACATACCCTACTAAAGATTAGTTCCTTCCCTACATATTATAGTTCATTTGACTTTTTTACCGTAAGTTTGATCACTCATCTTATTAAAAAAATCATCCAAATATAGTTAAATTTAAGTCGTTCTTCTTTTATTACTAAAGTATAAGACATAACAAAAGTAATGATCTTTTGCGCAAATTTTGGAATAAGAGAATAGGTAAACTTAAGGTAAAAAAAACAACGTTATAAAAATAGATCGTATGAGATAAAACGTGCAAGACAAAATTTGTGTCGGGTACAAAGGTAAGGGGTACCCTAACCTGTGATAATCTAATGCATAAACATCCAGATGAAATCCGACAGTCGACCAAGCAATGGAAGAAGGCCCGTCAGACGAAGACCTATCCCACCGACAGAAAAGGCAGGCCATGGGCCAGCCCATTACCAGAGGGATGGTAGGTAGAGTGACCTTCGACCTCGAATGACGGAGAAGGGGTCGAACGAACGACCCCCGAACAGGAGGCTCGATCAGCTAATCGAGTCCCCCTCGACTCCGACCCCTCGAAGTGACGGACAGGGGGTCGAACGAACGATCCCCGAACAGGAGGCTCGATCAGCTCACCTGCTCCCGGTATGGGATAAAGGGAATCCTATGCTGAGGTCAGTCCCCTCCTAACGCCATGGGCGCTCACTACCTCGGTCAAATCCGTCAAGTCATGACCCATGCCCGGATTACCCGTCGACCGTACAACTACTGCAGCCACGCCTCGAGTACGGAGCACCCCCTCGAATTATGGGCGAGGAAGCCCTCGACCGCGTTCTCAGGAATGTGTCAGGGTCACGCGGGACTCGATGCCCCTCGACCCGGGGGCTCGACCCTCATCCCCAACTACTATGGCATGGGCCCGTCCGATCCGTCCCGCTTCAACTGTGGAGTTCGCAGGTTCCATGCCATGTCGTTCGGCGACGACCAGTCCGCCATCGCCACGCCTCGGAACACCAGAAGTACAAGAGGAGCATGCTACTACAGCGATCGACGTCTCGTCACAGACTTGGCGCATGAACATGCCTCTCATACCGATACGTACTAGGTTCCTGTACTCCTAAGCCTCCCCTTGGCCTATAAAAGGAGACGCCGGGATAATAGTAAGGATACGAAAAACAGAACGGGGGCTAGGCGGAGGACGAGGCTGGGAGAGGAACAAGAACACGAGGACGAAGAGGTCAATGATCAACTCCACTCACATTCCTATACGAACTCTCACCAGAACCAAACATAACACCAACCACTGACTTGCCTGATCAACATCTCAATCAATCAACCAATTCACCTAGAGTAGCCCTGTTAGTTCTAGGCCTCGGCTCGCTCTGAGCACCCCCGTATAAACCAGCTTGTACTGCCCCCCTGTACGAGCACTTCGGTGCAGGATAATACAATACCCCCTCCTCTTGCTGGACGTAGAGTCTTCTTTGTCCGAACCAGGATAAACTCTGTGTTCTTCTTGCATCACATCTGGGAGAGGGAGCACGCAATATACAAATTTACTAGTTGGTGATCGACCTCTGGGTCGAAACACCGACAATTTGCTATTATATTTATTGTATATAAATATTTCTTTAGAAGTCTTATTTTTTCTTATTAAATCTTAAACGGCTCTTATTAAATGCACTAATGTTTTTTATTTTTTGAGGAACTCTTAAATGCACTGATGTCACTGAGTATAATATACAGCAAACACGTAGTGAGTCATTGAAAACGTTGTTAGCTGGACAGCATTGTTTTTTTTTAGTCAACGTAGTGAGTCATTGAAAACTTTGTTAGCTGGACAGCAACCTCCATATCCAGCAGCGAGCCAGGCCCATTGAAAACAAAAAAGAACCTCGTTTTTGAGGAGCCAAACTGAGGAAGCTGGACAGCTAGTCTGAAGGAGCCTTTACCCAAAGAACTGAAAACTGAATTCCGTCACAGCCTCTCAGCCAAATGGACCCTGGAATTCTCACTAGCTAGACAGTCTACCCATCTTGTTCCAAAAAAAATAAAAACAGACCACCCTGGAATTCTCACTAGCTAGATATAATATATAGGTGAGTTTGAAAAATCAAGTACCACATATATCTTAAAGCTATATATGAGTTGCATGAACCATCAGCTCCACCATATCTTAAAGACTAGTGAAGATATACATGCCAATATCTTTTTTAAAAAAAAATAAAAATATTTATATACTCCAATATATATACGATAATATATGCTTCCACACTAAGCTAATAACTACAAACAAAAATGTTTGAGGTAGAATACAAATGCTGGTAAAGCTACAAGACGGCAGCTGTCAGAGTCAGTACGTCAAGAGAGCTGCACCACACCACACCACACCGCAAGACGCCCGCCGCCGCAGCTGCAACAATTAATGGAGGAATCCGGCGCCTGGCCCCTACTGCTCCTGCTCCTACCACTTGCAGCCTCACTCCTCTACTTGCTCTACCACCGCACCAATGGCGTCCGCAACCGCAACAACAACTCAACGCCCCATCGTCAGCTCCCTCCAGGCCCACCGACGCTGCTCTTCCTCTTCAAGTTCCTATCGCTCCGGCGGTCCATCTTCGACCTAGGCCCACTCCTGCGCTCCCTACACGCGCGGTACGGCCCAGTAATCTCCCTCCGCCTCCTCTTCGCCACGCACGTCTTCGTCGCCGACCGCCACATCGCGCACCGCGCCCTCATCCAAACCGGCGCCACCTTCGCCGACCGCCCGCCGGTCGTCGATCCAGCAGAGAGCCTCTTCAGCGCCGGCGGCCGCGACATCAACACCTCCCCGTACGGCACGTACTGGCGCCTCGTCCGACGTAACCTCGCCACCGAAGCGCTCCACCGTGCCCGCGTCAGCCTCTTCGAGCCTGCGAGGAGGTCGGCCTGCGACGCCCTCGTCGGCCGCCTCCTCCGCGCGCGCGCCGACGACGACGACGTCACGCTGAGGCCGTTCCTGCGTCGCGCCATGTTCGAGCTCCTGGCGTCGATGTGCTTCGGCGTGCGGCTAGGGCAAGAGGCGCTCGACGAGATCGAGAAGCTCCAGCACCGCCTGGTCATGTCCTACGCCGGCTTCCCCATCTTCGCCTTCTTCCCGGCGGTCACCAAGAGGCTGTTCCGCAAGCGGTGGGCGGCGCACGTCGACCTGGCGCGGAGGCTAGACGAGGTGTTCGTCCCGCTGATCCACGCCACACGTCACGGCGACGGCGACGACCCGCCGTGCTACGCGGAGTCGCTCCGCGCGCTACGCGTGGCCGACGAGGGAAACCGGCGGCTCACGGACGCCGAGATGTCGAGTCTATGCTCCGAGTTCCTCACCGGCGGGACGGACACGACGGTGACGTTAGTGGAGTGGATCATGGCGGAGCTAGTGAACCACCCGGACGTCCAAGCCAAGGTACACGACGAGGTGGTGAAGAACAACAACGCACCGGACGGCGGCGAGATGCCGTACCTGAAGGCCGTCGTGATGGAGGGGCTACGGCTACACCCGCCGGGCCACTTCGTGCTCCCACACGGCGTACGGAGCGACGACGCGGAGATCGGCGGGTACGCCGTGCCTAAAGGTGCGGAGGTGAATTTTCTGGTGGCGGAGATGGGCCGTGACGAGGCCGTGTGGACGGCGGCGACCGAGTTCCGGCCGGAGAGGTTCGTGGACGACGGCGGCGAGGGGCGTGACGTCGATATCACCGGGACTAAGGAGATCAAGATGATGCCTTTTGGTGCCGGCCGGCGCATGTGCCCTGGGTACGCGCTCGGCATGCAGCACGCTGAGTACTTCGTGGCCAGGTTGGTGCGGGAGATGGAGTGG
Organism: Microstegium vimineum; assembly: GCA_022036555.1. NCBI lineage: Eukaryota > Viridiplantae > Streptophyta > Magnoliopsida > Poales > Poaceae > Microstegium > Microstegium vimineum. The sequence continues at coordinate 212,978 of CM039122.1, read as the reverse complement.
CTGCCGCCGGTGGATGATGGTGAGGGCGTCGATATGGCGGAGCAGATGGAGTTCACTACCGTCATGAAATACCCGCTCCGAGCTCGCGTCGTGCGCAGGGATTGATTCATCGATCGAGTAGTTGAAGATCGGAACTGGAGAGGAAGGAATAATTAGACTGTGCTTTGTCGTCAGACTTTTGTTTTGAATCTTGGACTGACAGTGGAGGATGATGCTTCCTAGTATGCGACTTTACTCTCAGGATTAATAATGAACAAATGTTGCAATTGCATGCCTAGTACATTTCTGACTTGTGTTCTTTTCCCTGCTCTAACTTCTTTGTTTTCTAGTACTTACTATGTGGCAGATTCATATGTTACATCCTCCTCTTCTTCTATTGTTTATGTTGAGACATGCATACTCATTTTTTCATATTTTAAAATTTTATTTGTATACATTTTTTATCATTCCTTTGATGGTGGTTTTGATTTTTGGCGCTTCAGTTTTTATGCACTCTGCTTTCTGAAGAGTTGGAGTATCAGCATGTTTCTATTCTCTGGTTCTAGGAAAGATGGGGAAAATCATGTGTGTATTGTTCTTTAGGATGATGTCCTAGCATGACATGCTATTGTACTGCGATGGGGTTTAGAAGATACTTAACAAATTAGATTTCCCATCAAATCGGGTGATACTCATCACAAACATAATACTGAATCCATGGCCATACAAGTAAAACAAATCAATTGGGCAACTTTCGGAAACACATGAATTTTTCCTGAATCTAGACAATCGATCTACTTCTCGAGGCATCCGTGCAATTCTTGTCAATTTCGTCACTCCAAAAACACCCTCATGCTTCATACTTACAGTACGGTGCATAGGTATATTTTGTACTGTGATGTCGAAAATGAAGTTAGCTTTAGCAAATGGTACATACTAGCATGCATCATTTCTCATCTCGCTTAAGTCGTTACAGCAACTTCTAGGATGGAGGGATGAAGGGAATAGTCAGTACTATGCATAGGAGTAACAGTCACCTGGCAAGCATAAAGCAATTGTAGCAATAGCACATGCATGCCAAAGCATGGAGAAACTTTCTAAAGGAAGACAGCAGCTGACTGTAACAGCCTCCCGTATAACGGTGTACCAAACAAATTATACAAGACACAGAAGACCTTTGAGCTGTAATGTTCTGTGCTTTAGTAGATTAATCACACCAATGTTCCCTGTCAATGCAAGCTCCTACCTTATGGTCTAAACGATCTATACTTATGATCCCAAGTTCCTTGCAGTTCTTCCATTATCAATTCCAAATTTAGTGCTTTGAAAAACTATCTATCACACCATTTCTGTTTACCTAGCCAACCTAAAGCCTGGTGTTCCGGAAAGCGGAAACTAGTCTTGGAGATAACAGCAGGACAAATGCCAAGATTGAGCCAAAGAACATCTTGGTCAGGTAATGCATCATGTCCGTGCTGGAATCGGTGTCTTCAGGCTTTCTAGTTGTGAGTGCTGAAGCAGAGGGCAGGGCTTCAACAACAGCATCAGCAAGGTCAGAAATGAATGTTGAAGTGCATCCAAGAGCAGGAACCCGACCCCAGTTCTTAATGCCTGATTCTAGAGCCAACTCCTTGTACTCCATGTCGATTTCTTCCAATGTCTCAATGTGCTCGCTCACAAAGCTGTATTTGCCATAAATGACTCAGATTACAGGCAATAGAAGGGTGGGTACGAAAACATCAATAACCATATCAACATAATCTTGACTCACAAAAGAGTAAACCAGCTACTAGCATATCGCAAAACCCCATCAAGACATTCATTGACTGTAAAAAGTGAGATCCCTTGAGTAGTTGTGTTCTATGGACCAGTTTTACCATGCAAAAGACTCATTTAATAATTCTAAAATTATTTGAAATAAGTTCTCTGCTCATTAATACAATGGAACATGCAAGCTTTTGCAAAGAGACAATATGCAGATGCATTAATTTCATACTTCATGAGACTTTCAGATGGTCAAGACTGTGCCAGAGGTACCAGTGTGATAATACAAACAGAAATGAGGAACCAACATGTATCATGATTCATGAAAAGTGCATGTGGTAAACTAGACGTCTAGACCCAAGGAAACGAGGATCATATAGAGCTAAATGTTGCTCATCAGAAAAGGAAAATTTACCAGATGGCCAGAAATGCTAAACTTGATTACCTTACTGGAACAGCCAGGAGGCTCTTCACTCCCTTTTGACCAAGTTCTACTAAAACTTCATCAGTATATGGCTTCAGCCATTGAACTGGCCCCACCCGACTCTGAAAGTACAAGAAATGTTAACACTAGTAAATGGTGAGTAGAAAAGCTAAAGAGCTGGTGACTCGGAACTCTATAAATTTGTCATTTTCCATTTCTAGTTTTCTTACAAGGTGAACGAACATATTCGATAATTAGAACATAAGGGCAAAACTTAGTTGTAAATGTCTAAGTGACACAAGTACATATCAGATTTCAATAGCCTATACCTGGTACGCCAAAGTGTGGCTATTTAAGATTCCTCTTGATCTCAACTCCCCCATGATCAAAGCAATACAATCCTCCATCTGATCTCTGTAAGGATCTCCAGCATCCTCAACATACGTAAGTGGCACACCATGTGCACTGAAGAATATCATAACCTGCAATTTATTTTCACAACAATAAAAAGTATTGTCAAAATGATATTACAGCAAAAAAAAATCATGATTATTTATAAACTAACTGCAATGCTGCTTTTTAGCAAAAACAATACCTGGCGCTACTCAGACAATTAACATGGACGTCAGAACACATCTTAGACTATTAATTTCGGGTTAACATGTTAGTAAAGGTAACAAAACAAAGTGTCATGGAAGTACTTTTTTGTTAGTATCTTATAGAACTACTAATAGTATTTGCAATTAGCTACTCTTAACACACTTGTGTATATTGCTGGTAAAGTTTATCCAGAGAAAGGTACCTATAACAATGCCAGATCATAGTTCCAAAGAAATTTCTATTCGAAAGGAATTGTGCAGCTAGTGAATGGATGTAATGAAATTTGGAATGTGTAGATGAAACAAGTAATCCTCTGCTACCCATATGCTAACTGTAGAATAAAGATGGAGGTAGAATTAGGAATAGAGCACCTCTTCAGGATTGGAAAAGGAAGATAGCTCTTTTTCAATTAGGTCAGCCATTGATTTCACATAGCCATCTCGTTGGTACCATGATTCAATAATGGAAATTGGCAAACCAGCAAAATATGAATCTTCCCTGCAAGGAAACCAGTGCATTAGTATTTCAGGTTCTTGGAAGTTGGAACATCAAGGACAATAGGATCTCATATGCTAGAACTGGTGCCTTTGAGAAGGCTCTGGGATTTCTTTCATTGTGGCCTGTGAAGGAAAATTAGTGGTAATATTTTTGTTGGTTATGGTAGTTTCTTGAGTTAAAAAGTGTGTATGTAATGTTCAGTGCCTAGGGTGTGGTTGTGTATGTTGTTTGGTTTCTTTACCCTCTTTTTCTTATTAATATAAAATATAGACAGCTCTCTTGCACGTTAAAGAAAATAAAAGGGTCTCACATGGAGAAGGGATCCTACTTGACAATGTTTTGGAGAACACGAATGCTTGACCCACTTGTTGATATGGAGTACTGAGGGTAAAGTGGAAGAACAACAAGCTTGGTAATCTTATCCTTCTTAATCTATCATGAACCAAAAACAAGAAATAGTTAATCATCAGACAAGAGTTGGATGGACAAGAAGGAATAACCATGAAATCCGTTTGGTGGAATACTCTAACATATGAAACTTAAATACAATAAAAACAACATAGCCTTTCAAACATATGAAACTTAAATAAGATAGGGTAAAAAAATGTTCCGGAAAATGCAAACATTGACTCCATAGAAGAAAAATATATTTAAAATAACTAGATTCCAGCTTACATGTTATTCTAGCTTTCAAATCTCGACAATAAATATACTTCAGCCTAAAGTTTCAAGATTACTTAAAATTACGTTTCTGATACATCATCATTATTAAAAGGTATTGAACTTGCAATCAAAATTGTACTAGCCAAGTCATTGACCTTGTCAATTTCTCGCAACATTTATTCTCGTTTTGGATTCAACCACAAAGACTCTGTCTAAACCAATGCTGGTTGCAAAGATCCAGTTAGCTATCATGTGCTTATTGTTACATCATACATAGACAGGCGAGTGTGTATGTCAGGCAGGAGTTATTACCGACAACTCTACAAACACCAGTCAATGAAGGTACTATGGTTTTTCTAACGCATGACAAACGCTTTTCTGCTAGATGCTAGAATGACATGCATTTGGAAACTGATTGAATGCTGATGAGACATAAAAGATAGGCACAAGAATTTACTTGATCAATGGCTTCTTCAGTGAAAGGGTACCAATACCGCATCCCAACATATATATTTGCATTCAATTTTTTCTTTTCCAGAGCAATCTTCAAAGCATTGGCCTGAAATATCAGTTATTTTATTGAGAATGTGATTTACACTGAAATGATATCAACAAGTCTTGGAAGATTCAGAAGTTGACAAGTTTTAAACAAGCTGATAAACCATAATGAATAAAACAGGTAAAAAGTAATAAAATGCAACAATAATTTCAAAAGACAGTCAGGCTTGTGAACTTATTATACCTGCTCATCAGTAATTTTCCTTAACGGTGACCCACCACCAATTGAAGCATACCCTTCTTTACTCTTAGGAGCTCTGAAAGTAGAAATAAGCTTGGCCAGTGGTCTTTGAAGAAACCTGAATAGCCTAGGGAGTCGAATGATATCCTGAACAGTAAAGAAAAAGAATTATGCTAACTTTCAAAAATGATGAAGTGTAACTATGAAGAAAACAAATTCAGTACACATACAAGAAACAGGGATTCTCAATTTAGAAATTCATATAATTAATAACAGATCTTAGTAAAATAGTTATTGCTATGATCAGTAGCACAGACACACAAAAGTTTATGTTTTAGTTGACACTCATTCAAGATTCAACTACCAGGGGGAAGAATTAAAATGGAAACTTCAATTGGTAAAACACACAGATAAGGTTCTTTATTATTCTTTAGGCTCCACAATTGCTTGGCTGATTAGTTCAGAATCCGATATTAAGGAGTTGCATACAATCATTCGAAGTTATCAAACAGCATTTCGATAAATTGGGTAGATACAATTAGTGAACAGGTCCACAGGGTATAACCACTTACTGGATCAGCAAATAGGTTGAACAAAAATGGTTGAACATCGTCAAGGGTCTCTGGACCACCAAGATTTAATAACAGCACTCCAATTTTTTCTTCAATAACACTGGAAGATACGCCTTGGTCATCATCAAAGGTGGTGACCGCGTTTGCGGAGGAAGAAGCAGCAGAAAGATTCCACTTAGGATTTTTTAGTAGTGGACTTGCGTAAGCCAAACGAGAGGATCCATTTGCTGCCAATTGCAACGGCTTAACATTCCCATGCAAGCTCTGCTCAAGTTTGGTAGGTCCAGTAATACTTGTAGAGGTTGGTTTGCCACATGACCTGCCAATAGTACAAGAAGAAGAACACCACCAATCAAATCAAATATAAAACCTACAACGTTGTTCTCAGATGCCAAGTACTGATTCCGAAATGAGGGTTGCTCCGGTGGGGGAACAATGGATCACTAGTGATCTCTGAATGGTTATGATGTCTTTGCTAATGCTAAGACAGGGGATATGTCCTTTAGCTCTAAAAAACGAATATTACACTGGAAAACCAAAAAAAATCGTCATGAATAACGCTAGAATCTCATGGATTTACTGCCCCCAAGAGAAATGGGAAATTGATTAAACCTAGGATTATGTACAACATTTTGACTCCAACCAGGGTACACCGAGCCGACCCCCACCACCAAACAAAAATCGAAGCTAGTAGGCATAATACAATTATACAAGCCGAATACAAATAGCCAGATAACTACAGGTTTTAATTTAGGGTTCGGGCGGCAGGTGCTCGATCCTGCACAGCAGGAAGGAAAGAGAGGGGGACGTGCGGACGGACGGGCAATCGGGCATACCTGATGTGATGGGTTCCTGTCGCCGGCAAATGGCCCAGCGAAGACATGGAACGAACCAACCGGAGGAACGGTGGAGGCCGGAGATCTGATCGCTGCCCTGAGCAATGGTGTCTCCTCCTCTCCGCGACTCCCTCTCCTTCTTCTACTCTTTGCTGGCTTGCTGCTTTCCGCGTTTTTTCGGTCGGTTTTTTTTTTTTTTTTTTTTTTTTTGGCTTTTGGTGGGTTGGTGTTGGTGCTATGGAGGGTGGGTTGGGTCAAAGTCAAACGTGGCAGCGCCTGTCTTTCTTTCTCCAAAATTCTTCCACGGCGGATGATGATGGGACAGGACAGGCCACCACAAACACAATGTACACCGTGGCTGCGCAAAAAAATGCGAAACTACACCGTATATAAAATCAAGTTCTCAGAAATGTACTTCTGAACGTGGAAATAAAAAAAAATGAAAACTGTATTTAACTTATATAAATTGGTTATAATACTACTTTATTGTGAGAAAAATTATTATAACATGACTACTAATAAACTAAACTGATAAGTTCAAAATAATGAGATGAACACTTTTTTACAATCAACGGTAGATGGTAGACAAATGAGTTAAGTGTCATAGATTTTTTTTTCTCCACGGATACGAATGTTTATTGAATATCGGGTAGGGAATAGGGATTCAAATTTTCTTACAAAATGCCTATAATAGTCTTGAATTTTAGACCAAAAAATCAATACTTTGAGAGAGCGTATATCTATATCTATTAGATAATAGGAATTGAGTAAAATATTTGACATCGTCAATGCCCTGATCACTGAACCGATAAACCCGTATTCCGGTTACTTTTGCTTGAACAGAAATTTTTGGACCTAAGTTAGTTTACAGTTAGGCTTCAGTATTCCATGTTTTTCTAAGTTTTCTTGATTGTGTTGCCCAACTCTGTTCGTTTGGCTTATCAGCCATCGAAACAGTGTTTTTGCGTCACTAGCCTCACCCGGCGCTCAGCAACCAACTCTTCACATCCTGCTTTGATAAGAGTTTGGTCTAATGGTCTCTATGACTGATTAGTCGACTGACGCTATTTAAGATTGTTTTGTTGTAAGAGCAAAAAAAAAGAAGTCACGGATTCCGTATCTATTTGGAGTCATTGAATGACGGATTCTACTAGTTCCGCACAGAATCGAGATCCCAGAGCTCGTCTCGTCTCCATGGATTGACCTTCCTCGGCCACAAAAACCTGTTGCTTGGGAGGAACAGAACCAAACACACAAGTGAATCGATGACCTTTGCTTTGCCGAGGAGGATACAACAAGAGAACCACCCTTGCTTTGCGCCCACACAATCTCGATTTGACAATGGAATTTCAGAAATGGAAGAATTGACTGCTTGATGCAAATTGAGACCGTTCATCTTACTACAGATGAGAGCCTTTCGCACAATGGAAATGGTACTACTGTGTCCCTAAGCTAAGGGCCCAGTCTTCCTTTTCAGAGAGAACTGAATCAGAACATCTTGATATATGAGAATGAGTGTCAAAACAAAGACTGACATTGAGAGCTTTCAGTTGAATAATCTAGTTGATCCATAGCAAGTATTTGAAAAATACCCTCAGATCATGTCCCTATTAATTGAACCAGGTACTGAAACAGCTAAACAATCCTGAGAATAACATATATATTACAACACGGCATAATTGCAGCTTAATAGATGAGCACCGACAGATAGCCGTAGCAGAACAGCAAAAACAAGATTTTGCTTCTTTTTGGATCACCACCGCAGTTACAACTACTGTGAGCAGTTGCTGCCTACTGAGACAGAGTGACTGAACCAAAAACATCAGGTTTTTTAACTGTCAAAGTTGAGAACATCATAGCCAAAGCGATCAGAAATATTAAATAGCGCACAAGTACTTTCATCTATCTTTGCCAATAAGAAAATCTCAATTGTTTCAACACAATCCAATCTATCGATAGTTCCTTTTTTTCAAAGATTCATCTCAGCATCTCCAGAACAACAAAAAATAAGTAGTACATAGATGATAAACACCACCCAGCTTGGGGTAAGGTACGTGCCAGCCTAGCACTTGACCTCCTTCAGACCATGAGCAAAGTAGAGGAAGGTCGGGTTGGTCGCACCATCCTTGTAGTAGGCAAACACCAGGCCTCCATCATCATGCATACTCTCACCAACAAAGCTGTCACAAAATGGTACACATTACATAGTTAGGCAACTGTTTATAACAAAAATGTATAAATGGCAGAAAGTATAAAACAATTATGGCAAAACAATTAGACTAGGCTGTTCTTTGAAGACTGAACAATTACAACTGCGAACGATTTGTTATAATTCATAGTATGAAACAATTATAACAAAAAAATGGTGCACAGCAACATAAATTCAGGACCATAGCAGTATTTAAAATTAAAGCATTGCACCCTACATGTAAAAGGAATACTGAAACAGCACTATCACGCAACATATGAATTAAGTAATAACAAAATGGAAATAAGCAACCACATGCACACACTAATTTAAGTAACAAAAAGAAAATAACCAAACTAGTTTTTCCATCTAAAGTTCCCACTCACCCCACACTGTAATTTTACAGTCTAAGTCCCAATTCACCACACACTGTAATTCCATGTAAATTCCCATTCATATCTACCCCAACCGACACCATGTAAATTCCCATTCATATCTACCCATCCAACACCCTGTAAAATTTCAAACTAATTTTCATATCTACAGCAAGATATGAAATGTATTATCGAGAGATTTGGTATTAGAACTTACAACTGAAGGTCCTTGAGCTTGCCAAGAAGGAACTTGGTGGCGCCCTCAATCCCCTTCTTGAATTCTTCCGCCTTCTCTGGCTCCAGCTTGGCAGTGAGGATCTTGATGTAGCGCTTAATGTAAGCCACAAATGGTTTCTTCTCAAAGGGGGGTTGCTCCTGCAAACAGGAATACACAGATCAATACCCAAGAAAAAAAAACAGGAATACAAAGATCAGTATAAACAAAAAGGGATACACAAATTATTAGTACAAAAAACATGCAAAAAGTTGTCCGGAAAAGAACAACAACTCCTGCCACGTTAAGAGGGAAGCAACCTGAAGGCGGAAGGTGTCGACAATGTCAACAACCTTGACAGCCGAGTCTTCAACACCTTCATCGTCACCACCACCCTCGGCAGACGGATTGGCACCAATATCCACATCGACAGGTCCTTGGGTGACCCACTGCAAGCATTGAGCGCCACGTAAGTAAAAGATCAAACGAGACCAGCTCACTGACATAATGGAACAAGCAAATGCTGTACTAGAGCTGCAAACATCAAGAGTCATATCTATATAATTTATAATTTACCAACGCAGGTACATGCAAACTGAGAATTGCCAATACAACCAAACATCCAGAATAGTTCACACTCAAGGCAGGTGCGCCCATGAAAATACATCCACACTCAAGGTAGGTGCGCACATGAAAATTAAAAGTGACGGTGACAGTCATGAAACAACACAAAAATTCCTGAGTTCAAAATCAAGACCACTTGACTAAAGTGACAGTAACATACATCAATTTGAACCTGGAATAAATTATATAATGCTGTGTCATGTAATTTGTTCCTGAAACCAAATAACGTCAGGAATAAACTAAATGGTGTGCCACATAATTTGCTTCTACTATCACATATCACATACAACTGAGGGCAGCACACACAGTACATCACAGACACGAACTAGTACACAGTACACATGGTTGCAATCATACACATGGTAGCAATCAACACGAACTAGCCCGATCACAGTACACAGTACACATGGTAGTTCGGTCACAGTACAACAGTAGACGCGTTGGGATGAGCGAAACATAACATACCTTGCCCTCGACCTCCCAGAGGACGCCGTTCTCGATCTCCGTGTACTGGAACGAGTCGGAGAGGAGCTCGTCGCCTGAAAGAGCACAACGAACGAATTAGCCAGATCGATCGCACCGCAAGTGAGCAGACCCAAAAAAAAAAGACCCAAGGCAAACAAATCGATCGCGGATCTATCCACCCCAAGCCGCAGCAAAGCGACGGAATCAGCTTCTGTTTGCACTTGAACCCCGACGGCGAACCAGATCCGAGATGCAATTGCTAACCGGAAGGAGCCAAGCGAAACCAAACGGGGAAGAGACAAAGGAAAGATGAATCAACCGATCGGATGAGTGAAATTCGCAGAACACGCACCAGAGAGCAGATCCTGGTAGACCAACATGTCGGCCGCGGCTCTGGGAACCCTAGCTCGCTAGCGTGAAGAAGATGAGGCAGGAGGCGCGGCAGCGTGCGAGGGTTTGGGGGCGGCGGCCGGCCGCGGCGGATTTATGGCTTCAGAGAAACTTCCGGGACGCGGTGGCAGCCGTCCGATCCGCGGCTCTGACGGCCCAGATGCTTGATCTGGCCGAGACGGGGCGCTTTTGGAAAAGGAGTCCCTTTCCTCCGGGGTAATTCGGGAGGAGTCCTTTTTTCTTTTTTGTTTTTTTTTCCTTTTTCGCATGGAGAGGAGACGACGGGTCGTGCGAGACTGGGCCGTCGGATCGGGTATCTGCGCCGGATATTCGCGCGCGGACGGCTGGGATGTGCACGTGCGCTGCCGCCGTGGGGTCAGCGTTGGTGTCACGCAACCTGACTCGATTGGGATTGGGATTGGCGCCTCGTGCTGCCGACCAGCCGACGACCACTGAGACCGTGCCGCGTCCCTGTCGCGTGGGGTCCATTACAAAGCTCACATAAACCCGTTAGAACGCACAAGAATAATAGGAGTATTGTATAAAAAAACATACGTGTTAACGTCTTGAATCTTGTAACTTGAGAAAAGACTAGAAATTACAAGATTAATTAAACAAGAGAAAGCATAAGAATTTGATAAAAGAGAGTTTCCATGAGGTCTAATATATTTGGTAATTTCTTTAAAATTCATATGGAACAAAGTGATTTAAAAAAATCATTAAAATTAAGCATTGTTAGTCTAATAGTTTTTAGCTGATAAGTCGACTAATGTTATTTTTGACTGTTTTGTTATGAAACCATGATTGCTAAACTTGATTGTTAAGTTCAAGTGAACAAGTTTATATTAATGAACTCGTTAAGAAGGCTTATTTTGTTAGTATACATGAAAGGTACCAACAAAAACATTATATTGGCATGTCAGTTGTCTTGTTTACTTGAAATTATCAGGTCAGCTTATCAGTCATGATATAATATTCTTCTCTTACAATAAAATAGTATTAGCCGTCTTATCAGCCACAGAAACGACCAACCAAACAACAACCATGTTCACCGCCAACCACAACTCTATCTGTCTCAACCATCCTTGCCCCTCTAGCTTCCGAACCACAGCTTAGTTGTTTAGTTTTTCTTAGAGCATCCTATCCATTAATAATACTAAAATACTAAAAAGATGCGGACCCTTTTTTTAGGTGTGCTCGTGTTTTTCAGTTAGACGGCTAATTTAGGCGTCCGCAACAAGTACAAGGTGGCCAGTGAAGTAAATACATGTTGCATCCATGCTGCCTTTCATGCTGCATGGCGGCTTGCATGCATTCAATGAACATACGTTTTTTTTTTGTGCAGCATGTATTGAGCCACGAGTTGTGCAAGCGTGATTACTATTCTCCTTGATATATGAGATTTTGATGATACGTCTAAAAAAGGCTCGGAGGAAGTATTATGGTTATTTCAACAGATTATTGCTTATCATATCCTCATATCTAAAAGTTTTAAGTAATTGCTCAAACTATACTCCCATCTTATTTAAGCCTTGTTTGAATGTTAACCTAATCAACTCAATCTAGTGTTGAGGTGGATTAGAGTGGAACTTAGTTCAAATTATACTCCAATCCACCCCAACACATATAGATTAATGTGGATTCAACTACATCCAAATAAAGTCTTAAATGTAGGAGATCCACCCTTATATCAATAATAGAAGATCATTTATATAAACTTTTAGAAGATTGATGATAGGTAAAGATGTTGAAGACACATGCATGCTCTTGATTTTTGCTTTTTAAAAAAAAAAATGATGCACAATGATATTAAATAATCGTTGTTAATATTATTGGCCTTTTTCTTTACAACCCATCTTATTATTGTTTATTTTCTGACAATAAGCCAAGAAATATCATGTGTGCTAGATCTATATATGGTGACAATGATGCACCATACCACATACACGGAGCGGTGCTTCGCCCATCATCACAACGGTGAAATCTAGCGCCTCTGCCGTGTCAAACGCGGCGTGTGGCGGCGCCATGCCAACTACGACGAAGGTTCTGAACCCGACGAAGGTTCCGCATCGGACGACTAAGCAACTCCTCTATCAAGCTGCGGTCTCCGAGAGCTGGAAATGCCGGCACGGGCCCTGATGAGGAAGAAGACCCCGACCCCCGCGCGACAGGGGAGGCGGGATGGCGCCAGCACATCGGACGGCGCCACCCACGTCTGAAAACCCTGCGGGAGCGACGCATCTTGGGTCGGTGACGGCATCCTGACCCAAGGATAGGATTTAGTGAGCGCACAAACGAAAATAAAGGAAGGAAAAGGGGACGGAATAATGTAGAAACCATCCCGCCGCGATCAGCCGACGATGGAGATTCCGGGCATCCGACGCGCCCTCTCCAGTGGAACTATCCGCTGGAGGACGCCCGCCACGATCCATGGCTCGGAAGGAAGAGGCCCTGAGCGGAAGACAAAAGGCAAAAGAAAAGGAGGAGCGTCGTAGTCTGGCCCATGTGCTACGCCCGAGCCAAATAAGAAGAAGATTCAACAAGGCTAAAATCAAGCCACCCGCCACTGGGACCCACATCATCACTCCTTCGCCCGTGAGACAGTCAAAGGGACGCGGTGACGAGTCTTGTCAAGGCGGGCCGGCCGATGCATCGTGTACTGAAGGGTGCGACACGCGGAGCGCCCACAAACGTCGCCAGGCTAGGGCGCGGCGTGAGTCGTCCTAATCCCTAAGCCTGTCGCGGCGGTGTCCGGGTCACTGACAGAGCCCTACCATGGCTCCAACCCCGATCCAGGCACAAACCGATCCCTGCGGCCTGACTGAACAGCTACAACCGTAAAAAGAACCATGCGTCGACATACACCCGGGGCTTCACGCCGCAGAAAATCACCGTACACAGAGAGCTCGTTAATGGATGCGTAAGACGGCAAGATAGCCGCTCCATTACCTCTAATCATGACGGACAAGCCAAGGTGTCGACAGAAGGAAGGTATGAAGCATGGCAGCAGGCTAGAGGTGAACAAGTTTTGATGCGCATAGCATCATGACTAAACAGTGCCACCGGCAGCAGCGACAGGTTGTCAGGAGTAGAACCAAAATCGACCCGGTTGAGTCTGTCCACGCGATCAAAAGATTGCGGTGCGAAGCAATCTGAGCATATCCACCGCTTACGGTCAAAACATCAAGACAAAAACGACGAAATCTAAGCCTGCGCAAGAGTTACGCTCTCACCCAGGCTCGGGGGCTACACCCGGCGGGTGCGCTCGCGCGCACCCTCTCGGCAAAGGATTAAAATAGATGTCTAAACAGCGTATATAAAGCCTCAGCAAGATGATTTGGAAACTCTTCCTAAGGCTCGGGGGCTACTGTCGAAGATCTAATTTAATGACAAACTCTCAAAAACAAACCAACGAATAAGAGGCCCATGTGGGAGAAATCGCCGCAGGCCCATCAAGAAGAGGCGTATGACTCACAGAATCCCGCCGCCCCAGGTAGGCAGACGCGCCCCCGGGCATACGTGTTTTCCGTCTCGCCCGACGCGGGGAGCGAGACGGTTCCACAGCTAGCGGAAGACGTGAGGAGCGCCGCTAGTAGGGAAAAAGAGCTATTTACCCCTTCTAGAAGGTGACGACTATCGCTCTGTAGGCGCTGACGGTGCAAACGCCGATAAGAACAAAGGTACACCACCCTGAGGATCATACACCCCGTATAAACCGGAGTGCAGGATAACACCCTAGTCCCCTACTAAAACGGAGACACGGCAAGTCCTCCAGCCAGGGACGGGACGGAATCAGACTTCTGAACAGGCGGGACCCACGCTTCCAAGAAGCAACGACAACTCCTCCGGCCACCGAGCCCCTACAGAAACCCTTCAAAATAGAAGTACAGCGGGTACATGGGGCCCGCCAGGTAACGAAACCCATTGACCCGGAGTGGAGGAATCCGCCGTATACAAAAAGAATTATAAGAAGGTACAGATGTGTACCTTCCAACGGTACAACGAACTCCATGCCTCTACTACACTACGGGTTCAACCGGACCCCCCCATATCCTCCGGCGATGCAACAAGGAGCCGACACGACTCCTCTCCTCCGACCAAGTACGAAGACAATAGGAATATAGTATTATAAGTGTCCAACATCCTTCATGAGGAAGGGAGGGGCACGGTATCCTAGGTAGATATCTCTCAACGCATGTTTGTAACTCCCCTGCCCTCCTTGCGATTATAAAAGGAGGACAGGAGGGACGACTCAAGGGACCCTGAGCTCTGCACTCTCAAGCCTCCAGAGAAAGAGATCTCACACACACCTGAAGAACACGACTAATTGATAGCATACACACTCACTACACCATCCAGAGACCTGGGGCTCATACCCCCTCTCTCGAACCAGCTTGTAGCCCCCTGCAAGCAAAGATAAGGAACACGAGCAGCTCCACACTGGACGTAGGAATTTCTTGCCCGAACCAGTATAAACCTCTTGTCTCTTTGTCTCACCATTCGGAACCCGACACGCGTACAAATTTACTTGTTGGTAGTTTCTAAACACCGACACCATGATTGATAAACTTGATCGTTAAGTTCAAGTGAACAAGTTTGTATTAATGAACTGGTTAAGAAGTCTTCTTTTGTTAGTATACATGAGAGGTACCAACAAAGACATCATATTGGCAGTTGTCTTGTTTACTTGAACTTATCGGCCCAGCTTATCAGCCATGATATAATATTCTTCTTTCATAATAAAACAATACTAACTGGCTTATCAGCCACGAAACGACCAACCCAACAACAAGCACGTTCACCGCCAACCACGACTCTAGATGTTTGAACCATCCTTGCCCCTCTAGCTCATGAACCACAACTTATTAGTTGTTTAGTTTTTTTCTTAGAACATATCCAACAACTAACTACTTATCCCATCCACTAATAATACTAAAAGTTACTTGAACAGTTTATTGCTTATCATATCCCAATATCAAGGTTTTAAGTAATTGTTCAAACTATACTCCCATATTACTTAAGCCTTGTTTGTATGTTAACCTATTCAACTCAATTTATTGTTGAGGTGGATTAGAGTGAAATTTAGTTAAAGTTCCACTCCTATCCACCCAAACACGTATAGATTAATGTGGATTCGACTACATCTAAATAAAGTCTTAAATGTAAGAGACCCACCCTTTATCAAGGATAGAAGCATGATCATTTATATAAAACTTAAGGAGATTGATGATAGGTAAAAGATGTAGAAGACACTCTCTAACATGCTCTTGAGTTCTTCTTTTGAAGAAAATTGATGCATAATGTTATTAAATAATCGTTGTTAATATTATTAGCCTTTTTTCTTTATAACCCATCTTATTATTGTTTGTTTTCTGACAATAGGAGTCAAGAAATATCATGTGTGCTAGATCAACGGTGAAATCTAGCGCCTCCGCCGTGTCCATCGCGGCGTGCGGCGGCGCCATGCCAACTACCTTCGATCAGCTGCCACTCCACTCCAGAGTACGTCTAGATATGGAAGCGTCGTCGCATGCATCCCTACTGTCTAGAGACGTAGTACGATGCGTGCACGGAGTGGCTGTTTCATGACGGTGGTGAAATCAAGCTCTTCCGCCATATCCACCTTCACGCCGTCCACCGGCGGTAGCCACTGGAGATCCTTCACCATCCTCGCCACAAAGTACTCAGCATGGTGGATACCAAGCGAGTACCCAGGGCACATACGCCGCCCAGCACCAAAAGGCATCATCTTGATCTCTCGACTCCCCGTGATATCGACGCCGCACCCTTCCCCACCATCCATAAACCTATCCGGCCGGAACTCCCTCGTCGGCGTTGCGGGAGGAGTGGATGAGAGGGACGAAGAGCTCGTCCTGCCTCCGCCGCACCGCCACGTGCGCCTCCCACCGGCTACGGAAGAGACGATTGGTGACCGCCGGAAAGAAGGCGAAGATGGGGAAGCTGACGACGGAGAGCAGCGCCTGGTGCTGTAGCCACTCGATCTCGTCCATGGCGACCTGCCCCAGCTTCGCGCCGAAGCACATGTACACGA
Organism: Microstegium vimineum; assembly: GCA_022036555.1. Lineage (NCBI taxonomy): Eukaryota > Viridiplantae > Streptophyta > Magnoliopsida > Poales > Poaceae > Microstegium > Microstegium vimineum. Next base: position 196,596 of record CM039122.1, on the reverse strand, counting down.
GTAGCTCGAACATGGCGCGGCGGAGCAACGGCCGCAGCGTGACGGCGTCCTCATCTCCACCGTCAGCGGTAGCACCTTGTTGCTGCCTGCTCCGTACTAGTAGGCCGTCGCACGCCCACCGTCTAGCGGGAGCGAAGAGTGCGACGCGAGAAGGCAGCAGGACCTCGCCGGCGAGGTTACGTCGGAGGAGGCGCCAGTACGCACCGTAGGGCGAGGTTACGTCGGAGGAGGAGGAGGAGTCCATCTCCATTGCTGGAGCTGGAGCCCTGGGAGAGCAGATCAGGGAAGCGGCGACTGCTGTGGCTGCCGTTTGCCGATGTCTCCGGGTCGGGATGGGATTTGATTTGATTTGTGCGCGCGACGTTATCGGCAGGCGCTTTGGATGGAAACGCATGCTGGTTGATGGCAACCTTTAAATTTGCTTCGTTCGTTCGTTGAGAAACAAATATCTGGTACAGAGTACGTGGCAGCGTCGTTCATCGTGTGTGTCTGACAGGCTGAAGATAGAAGAAGACTGCGTGCAGTGCAGCGTGTATGGAAGAGCGACGATAGAAAAGGACCCAGCGATACTAAATCCTGGATTCGCCTAGTAGTTCTTTTAATATAATCTAAAGTATGCAGTACGAACAATAAAAATTACAGTAATAAAAAAACTTAAAACCAATAACCATTATAATTGCCTCAAATAACAATGTAGTAGTGCTTCAATGTCTTGTAAAATTGTCCTTGCGTATTTCTTGATGCAAAGTCTTCAAAGAATAGTATCGAGATTAACATCGTTCAAAGCATCCTTCTCATTGCCGCACCTAAATCATTCAAAAAAAAAATTCTTTCCTGAGCACTTCACAGATGCTTTTTAGGCAGCATCTAATAACATATTCAAATAAATGCATTTCAATTAGAAATTTATAACCCTGCCACTATATACAAGCATATAGCACGTACACAATCATGCGTGTTGGTGTGTTGCTTACATTGATCGAGTCTGCTCATCTATTGACTGTTGTCCACAGTCCTTCAGTTCTTGCCGGTGCCGGTCGTGGTGTCACAACCACGTCGTCAGAGAATCGGATTATCGTCCTCTTTCCTCTCCTCAGCCAGAAGAGCGATTTGATATTTCGATGAGAAAGAAAGAGATTAGGAAGCGAAATCGTCGCCGCCGCCGCACAAAACGAACGGCGCTGCACTCGATGGTGTCAGCTAACCAGGTCATGACTGGTTTCTCACGGGCCTTCAAAGGATAAAGCCAACTAGAAACTAAAGATATTTACTAATTACTTGGATGGTCGTGGGCCCACTGGCACCATGCCCCCCCCCCCCCCCCCGACGGTCGCACTGCCTGCCCACCCCCTAGAGCCGGGCCTGCCTGGGCACGGCTGCCGACGAGGCCGGAACGTATCGTGGAGAACATGTTCATGGCATCAACTTCTTTTGACCTCGGTGATGGTTCCGTTCTCCGCTTCTGGACCGGCGGTTGGCTGCCCGCTGGACCGCTGTGCCGCCTCGCGTCGGCCGTCTTCGCCGTGCCGGGCCGCAGGCGCCAGCGCACTGTCCGCGAAGCGCTGTCCAACAGGCAGTGGACCAGGGATATCTCTGGGGCTACGTCGGCCAGCTTCATCGCCCAATTCCTCCACGTTTGGGTCATGGTCGACGACGTGCAGCTCCACCCGGACACCCTGACAGAATTATCTGGAACCTTATCGCGGACGACGCGTACCACGCCTTCTTCCACGGACGGACACAGTTCCTTGGCACCAACCAGCTCTGGGCCGCCTCCGCGCCGCCGAAGGTAAAGTTCTTCTTCTGGCTGGCGCTTCACGGACGGCTGTGGACCGCAGTCAAACGCCGACGTCGACGCCATGGTCTGCAGGCAGTCGATGACTGCGCGCTATGCTCTCAGGAGCCTTAGACGACCGATCACCTACTTGCGGCGTGTGTCTTCACCAGAGAGGTCTGGCATCGGGTGCTGTCGCGGTTTGGTGCCCAGTTCCTGTGCTCAACGAACGAATCCAGCCTGGTCAATTGGTGGCAGGCTTCATGGCTGGTAATACCGAGCGGACACCGTAAAGGGTTCAACTCTCTGGTGTGTCTACTCTCGTGGACAATCTGGAAGGAGAGGGATCGTCGGACGTTTGATGGGACTCAGAGCCCAGTCTCCCAAGTTCTTGCCACGACACCCCAGGAGGGCGACGAGTGGCTCAGCGCGGGGTTCAGGGCGCTGGAGCCATTGCTCGCGGCTTAGTTTTAGTGCTCGCACCCCCTTGCTTTAGTCGCACAGTTAGGCGTTAGTCAGTACATTCAAGCTGCGCCACCGTTCGAGCCAGTGATCCGTGTTGTGTTCCGCTCCTGTGTTGAGCCATGTCACCTTCGCTCACTGAGTGGTTTTGTAACATCCTTCTTCCCTTAATGAAGCACGTGTTAAACGTGATTTCAAAAAAAATATTTTACTATTATTTAGAAAATACTAGAAGAATTTCACCATTTTAGTAGTGTGTATGTATTCTAGAAACCATGTGGCGTGACAAGATTTTCCATGTTAGACAGTGCTTCCAACATGCAAAAGTTTGTCACGACACTCTCGTTGGAGCGTGACAATAATGTTTTCTCACAATGAATTTTTGGAAAAAAAAAATCATAACCCTTCAATATAATAGGACGTTGGATGAATATGATTTTTGCATGAAAATTATAGGTCTCGACTCAATCTACAATTTTCTAGTTTAAAGTTTTTTTTCATTTGAGGATGTTACAATGGTAAAAAATTATATATAAAATTTTAGCACCATAAGAATTGCATACTATACCGTGTTAGAAAAAAATATCTTTTTTATTGAAGTTAAATGAAGATACTTATTATAATAAAGTTATATCAATATGATCTAAAATTTTGTAGTTTCAATGTTTTATATTTAAGGTGTTACGACGGTCGAGAAAATAATATAACACATCAACTATATATATTAATCGTGCACCATATATTTTCTTCAAAAATAGATCGATTAAGTCAACATCTTTTCAGTTTAAAAGTTTTTCATTTGAGGTTATTAGGATGTTTTTTTAAAAAAATATAAATTTTTTATTTAGAATATATTATTTAAAGCTTATATTATTTCTTGAGCATCTTAATGACATCAAATGTAAACCTTGAAAACTAAAACTTTTAGATCTCGTAGTAGATAGCAATAAACTCCACTCTACGCCGCATAGAGCTAATGTCTGGCAACGATGCGTGCACGAAGCGGCTGCTTCATGACGACAGTGATCTCCAGCTGTTCCGCCATGTCCACCGCCACGCCGTCCACCGGCGGTTGCCACTCAAATTCCTGCACCAACCTGGCCACAAAGTACTCGGTGTGGTGGATGCCGAGCGAGTAGGCAGGACACATGCGCCGTCCGACGCCGAAAGGCATCATCTTGATCTCCCGGCTGCCGGTGATGTCGAAGTCGCAGCCGTCCCCGCCGTCGAGGAACCTGTCCGGCCGGAACTCCGTCGCCGCCGTCCACACCGTCTCGCTGCGTGCGATCTCCGTCACCAGGAAGTTCACCTCCGCACCACCAGGCACCGCGTAGCCACCGACGTCCGCGCCGCCGTCGCCGCGCACGCCGTGCGGGAGGACGAAGTGACCTGGCGGGTGCAGACGCAGACCCTCCAGCACCACGGCCTTGAGGTACGGCATCGTCGGCGGCGGCTCCTCGACCTGTACTACGCCATTGGTGGAGGACCTCACCACCTCCTCGCGCAGCTTCGCCTGAACGTCTGGCTGGTTCACGAGCTCCGCCATGATCCACTCCACCAACGTCATCGTCGTGTCCATCCCGCCGTTGAGGAACTCAGAGCAAAGGCTGACCATCTCGGCATCCGTGAGCGGGCGGTCGTCACCGCCTTCCTCGTCGGGAACTCGCAGCTCGCGGAGCGATTCCGCGTAACACGGCGGGCTGTCGCGGGAGGCGGCGTGGATGAGAGGGAGGAAGAGCTCGTCCTGCCGTCGCCGTACCGCCACGTTAGCCTCCCACCGGCGGCGGAAGAGGCGCTTGGTGACCCAAGGAAAGAAGGCGAAGACGGGGAACGTGGTGAGGCCGGTGAGCAGCACACGTCGCTGCAGCCCCTCGATCTCGTCCATGGCGTCCTCGCCTAGCCGCGCGCCGAAGCACATGTACACGAGCAGCTCCGACACGGCGCGGCGGAGGAACGGCCGCAGCGTGACGACGCCGGCGGCGTCCTCTCCTCCTCCACCGGCGGCAGCGTGTAGGCTGTGGATGAGGCCGTCGCACGCCCACCGCCTGGCGGGAGCGAAGAGGGCGACGCGGGACGGATGCAGCGCCTCGCCGGCGAGGTTGCGTCGCAGGAGGCGCCAGTATGCACCGTATGGTGAGGTCATGATGTCGCGGCCGCCGGCGCTGAATAGGATGGCTGGGTCGACGGGAGGCGGGCGGTCGTCGAAGGTGCTGCCACCCTGGATGAGGAGTCTGTGCGCGACGTGGCGGTCGGCGACGAAGACGAGCGTGCGGCCGAGGCGGAGCGACACCACGGGGCCGTACCGCGCGTGCATGTCGCGGAGCAGCGGCGCCAGGTCGAAGATGGAGCGCCGTAGCGCGATGAACTTGGCGACGAAGAGCAGCGCCGGCGGGCCTGGCGGGAGGCGGCCGGCCTGCTTGGGGTTCTTGATGCGGCTGCGGACGAGGAAGAAGAGTGAGATGACGACGACAGTAGTAGTAGTAGCACAGAGGAGGAGCAGAGGTGTAGTCGCGGAGGATGAGTCCGTCTCTATTGCTGCTGGCGCCATGGCAGATCACGGAAGCAGCGACTGATGTGGCTGCCGTGCCGGTGCCTCCGGTCCGGGATGGGATTTGCTTTTATTTCTGCGCGCGACGTTATCAGCGCTTGGAAACGCAAGATGGGCACCAGCTTAAAACATTGCTACGGAGTACGAGCACTCGAGCAGGAGTACCCTCACTCTTATAGTAGACTAGCCACAGAGTACGAACTCTTTATTGTCATGATTGATATAAATCATCATATTACACACATTTTATAGCGTGTGATTGCTGCATATATAAAACAAAAGATAAAAAAATTAAAAAAATAAAAAAACAACAAAATTAAAAATAAAAATAATAATTTTTTTTGGAAAGTAAAGCCTAAAAAGAAAAAAAAATGCATGATAGAAAGACTACGTGCTCTTTATTGCTATAATTGATATAGACTATCACACTACATACACTCCGATACGTAGGGTCGTTGCATGTATAAAAAAAGATAAAAAATAAAAATACTATAAACTCTTTATCGTTTGTTTCGATTTATGTAGATCATACTATATACACTCCGCTAAATAGAGTCATGTATAAAACAAAAGATAAAAAATAATAAAATTAAAATAAAAAAAAAATTAAAAACATAAAATAAAAAATAGTAGTAAAAAAACTAAGCACAAAAAACTTTAAATAAAAATAAAAGAAATAAAAATTTAAAAACATAAAAAACAGTAATAAAAAAACGAAGCATTAAAAACTTTAAATAAAAAATAAAAATGTCAAATCAATGAATAGTACGATGACAGTGCCTGATGGCCTATGGCTTGAGAGACAGGTGATTTATGCACGGTTGAGAGACCGACGATTTATGCACGGTTGGAAGAGTATCATATGACGTTAGTGACACATGCGGGTCAAATTTTTTAGCTTTTATTAATTTTTTTAGAAAATATATATAATATTTATATCTTTAAATAAATTTATTATAAAAATATACTCAACGATGTATCTAATGATATCAATTATGTATTATAAATATTAATATTATTATATATATAATTGGTCAAAAATTTTAAAAACTGACTTCGCATAGAGCTATATTTTGAAATGGGGAAGGAGTAACAAGAATGACTTACATTTTAAAACAAAAGAAGTAGGTAGGTGGCAGCATCGTTGTCACGCCCTCGTGTATTGTGTGGTTTGGCTAAAGAAGAAGACTGCGTGCATCGTGACCGTGTATGGAAGAGCCAGGAAACCCGACGAACGTGTAACTATCCGCTTGCAGCCTGCAGGACTGTTCTTCGATCAAAGTTCAGGCCAAGTCATCCACGACGATGACTTCAGTGGACCTAACAATAAGTACGTGCTCTTGCTCCTTTGTTCTAGAAACCATATAATTATAAGTAACTTAAGTTTGGCTGAGGTTTATATCGTTGTATCAACATTTAATACTCCAATTAGATTTCTTTTCCCTAAAAAAGAGAGACTCCAATTATTATATAAATATTTTGTAACAATACTTATTTCGTTTTTTCTATGGCACGGAGACTACATATTATTAATGTATGTGTATAAACCCCTATCTATATGTACATATTTGAAATTTGGACAGATAAATTCTCAAGATTGATGAAGTCATCATATGCAGAGAGTCGAACCCAGTGTTACTGGATTGTTAATGCTGAGCCTTTGTTCGTTTCGCTAAAATTTAACTTATGTTGAATCATTATGATGATTTATTGTGAGAGAAAAATAATGTTGATTTGCTAAAAAACTGTGCTGAAGTAGTGCTCATAAACATGGTTAGAACACCTTGTAGTTCCACGTTCATAAGAAAACGTTTTGGTAACATGACGAAAATGTTCCATTCGCACGAGAAAAAGTTACAACCAGATGAAAAAAGTGTGCATACGGTGACCATGTGTCCCATCTGAATAAAAATGTTTTTGACTAGAAGATGGTAGCACGAGTTTAATAGTACAAGCTTTATAACACTGTCCACTTGTATTAGGCCTCATCCACGAGACAAATTGTTCCGTCCCAAAAATCAGGACTTCATATCTTTATATGGGAAAATGTTCCACAATGGAAATAGAATTTCACCTATATTAAAATGATATATATGTGACAAGCAAAAGTATTATGATAAACAAATAAAAAAATCAAAGTATATTTCGAAACAGGAAGAGGTAAACTAAGTAACATAAGAGAAAGAAAAAAAATCACCTCCATGGGAAGAAAGAAAACAAGCAAATCAAAGTGAAAATAAAACAAAGAGAGAAACAGTGGATTTTAAAATAAATTATTAAAATTCAAATACCTGGACTCTAAATTTCTAAACTCGGAATTCACATGGGCACTTGGGCCGCACCGGCATCTGCAGATACAAAAAAAAAATGGCCTGCAAATTTGACTTGGGCCGAGAGAGCAGGTGGGCTTGGGTACAGGCGATGATTCGGCGACGACAAATTTGCTTGTGGCCGCATTACCTGCCTTCACTTTTTCCTAAATAAATAATAAAAAAAACTACCTTCACAGTTCATTTGGGAGGTTAAAAGAAATAAATTTAGGGCCTGTTTGGTTAACTTCACTAAAGTTTAGTGGTCTCTAAAATTTAGTAGCCCCTAAAGTTTAGTGACCTTGTTTGGTTCAATAGTGACTAAAACCCCACTAAAATAGCTATCACATGCCTCCTAAAGTTTAGTGGCCCCTAAACTTTAGTGGGTGTTTAACACTTTAGGGACTAAAATCACCTAAATTTAGTTGCTAAACTTTAGGGGACTACAAGCACATGATAAAGTACTCAAGATGGCAGTAGATTATACCTACTTAAAATAATAACAATATTTATACTACTAATTACTAAAATGTTGCATCATTAAATTCCTTATGCACACTTTTTGATAAGGCTTATCAAAAGTTTTTCCCAGAAGCCTTGCCCTTGGGTCTTGTCCATGCCATTTGCTTGTGACATTTTACTTCCAATGTCGAGATCCTTGCAAAACTTCATAGGATATTTGTATGATTTTGTCACAGTTCATGTCAACCCGAACATATGCAGATAAAATATTTTCTTCGGACATACCTCAACCTTTGGAAATGATGGCATTTGTGCTTTAGTAAAGGAAGCAAAAGGATTTAAAGACAAGACAACTCTTATCAAGGTAGCTCATCAGTCTGCTAATAATATTTTTTATTAATTTACTTGTCATTTTGGTGCAGCTTCATTAGATAAATGGTGCATTATAACTTGTTTTTTAGATGGGTGCCAATCTGGTCAGATCCAAGTACCAAATCAAGGGCCAGTTACATGCACAGCTCAAATCATGCTTCTTCCTGATTGTGTTGAGCAATTGATGAGCATGGCAGGGGAACCGAGCAGACGAGTTGAGGAACCAGTCAAAGCAACGTCTTAGTGTTGTCGCATAAGCATAAGATCCTCCCTCCATCAGTCACCAACTCAGAAATCAGTCACCGGCAGATGCATGGTTTCTTAGTGACTCTGGATTCTGGAAGTGAGCAGATTTAGCATGTCAGACAGATCGGTAGGAGATGAAGAGCAGAGCTGACGACCAGATGTCCTCAAGAGCCCCATTCTACAACCACGTAAGGAGTTCCTGAATCATGATAGCTTTTGATGCTAATTCCTCAGAGTGGTATGTCAAGAGGCAAGCTGATTGGATAATTTGTGTTACGGTTCTGTGTGATTTTTCACAGCAGATGACAAAGGCAAAGCCTTAGGAACTGGACTTCAGACTTCAGAGAGAGGGTGCATGGAATCAGCTTGTAATCAGACCAATTTTTTTCTATCTATCAGACTGACACACAGTTCTCCTGCACGTTCGAGAAAAAAAAGAAATTGTTAGCATAATAAAGAAAACATATCTGGGATACCAAAAATAAGTTGAAAAAATAAATTGAAGGGCAGTGCTTCCAACCAGCAAATTAAAAGCTGGTTGGTGCAAGTGCAACTCATATAGAGACCGACTTCACACACTTTAGTTCTTGGTATTAGGGTGCGTTTGGGAGCTCTCCAGGGAGCGGATTCTCAGAGAGAATCACTCCCTGACTGCCAAACGGGTTTTTCAGAGCGAAGTGATTCTCTGCTGATTATGTGAAGTGATTCTCTGAATTGAACTAAGAGGTTGAGAGCTGGAAAAAGTAGCTTCCCCTGATTCTGTGAAGTGATTCTCTACAGTGATTTAAAGAGTTTATGCTAAAGAATCAAAGAGAATTATTTTCAGCCTCAGAATCACTCCACCAGAGAATCTGGGAGCACAGTTCTCCCAAACGGACTCTTAGCTAAGCACATCAATGCATCACCCTGGAACCAAATGCACCTAATGATCACAGATATTATCTATCTACTGCATATGAGACAGCATGATGCATGTGATGAAAAGATGAGTGACAGACAGACAGACTTCAAGGGTTCTTGCATTGACAATGATGGAAAGAACATTCAACAACTTGAAGAGCATTCCTTGTTGCTCTTGGTGCTTCAAGTATAACTGGCACAGCTAAGCTGGCTATTCGTCTTTTTAGGAGAAGTGCATCTGCTGTAGTATGCTTGTTAGCTAGTAGCCTGCAAAATACAAGGCTTGAGCTTGACTAAGGGTGTAGAAAATGTATTTCTGAAACGTCATGCAGAGAAGGAAGCTTTAGATAAGCGATACAGAGAAGGTAAAGCGACCCGGAAGGAGACACCCACAGTAAAACTGTAAACCTGCGCCACTCAAGAGGTGAAGAAACAAACGCTCCCGTACAGGCTGTCTCTCACTGCACTGGTTTGATTTGTTGCAAATACGCTAAGGGCCTGTTTGGAACTAAGGAAAGTGACAATGAAATATATAAATATTTTAAAAAAAAGTAGTGACAGTGAAGGGCGCCCTCAAAGAACTGAAAACCCTCGATTCCTTTGTGTCAAATCAGATTCCATTGCATCTATTATTTGACATTTGGACTCAACTTTTCCATCGTAGTAGTATATCATAGTAATGGACAGCAATAGAATTGGGAGATTCTATTCCCTGCTAGCTAGCAAGTAGCAGCAGCTAGCAGCCTAGCATATCATCCATCCAGTTCCTCCCTTTTGAAAAAGAGCAAGAAAGAATCATCTTTTCTTTACTGGTAGTAGAATAGAATAGAATTCAGGTAGCAGGCAGGCAGTACAGCACAGATTCAGGATTGCTGGATGGTTAGTCATATCATACAATAGTTATTGGTGCCAGTAAGTATTGTATTGCTGTTGTAGTTTAGTACAATATCCGGCCAGCAGTCGAGCACCGGCAGGTAGTGGCAAGTGAGTTGAATGAGTCTGCAGATAGAGAGGACATACTAGGTGGTGACAAAGTGACGAGGTCTTCCTTCGTCTCATTCACAGCTATGTCCAGCTCAGCCGATGCTGCCCTGCCTGCCCCCTAGATGGCCTGCACATCTCTCTTCAGGTTCAGAGTCTGCCCATGGAAATCTTGGTCAGTGCAGTGTTAGGTGCAGGCCAATCCTCAACCTCAACCTCCGGAGTCAACCCTTTGATTCGATGTCATTTACACTTGCAGCACCAACAACGACTGCCTCTTTGTTTGCAGATGAAAAGCAACAGGATATACAGTAGCTCCAGTAAAAGAAAAAAAAAACTCTGAATGAATGGACGACTGAATTTGGTGTGAAGAAGAAAGCCAACAAGATATACTGTAAGAAAAACGACTCCTATATTCATTCAGTAGTTGCTCCCTCTGAATAAATGAACGAATGAATGTCTGGCTGAATACTGGGTGTAAGATTCAGTCAGCAAAGCACACGGCCGGAAGGTCAACCGCAGCTTGCAGCTGGTCCAGTTGGATAGCATTACAGTTAGTTGTTATTCCATCGTTCCAAATTATAAGACATTTCAAGAATCTTGGAGAGTCAAAGTTTCTCAAGTTTGACCAAACTTATATGATAATATAATAACATTTATGATGTCAACTAAGTATCGTTAGATTCGTTATCAATTATATTTTTATAGTATATTCTTTATAGTTTTCTCTAAAATTATTGGTCAAACTTGATATGTTTTGACTCTCCAAGATTTTTGGAACGTCTTATAATTTGGAACGGAGGGAGTACTTGTTATGGAGGTGAGAATCAGAGAAGAAACTAGTCAAGATTGGAGGAAACACAAGAGTTCACAAGTGCTATGCTAGCTCTAGCTCTCTCATTGTTCATACAACAGTCTCTTCAATTCTATGCTCTTCATCAGCATTCACAACAATTAAATTAAACCACACACAAAACTAATCCAACAAGATGTTAGTAGTTTTTACATACAGACTGTTCATCTACAGGACATGAGAAACTTTTAAGATTTTCTGGCAGGTGGCAGCAGTAGAAATCAAAGAATGGTACAGTACAGGGCAATGGGGGAAGACTAATTTGTGACCCCCAAAGCAACCAAGCAACCAAGCAATTCGTCGACGGACGATCGCCGCCCGGCCACCTCGCCTCAGAAGGAGTGCTGGTGCTGCGGCGGCACCCCAGACGCGGACGCGGCATTAGCGGTGCCGGCGCGCGCGCTGTGCTCCATGCATCGGACGACCTCGGCGCGGCAAGCAACGACGCGGTGGAACACGGCGCGCACCTGCCGTTCCAGCGGCGCGAGCCCGTCCTCGAGCGCCCGGCACGCCGCCGCCAGCTCCTCGGCGCGCTCCGTGACGTCCCGCGCGCGCTCCTCGCCCACGACCCCCTGCCTTCGCTCCTCGTCCTCCTCCTCGGACTCTTCCTCGGCGATCTCGTCCAGAACGCTGTTGAGCTCGCGCGCGGCGCGCTCCACGGCCTGCATCTCCGCGAGGAGCCCGGAGCCGCCGGAGCAAGACCCTTTCTTTTCCTTGCGCCTCCACTCGCCCGCGATCCGTTCCTGCAGCGCGGACATGGGCGCCGCCCACTGCGCCTGCTTCGGCGGCGCGACGGGCGGGGTGCTTGCAGCCGACGCCCGGTCCTGGCACGGCACCGCGCCCACCAACGCCCACATCGCGAAGACGAGGACCGAGCTCATGGTGTAGAGCGCCAGCCCGAGCCCGCACCCTGCCCCCGCCGCGGCCGTCGTCCCGGCGGGCGACGACTGCAGCGGCGGAGGAGCGAGGTGCGCCGCCATGGCGTTCATGTGTTTCCCCGCGGACCAGTTCTTGGAGACACTCAAGGAGAGCGCGCGCATGGTGCGCGAGGACGGCGAGGCCGCGGAGGAACAGCCTTTGGCTGATGCGGTGGAGTCGTCGGCGGGGAAGAGCCTGGCGATGGCTCGACGCGCGCGGTTGAGGTGCGCGGCGTGGAGAGAAGAAGGCGCGGCGAGGAGGAGGCAGGAGGCGGCGGCGAGCGCGGCGCGGTGCGCGGCCTTGAGGGAGGAGAGCGTGAGGGAGGCGGCGTTGAGGACGTCGAGCGTCTTGACGGCGCGGTCGAGGAGGTCGAGCGCGAGGCGGTCGGCGGGTGGTCTGGAGAGCGCGGCGGACACGGGGGCCAGTGCGAGCGCGCCGCGGAAGGCGGCGTCGGTGGAGACCACGGCGTCCAGGAGCTTGGAGAGGAAAGGGAGCGAGAGGAGCGGTTGGGTGGTGGTGGCGTGCGCGGAGAGCGCGGTGAGGCGGTCGGCGACGTGCGACTGCAGGGCGTCTAGCGCGTGGAGCTCGTCGTCCTGCGCTGGGTCGAACGACGCCACGGCCGTGGCGCTGCGCCGGAAGCTTAGCATGCCGAAGAAACCCGTCCCCGACGGCGGCGGCGGCTCGGCGGCGGCCATCGGCAACCGGAGCGCTGGGCCTGGGATTGAGCTTTGCCTTTCTTGGAAGAGGAAGAGGAAGAGGATGAGGGAGGCGGAGTCGTCGTGATCGGAACCGGAGCCGGAGCCGGAGCCGGAGGGAAAGGAAAGGAAGAGGGAGTGGAGGGGAGGGAATGGTGGGGAACAGCGGCTTCTGCGGGGCCGCCATTTATACGGCCGGCGGTGGTGGGCTCGCGCATCCCGCTCTGCCTCTGGAAGGCTGACGCGTGGGTCCACGAGATGTTGGGAGCCACGTGTCAGTGAGAGGACGGAGGAGACGCGGGGAGCGGCGTGGACTGGTTCGTTTGGTGACTTGGTTGCCTGCTGACTCGGCTCGCCTCTCTTGAGTCTTGTCTCGTCTTGCTCCATGGGGGCGATGGACCATTTCCATTTTATTTCAAATTCATCCTCTGTTAGTTACAGTATTATCCTATATGTTTTGGAAATATAAACTTACCGGTTACTGTTATATCTCTGCCTTATCTTTTATTTCTTGGTTTGCAAATTATCGGATCTTAGCAACAAAATATTATCTCTAACCAAATCGGATCATTGTATCTGCCATTATGTGTTTTTATTTATTTCTTCGTTTTACTCAATGTATTTATACTTTGGTACATATATTGATTATTTTACTTCTCTCTGTTATAAAGAAAGGACCAAACATATTACCCCAAACATAAAAAACGGCATGATCTTTGAATAATCTACAGCTAACGCGTATACCATTTTATATATAAGTGACAAGAAAACAATGTTTGTGGGGAATGAGTGTAATAGTTAAACATTGATGTTTCTATCCGAAGATGTGTCTACAGCTAGCTATTGTATTGTATATTACTTACTCCTATACAGGAGTATCTGTACAGTGCCAGCTGACTTAAAAAGCACAGAAGAACTAATAAGTTGCTGATGTTTCACACTCTTAGCTGGCTCCAAAGACTAAGCAAACGGATTCTATATATGAAATAAAATGGAGGCTAGTTGCGTGCACGAAGGGCACCAGCTCAACTCACGAGGAGAGGACACCTATGATTTTGTTTGTCATGCACGTGATGGTTTCCTTTTCAATGTGCCAGTGTAACATCCGTTTTCCCCCCCTTTTATGTGTGTGTGTGTGCACGACATCAAAGAAACAAGTGGTGAGGATTCAGAGGAGAGGACACACCCCAAACAGACAAACCCAAAGTAATAGGACAAGGGAGGCTATGTCGGCTCAGCCTCGGCGTCTGACAGAACCGGTTCGGTTCTTCGGTTTTTTTTTTAAGTTTGGTCATCTAAAACCGGAGACTGACCGGTTAGTTTAAAAACTTAGGAACGTGCAAATTTGGTCTCGGTTAGTTCGGTTAGGTCTTAGTCATGACCGAATTAGAAAAGTTAGCGACTAAACAATATAATCCTAGCAATTTTAGCAATATTGTTTTCTAGTTCAAGGCAAAATAACAATATCACATATAGATTAAACAAAGTGATAAGAGTGATGGTCACTAAAATAAATATTATATCACAAATAATAGTATAAACTACACATTATGTCAACAAAATTGAAATATTCGGTTAGTTCGGTTACCCAAGACATATAACCGAACTAACCGTAAAAAGTTCGGTTAGTAAGAACTCAAGACCAAAGTAGTGATAAAAAATTTCGGTCTTGGTCTCGGTTACTTCGGTTCGGTCTTCGGTCTTCGATCAATTATGCCTAGAGTTAATGTGGGTTGTGGCATGTAAGATGTAAATATTTATCTATCTGATGATGATAGATGCAGAAGAAGACCTGGTTTGATAGGACTTTACCGACCCGCTTTTCATGTGTGGCAACTAGACATCTCCGTACCGCTATGCTATGCTCTGCTCCACTGTAATACCACCGAGAGGAGCATATGAGTCAAAAATGTTACGCCCTGTTCGCTTGGCTGATAAGCCACAATTGATGTTGTTTTGACTGTTTTTCTGTGAGACAAAAACACTATTTCGGTGGCTGTGATAAGCCAAGCGAACATGGCGTTAGCTTTCACCATGTTTCCTCTCGGTCATATGGGGGTGAATATGTGGGCAAGGTCTAGTTTGCCCTAGGGCACATCGGCATGTGCCACGGAGTGAGAAAACAAAGGCGTGGTCATGCAGGGAGGACGTACGTGATGCAATGGAACTATGCAGGAGCGGATCCAAAGGGGGGCCAGCCCCCCTTAAGTTTGATTTCACTACTAAATCACTATTGCTAAGTCTCAAATTTATTATTAATTTCTTATTCAAATCCTAAACCTTCATTCTTTAGCCCCTCTTAATCCTCATCCTAGATCCGCCACTGGAACTACGTAAGCTGCTTAAGCTCAAGCAGCCTGTGTACGTAGTTGACTCGGAAATGCAAATAATTAAAGAGGCCGGGCCGTCACAAATATATTCTCAAAACGGTTCTATCTACATGAACAATTTTTTTTTATGATATACGATCGAAGAAGTCGCGTAGAAAAGATCAACTTCATTATCACCAAATCTCTTCCAAGGCTTAACACTACAATACTGGTTTTGTATTCTTCTTATATGTCCCTTCCTTTTCGATCTCATCAGATCGAGAACGTGGATCGCACGTACGTATTTCAACCAAAATAAGCTAGCTAGCTAGCTAGAGCATCACAGCGACTGGACCAGTAAAAAAGAGAGAGAGAGAGAGAGAATCTATCCATGACGTAATAATCTCTTCACTTGCTGTTAGTCTAGCTAGTACTACGGCAAAGGTAAACACGCTGACCTGGCCAAGGGTGATTTTCACCCTTGTGTGCGGTCGTGGACTCGGTCGTGATGTACAACGTGCACACAGCTACACAGCCGCAGCAGATCCCGACGGGTCGGATACATTTACATAGAGCCAGGCCATCCCGTCCGTCCGTCGTACGGATCGGACAGATGGGCACCGCTGGCTGTGGAGGCCCCACGGATCATATGCGGGGCTGGATTCGTAGGACATCGTGTGCGTGTGTCGTCCACATACGAATACCAAGGGGAGGGGAGGGGAGGGGAGTGGAGTAGCGGACGATGAAGGGGATATATTGTCGTCGTTGGGTTGGGCTGCATTCTGGGCTGCACTACTTTGTCAACGTACGGTATATATATGATGGTGACGACTCAAACTTTGTCGTCGCCTGTCCACCGTCGTCCTTGTACCTTTAATTTCTTCTCGTGCAGCTCAACTTAATAACTTCGTAAAGTGTAATCGAAGAGAAATCAATACACATCCAGTAGTACTTTAAGAAAAAAAAGCATTAAAAGATATGACTTAGGACCCTTAATTGGTGCGTTGACACTCTTACATTATATCCATGATATGTGGCTTCTTCTTCATTCCTCCTCCTAGCTCCTCCCTACTCTTTTTCTTTGTTGAATCCATCAACACCGTCTCCGTCACCACCCTCGACCAATGACAACCCCATCAAGTCCACTGCTCTCCACGACCAATGGCGTCTCATCGCCGGCCGCACTGCTGCCCCCTAGCTATCTTGGCCTCTACCCTCCCTGAATGCTGATTAGACTTGGAAGAGATGGGCACACACACACTAGGGGCTTGTTTGGTTTGTTGCACGATGGAGCCTGGCTCGCATGGAGCCGGTCAGACCAGCTTTGCCCAGGCCTTGTGCATGTGACAACACCTTGTTTGGTTACTGGGGTCATATAAGTTTTACCCTAAGTCAAACATTTATAGTGGAAGCTCGATTTGTATGGTGTGGTGGATAGACCTCATGTATAAGTTATAAACAACGTAACATTTCTAACTAACTCCTCTCCATCGCCTCCTTGTCGCCCTCGACAAGTGACGATCCCTTTCGATTGCGGTGCTACCCACCATTCTCACATGTTGTGCCACCCACAATGCTCTCCTAATCTGCATTAAAGGTGTTAACCCTGCCATCACCAATCACCTACTAGAGGCTAGCTACCAACCTCAGCTAGTGGTGACTCACCCTAGCCACGCCGCCCACCACCCATCCTTATCTCTAGGTCTTCGCCCTCCACTAATCCCAATCTAAGTTGGAAGAGGTGAACCCATGCACCCGCTAGCGACTTTACTCACCGAATGCTCACCGCCACCATCTGCTAAACCGTGTCCACCGCTAGACACCTTCTAAGGCCGGAGATGCTCCCTCCATCCCCTAATAATGGGGTGCCACCGTGGACGTTATGGGCGTGTTATGACTTCCTCCAATTCCACAACGACACACACGATGGGGTGCCACCGTGGATGTTTGTTTTGACTTCCTCCAATTCCACAATCATGTGTGTCATGAGTACGTGTAAGCATCAATCACATCGCATGCATGCCTAAATATAGTGTCGGGTACGAAGGTAAGGGGTACCCTAAACCCTTCGTTAAATTAACGCTGGACATAGCGACTATTTTTAAGGCAAGGGTCAGCCCACTATTCGGTGGGACACGACCCATCAATCGAGGGTCCCATCTACACCAACTGCAGCAACAAGTCACAACCCAGACCTCCACCTCGACGACGGACTAGGGGTCGAACGAACGACCCCCTAGCTCCACCTCGACGACGGACGAGGGGTCGAACGAACGACCCCCCGGCTCCACCTCGATGACGGACGAGGGGTCGAACGAACGACCCCCCGACCTCTACCTCGACTTCGACCTCTCGACCTCTGAGCGGCAAGCAGCGCCCCCTCGACAAAATCGGGAGGCCTCTGTCCACCAGAACAAGGCGCCCCAGGGCAGGGTCGAGCCACGACCGGTTCAGGAACGCCTCGTCGACGACCTCCCCCCTCGAGTGAACAATCGACGTCGATACGGCGACGCCGAGGCTCGAGGCTACAGCGCTCACCGAGGCGGGCGCTACGATAGCGACAAAGACCGATGTCGGTCTCCGGAGCCGTCGGGCCTCGAGTCTTCAGAAGAACCATCCGGCGGGCTTCCCTGCCCGTACGTTTCCGACCACCTACCAACCTGATCAAGTACAACGGCGAAACCAAGCCAGAGCTCTGGCTTGCCGATTTCAGACTGGCATGCCAGCTGGGGGGAGCCAAAGATGACCTCGTCATCATCCGGCAACTCCCATTGTTCCTCTCCGACACCGCTCGAAGGTGGCTCGAGGAGCTACCCCCGGACTTGATCCAGGACTGGTCCGACCTGGTTCGGATCTTCGAGGGCAACTTCAAGGGCACCTACGAGCGCCCGGGCAACTCCTGGGACCTTCGCAGCTACAAGCAGAAACCAGGAGAGACCCTCCGCGCCTTCACCCGTCGATTCTCGAAGCAGCGTACCGCACTGACTCACATTTCCGACCACGAGGTCATCACGGCGTTCATCGCCGGGACAACCTGCAAAGAGTTGGTGCGGGAGCTGGGGTGAAACATCCCCAAAACCGCCAACGAGCTCATGGACGTCATCGCCAACTACGCGGCTGGCGAGGAGGCCGTTGGCGCATTCTTCCAGATTCCCCCAGGGAAGGGGGAGGGCAACGCGGACGAACCCGGGGGCTCGGACGATAGGCCTACGAGAAACAAGGGGCCCAGGAGGAACAACGATGGCAACGACGGCCGGAAGAAGAAGAAGAACCAACCGGGCTGGCGCAACGTCGAGCCCAACGTCGAGCACGACGACGACCCCGACAACCTTGTCGCTGCAACGGACAAGCGGAAGCCTCGAGGGCCCCCTCCCGACGGGGGTGTCTTCGACAAGATGCTGAAAGAGCCTTGCCCCTACCATATGGGGCCGGCCAACCACCGCCTCGAGGATTGCCGCATGCTTCGTAGGCACTTCGTCCCTCCTGGTCCCAGGAGAGACGACGGCAAGGAAGACCCGCCCTGTGACGTCCACGTCAGGGGCGATGTCCAAAAAGGAGGCTTCCCCAAGATCCATGACTGCTACATGATCTACGGGGGACCCTCGACCCGCCTCACCACGCGCCAGCGCAAGAGGGAGCGTCGAGAAGTTTTTTCCGTTCGGGCCCAGGCCCCACGATACCCCGACTGGTCCCACACGCCGATCACCTTTGATCAGGACGACCACCCCGAGCACATCCCCAACGCAGGGGCTTACCCGCTCGTCGTCGACCCGATCATCCTCAACACCCGCCTCAGCAAGGTGCTCATGGACGGGGGAGCAGCCTCAACATCATCTACGCCGAGACCCTCGACCTCCTGGGGATCCCGAGGACCATGCTCCTGCCCAGCGCGGGGGGGTTCCACGGAATCATCCCGGGGAAGAAGGCACTCCCGATCGGCCGCGTCAAGCTGCCGGTCTGCTTCGGCGTCCCCTCGAACTTCTGAAAGGAAGATCTGACCTTCGAGGTGGTCGCGTGGCGAGGCACCTACCACGCCATCATCGGTAGGCCGGGGTACGCCAAGTTCATGGCGGTCCCGAATTACACCTACCTCAAGCTCAAGATGCCGGGGCCCTCGGGGGTCATCACCGTCGACACCTCCTACGAGCACGCATACGACTGCGACGTCGAGTGCGTGGAAAAAGCCGAAGCCCGTGAGGATTTGGCTATCCTCGCGGCCCTCGACGACTTGTCCGGAGAGATCCCCGACCCCAAGCGCCACGCTGGCAACTTCAAGCCGGCGGAAGACACGAAGACCGTCCCGCTCAACCCCGGCCTCGAGGATGGGAAGGTGCTGACGATCAGTGCCACCCTCGAGCCCAAATAGGAAGTCGTGCTCGTCGACTTTCTCCGAGCGAACGCCGACGTGTTCGCATGGAGTCCCTCGGACATGCCGGGCATCCCGAGGGAAGTCGCCGAGCACTCCTTGGACATCCGAGCCGGGTCCAAACCGGTGAAGCAACGCCTGTGCCGCTTCGACGAGGAGAAGCGCAGGATCATCGGGGAGGAGGTCGACAAGCTTTTGAAGGCCGGATTCATCAAGGAGGTACATCATCCCGAGTGGTTAGCTAATCCCGTGCTTGTAAAGAAAAAGAATGGGAAAGATAGGATGTGTGTCGACTACACCAGTTTAAATAAAGCATGTCCTAAAGTTCCTTTTCCTTTACCTCGCATCGACCAAATAGTAGACTCCACTTCGGGATGTGAAACCCTTTGCTTCCTTGATGCGTATTCCGGCTACCACCAAATAAAGATGAAGGAGTCCGATCAGCTCGCGACCTCCTTCATCACTCCTTTCGGCATGTTTTGCTACCTCACAATGCCCTTCGGCTTGCGGAACACCGGGGCCACCTACCAGAGATGCATGCTCCACGTCTTCGGGAAACACATAGGGCCGACCGTCGAGGCCTACGTCGATGACATCGTGGTCAAGTCCAGAACCGTCGGAAACCTAGTCGGAGACCTCGAGATTGCGTTTGGGTGCCTCAGGGCTAACCGCATAAAACTAAATCCTAAGAAGTGTGTCTTCGGGGTCCCTCGAGGCATGCTCTTAGGGTACATAGTTTCCCAACGCGGCATCGAGGCCAATCCCGAAAAGGTGACCGCCATCACGAGGATGGGCCCGATCAGAGACCTCAAGAGCGTGCAAAGGGTTACTAGGTGCCTCGCCGCCCTCAGTCGCTTCACCTCGAGGCTCGGAGAAAAGGTCCTACCCCTTTATCGACTCCTGAAGAAGACGGAACACTTCGCGTGGACCGCCGAAGCCGAGGAATCCCTCTTGAGGCTCAAGGCCCTGCTCACCTCGCCCCCGGTCTTGGTCCCGCCGAGCCCGGCCGAGCCCCTCCTGCTCTATGTCGCGGCGACTACGCAGGTGGTCAGCGCGGTCATAGTAGTCGAGAGGGAGGAAGAGGGACACGCCCTGCCGGTTCAGAGGCCTGTCTACTTCGTGAGCGAGGTCCTTTCCGAAACCAAGACAAGGTATCCCCACATCCAGAAGCTGCTGTACGCGGTCGTCCTCACTCGGCGGAAGCTCAAACACTATTTCCTGGGCCATCCGGTCACTGTGGTTTCTTCGTTCCCCCTCGGAGAGATAATCCAGAACCGGGAGGCATCGGGAAGAATCGCCAAGTGGTCCGCCGAGCTCATGGGGGAGGCCCTCTCCTACGCCCCTCGGAAGGCTATCAAGTCTCAGGTACTGGCAGATTTCATTGCAGAATGGACCGACACCCAACTACCCCCAGCGCAGGTTCAGAGCGAGCTCTGGGCCATGTACTTCGACGGATCACTGATGAAGACGGGAGCAGGCGCAGGGTTGCTATTCGTATCACCCTCAGGGGTCCATATGCGATATGTCATCCGCCTCCACTTCCCCGCCTCCAACAACGTCGCCGAGTACGAGGCCCTCGTCAACGGCCTGCGCATCGCCATCGAGCTCGGGGTTCGACGCCTCGACGTGCGAGGGGACTCTCAGTTGGTGATCGACCAAGTGATGAAAGACTCGAGCTGCCATGACCCAAAGATGGAAGCCTACTGCAAGGAGGTCCGAAGGCTCGAGGACAAGTTCTACGGCCTCGAGCTTAACCACGTAGCCCGTCGATACAACGAGGCTGCCGACGAGCTGGCTAAAATCGCGTCTACTCGAGGGACGGTCCCCCCCCCCTACATCCTCTCGAGGGATCTGCACACACCTTCCGTCGACCTAGGCTCGGGGGCTCCCGCCCCCGAGCAAGGGGTCGACCCACCCCCCTCGACCGATCCCCCCTCGAGCGGGGGAGAGGTCATGGGGATCGACGGGGCCACCGCAGCGCCAACCCCTTCGACGGATTGGCGCGCTCCTTACCTCGAGTACCTGACGCGAGGCGAACTGCCAGAAGACCGCACGGAAGCCCGTCGAGTAGCTCGACGTGCCAAAACCTACGTCTTGTACGGGGACGGCCGCGAGCTATATCGACGTAGCCCGTCGGGTGTACTTCAACGCTGCCTCACCCTCGAGGAGGGGAGGGCACTGCTGAAGGACCTACACTCGGGGGCTTGTGGCCACCATGCGGCGCCAAGAACGCTAGTAGGAAGTGCCTTTCGACAAGGCTTCTACTGGCCGATGGCTGTCAACGACGCCACCAAACTCGTTCGATCATGCCAGGGATGCCAATTCTACGCCAGGCAGACCCACCTACCCGCCCAAGCTCTTCAGATGATACCCATAACTTGGTCGTTCGCAGTATGGGGGCTCGACATGGTCTGTCCCCTGAAAAGAACCAAGGGTGGGCACACTCACCTTCTCGTGGCTATCGACAAGTTCCCGAAGTGGATCGAGGCTCGGCCCATCGCCAACATCTAGTCTCGGCAAGCCGTGCTATTCTTCACCGACATCATCCACCGCTTCAGGGTTCCCAACATCATCATCACCGACAATGGCACGCAGTTTACCGGCCAAAAGTTCCTGGACTTCTGTGACGATCACCACATGAGGGTGAATTGGTCCGCAGTCGCCCACCCTCGAACTAACGGTCAGGTCGAGCGTGCCAATGGTATGGTTTTGCAGGGCCTCAAGCCAAGGATCTTTGACCGGCTGAACAGACATGGAAAGAGATGGGTCGACGAGCTGCCCGCTGTGCTATGGAGTCTCCGAACGACACTGAGTCGAGCCACGGGGTTCTCCCCGTTCTTCTTGGTCTATGGGTCCGAGGCCGTCCTCCCCACCGACCTCGAGTACGGGTCCCCTCGACTGAAAGCCTACAGCGAACAAGCCAACGCGATAGCCCGAGAGGACTCCCTCGACCAGCTCGAGGAAGCTCGTGACATGGCCCTCTTCAATTCGGCCCAGTACTAGCAGACGCTACGACGCTACCACGACAAGAACGTGCGCAAAAGGGACCTCAACGTCGGCGACCTCGTTCTGCGCCGTCGACAGAGCAACAAGGGGCGTCACAAGCTGACACCACCTTGGGAGGGACCCTTCATCGTGGCAGAGGTGCTGAAGCCCGGCACTTATAAACTGAAGAACGAGAAGGGCGAGCTCTTCACCAACGCGTGGAACATCGAACAGCTACGTCGCTTCTATCCCTGAGGCCCCAAGGCCTTGTACATTTTCGCATTTATGTACAAATTCTCGAATGAATAAAATGTTCTCGAAACACATTTCACGTTCGTTCGTAGCCCGAAGGTAGCCTCGACTTTGCCCGGACAAAGTCGAGCTCCCCTCGGGGGCTGGCAGAAGGGCACCCCCCTCCTAAGTCCCCGAAAAAACCCGTACGCTTTTTCTCAAAACTCGACCCCCTCTCGTTCTTCGCCTCGAGCACGCTTCATAACTAGGTAAAGGCGCCTCGAACCCCCTAAGGGTCGAGGGTGCCGTCGAGTCAGGGACTCACCTACGCCCCAGGGCTACGGTATCCCTACTCGCCACCCCCCTTCCAGGGATAAGAGCGTGCGTCGAATACTTAAGTTCACGAGCGTCGACTCAGGAAAAGAAAGGCAGAGAGAGCTCGAGAAGTAGAAGTAACGAGACGAACCCATCCACAACACTAAGGTAGCCTCGACTTTGCCTCAGCAAAGTCGAGCCTCCCTCGGGGGCTAACAGGGGGGGCACCCCCCTCCTAGGTCTCCAAAAAACTCGAACGTTTTTTTGAAACTCGACTCTCCCTCTCGTTCTTTCCCTTGAGTACGCTTCTGAACTAAGTAAAGACGCCTCGAGTTCCCTAAGGGTCGAGGGTGCCGTCGAGTCAGGGACTCACCTACGCCCCAGGGCTACGGTATCCCTACTTGCCACCCCCCTTCCAAGGATAAGAGGGTGCGTCGAACACTTAGTTCACAGGCGTCGACTCAGGAAAAGAAAAGCAGGGAAAGCTCGAAAAAATGAAATTAACTCTGTGCACATCGATCAAAATGCATTATATACAAAAAGCCCTCGGGGGCTTGGCATTATATCGGTACAGTGGCCTAACTATTACATGGACCTTTTTGTCCAGATATGGCTCGCAGGCCCGCGACTACCCGTCGACATCTCCAGAGGGCTACTCATCCGCCGAGGGGATCACGTCGGGCTCGAAGAGTTTCGCCAGCTGGCCTCTGGGCACCTCTGCGTGATCCATCAGCTCCTGACACCTCGCGTCGTTCTGCTCCTCGGTCAAATCCGGGTCGGTGGCGAACCCGTCGACAACGAGGTTGAGATCCACGTCGTAGAAGGAGTTGACGACCGCGAGGGCCTGCTTCACCCCCACATGCAGGGCGGCTCGGACGTTCTCCGTCACCCCCCGCGTCATGGCGTAGAAGCGGCGCAGCAAGGATTCCCCCCGAGCGTCCCCCTCGAACTCCGGCTCCGGCTCGACCGAGAGGTCGTCACAGAAGGTGTTGATGGCGGCCGTAAGCGTCGCGTTGAGGTTCGCCTCGGTGCTCAGCAGGCCCTGAAGATTGTCCAGGTCCTTGTGGGCGCGGGCATTCTCCTCCGCAAGCTCTGCCGAAACAAGCACACAACGGTCAAAACCCGAAAGCAGATAAAGGGTCGAGGCAGGACAGACCCCGCAAACACCCGAAACACTCACCTTGGGCATGCACATCCAAGGTGGAGTAGGCCTGCTCGGTCTCCTCGAGCTGGTGGCGGACGACGTCAAGGTCGGAGGTCTGGTCCCTAACTTGGGCCTCGAGACCCTCGACGGCCTTGTATGCGTCCCCGAGGGCCTCCCTCTGCTTCATTGCCACCATGCCCAAGGAGGTCGCGCGGGTCCGAGCCTTCTCCTCCGAGGTGGCCAGAGCGTCGCGCTCGCGGGAGACGGCATCGAGGTCTCCCCTCAGCCGGGCGGCCTCCTCCTCAACCTTGCGCTGGGCCTCGAGGGCGGCATCCCGCTCCTGCCCGACGGCGATGGTCGACCGAAGGGCATCGTCGAGCTTCGCCTGCGCCGACGACAAGGCCTCCCGGGCTTCCTTCTGGACAGCCTCGTAGCCGACCTTCGCGTGAGCGACCCTCGACTCAGCATCCTTCTGGATAGTCGCCGCCTCCGCCTTCGCACGAGCGGCCTCATGCCTCGCCTTCTCCAGAGAGGCGTGGAGGGTCGAGAGTTACCCCTGTACCCGGAGAATGTACTGGGACTTCTCGTACGACCTCACCCGCAGCGACTGACAAGGATAAAAACGGAGATCGTCAACAAACGGAAACCAGACAACTCGAAGCACTATCTAAGGTGGAATAGAACCTACCTCCATCCCCTCGCGTATGTCCGCGGCGGCGACCTCCGCAGCGCGACGCACCGAGTCTTCGAACCAGCCCCGGAGCTCCTCGACGCTCTCCCACCGTCGAAGCTCGAGCTGGTCATCGAGCGTGAGGAAGACTCGCTCAGGGTCTCGAGGGTCCGCCACCTCGAGAACTTCCTGGCCCCACGCCGCGCTGCGGGCGGCAATCCTCTGCTCCATCGGCCCGGTGACGCCAATGCGCAGGTCCCCCCCTCCTCGGTAATCGGAGAGGGGCGAGGCTTCCTCCTCGGCGCCACCTCGCGAGGACGTCGACGGCCCCACCAAGCCGTCGCCTCCGGTGGAGGAAGATCCCGGCCGATAGGATGGCCCTGCGCGATAAAGAGCTCAAAAAAGTAAGTACCCAGCGAAATAAACCCACCGCGTCGCGAGCGAACCAAAGTGCGACTTACCTTGAGACAACGACCCCCCAACCTCGAGGGGAGGCCGAGCCACCTCCGGCTCCGCCCGAGGAGCCGCGATGATGGCCAGTTCCGCCGGGTCCACCAACTCGGCCACCATCTCGTCCACCTGGGCGGGGGTGGACTCCATCAGCATCCCGCCCTGTGCCGGCGCGGACGGTCCCTCGACACGCTCGAGCTGGAGTCGAGCTTCCAACGGCGCCAGACCCTCGGGCCAGCGCCCCGGCGTCGGGTGAGCCGGGGCCTCCCGCTCGTTCGCGGGGCCCTGGGGCTCGGCCACCTCCACCTCCTGGGTCGCGGCCGCCGTCGGCGGGAGCTCCGCACCCCCCGGGGCGCCGGACGCGACCTCTTCTGACGGCCGCGCAGGCACCGCGACCGTCGCTTCGACGACCACCACCGCCGGCGGGTTCGCCTCCTCCGCCGTCCGGGTAGACGCCGAGGCCCCCTGTGCTTCCCCCCGCGCCACCACCTCCGGGGCCGTGGCTGCCTGTGCCGCCTCGGGGGCGACCGTCGAAGGGGGTGGGGCTGCCGGACCAGCCTCGACGCCTGCTTGCACTGCGGCCCCCGTCTTCAGCTTTTTGGCGGGGGCGGGGGACGTGGTTCCCTGCCGGCGCTTCGACTTGAAAAAGGAGCACGCGCGCGATAATAAGCACAACAACTATGAACTCGACTCACCCCCTCGGAGCCCGACGCTTCAGCCCGGCGCCCGTCGGGCTGGTCGAGCTCTGGGGTGCCACTGCCTGGGGGGCGGCGGTCGAGGCGGCACTCGCCACCTTCTCCCGAGCAGGGGCCGGCGGCGCCACCGTCGACTTCTTGCCGGCCCCCACCCGCACCGACGGGCCCGGCGCCCGCGCGCTCGACGCGGCAGGCTTCGGGGGCTCGCTCGATCGACTCTTCGACGGCGGCACCACCTTCGCCCTCTTGCCGGTCTCCACCTGCGCCGGCGGGCCCGGCACCCGGGCGCTCGACGCAGCGGGCGCCGGGGGCTCGCTCGATCGACCCCCCGACGAGGGCCACGGCATCTGCGACCGCGTCTGCTGCGGCGTGACTTCTTGCGAGGCCACGGGGCGCTCCGCCCGTGGCCCAACTTCAACAGAAGGGGCCGACTTCGAGGTCGACCCCCCCTCTCCACCAGTAGCAACGGCCGCCTGCTCAGGCGCCGTCTCATCCTCCTCCTCGTCCTCCTCTTCCGAGGGTGACAGCTCCTCATCGAGGCCCAACCGCTTCTGTTGGGCCCGGCGCTGCTTTCTCTGCTCTTTCTCTAGAGCCTTCTTGGTCGTCTTCTTCTTTTTCTTGTCCTTGTCGGACTTTTGCTTCTCCACGCAGAGGCGGTTCGCCTCCCTCGTGGCCCGGTCCTCCGCTACCGGCGGACGCGAGCGCTTGTAGGACACATTCCCCTGCGGGACGCAAGGGGGTCAGAAAACGAGCAGAAAAGACAGGAGGGGACGAGAGCGAGGACTCTAACCGGAGAAAGGGTCTTACCAGCTCATAGAAGCCCTCGTCCGGCTTCATGGGGACCTTCGCGATGTCCTTGGGGGCAAACCCCCCCGCAAAAAAGCGGCGGACGCGGCTGACCACCCGGTCCGGGGTCAACTCTTCCTCGATGAGGCGGCACCCCGATAGATCGACCCCCGGACCCATCTCGTCGAGGCGGAGGGGTCGAGCCATCAGCGGCAGAACCCGCCGTCGATGGAACGCTGACGCAGCGATCTCCGCGGTAAGGCCCCTCTCCTTCAGACGCCTGAGCGCGTCCAGCAGGCCCTTGAGATGCTTCTACTTGTCCGACGGGACACCGTACCTCCAGCGCTCGGGCTCGGCGTCAAGTGTCCTCCCGGTGTACGCCGGGAGCAGATTTTCGTCGTTCCTCAGGTAGAACCACCCGGAATGCCACCCGGAGTGGCTCGAGGACGGGTTCGCGGGAAGCCAAAACTCCGGTCGCTTGACGCAGATGCTGCAGCCTCCGGCCCTGACCTTCCGACGGACGCCCTTGCTGACCGAGGCGGTGAAGATGTTGGCCTTGAAGATGTGGATCCACAGATCCCAATGGGGCTCGATACCCAGGTAGCCCTCGCACACCGCGGCGAAGACCGCCGCCTGGCTAACGCCGTTGGGAGTGAGGTGCTGGAGCTCCACTTCATAGTGGTAGAGGAGCGCGCGCAGGAAGCGGCTGGGTGGGGCCCCCAGCCCCGCCCGGTGGAAGACCACGTACTCCTCTGGCGGGTTGGGCTCGGCGTGGTCCGACGGCGGAGCTATCCACTCCGGCCTCTCCGTCGAGGTAACGGGCCGGAGAAGCCCGCTCTCCACCAACCCCTCCAGATACGACTGACGGACCGAGGAAGCAGGCCAGGCGTCGGCGCCGAAGAGCTGGAAAGTGGCCATGGGAACGGTGGTTTGCTCGGGCTGGGAGGCGGAGGGTACGTTCCCTATCTTTCTCTTTCTCTCTCACTCGCGCAGATTTCCTGCTCGCGGGACGCCTAAGGCAGAGGCAGAGAAAGGAAGGCGAGGAAGACGAAGGCAAGGAGGCGGGGAAGGCAAGTGCGCGTAAAGGGCACCGGACGCCTCGCCCTCACTATTTATACGCGGGAGGCCAACGGACGGATCCGGCAACAGGCAAGAGAATCTCCGCATTTAATTCGCCTGTACTTCCTTCTTCGTATTCCCTCCAGGATAAGGCGTAACGTCCCATCATCGGGTTCCGCACCGCACTCCGCGCTGTAACCGCACTGTTGCGCCGAACGGACACCGCCTAAAAAGGCGCGCGGCCGGAAACGTCGTCTTCGAGGGTACGGAATCTTGAGGCAGCGAGAGCTGGCCCTCGAAAGAGGGTTCGACAGCTACCCTCGAGTGCCCGAGGCCAGAAATGACCTCAGGTTAGGACCTCGGTCCACCCCCAAAATCTCGAGGGGACAAAGGCCGGCCTACGAACGGGCTTGATAGCCCCCCTCGAGTGCTCGAGGCCTGACAGGGCCTCGGGTCGTCAACTGCAAATCATTCCATGGCCTCGAAGGGGTAAAGGCTGGCCCGTCCGGGGGTTCGACAGCCTCCCTCGAGAGCTCCGACACAGGTATGTCCCCAAGTTCAATACAACAACCACCTGCTTTTCCCCTCGGCGGTCCACAAGGTCGGATTCCTCCTCCTGAGGATAGCGTCGGATGACGAACCATCCGTCAAATCTTGAGGGAGCGAAGGCTGGCCCTTACATAGGGTTCGACAGCCGCCCTCGAGTACCTGAGGTCAGGAAGGACCCATGGTTATCGGACTCCGGTCCACCCCCAAATCTTGAGGGAGCGAAGGCTGGCTCCACGAACGGAGTTCGACAGCCGCCCTCGAGTACACGAGTCAGGGATGTCCCCGGAACCTCGAGAACGAACTCTCGAGGCTCCCTGGGACATATCCGAGGCATACCTAGGAACACCTAAGGATCCCTACGCTGGGAGGCATCGAGCCACCAACTCCTATCGAACGGGGTTGGCACCTTGGTGGTCCACATGGTCGTGCTTAGAGAGCCGTACGGCTTGCTTAACAATGAGAACGCCTCCGGGCCGCTAGTCGATCCCTATCGAACGGGGTCGAGTTCTCACTCGGATTTTTACCCGTACAGGGCGCCATTTCTAATGGACTCACGCCCGAGAACAGCTCACCGTGGACTTTGGGCTCGTCCTAACGAGGATAGCTCTATGCTCTTCACCCCACGATCCGAGCGAAAGGATCCGTGGGAAGGACGCTATGAGGTAGTGAAGACCTAGCCATTCGAGGGCTCGAGGGCCCGACTACGCACGGCACCCCTCGACGAAAGAGGGTCGAAAACTCGCAACCTGGCAGACAGAGTCGACCTCTCGGGCGGGGCGCTCTCACTCCAGTGGTGCTCGAGGGAGCGAAGGCTGGCCCTCGGTAGGGTTCGACAGCCGCCCTCGAACACTTCTCTTTGCATGAAAAGGAACAGGATCGACCCCTCGACAGGGTGCCGCGTCTCCAGGTATCCTTAAAAAACCCCACTACACAACGTATTTTAGCCCCCAGAGGAGTTTTAAATCACTCCTCTGGGGCCTCGGGGGCTACCCCCGCGGGGTGCGCTCGCGCGCACCCCACGGAGAATCGGATTTCTCACTAACCCTGCAGGCCGAGGATAAAACCTCCGGGCAATTCTTACTCCCTCCGAGAAACGCGTATCATAGCCCCTAGAGGAGTTCTAAATCACTCCTCTGGGGCCTCGGGGGCTACTGTCGGGTACGAAGGTAAGGGGTACCCTAAACCCTTCGTTAAATTAACGCTGGACATAGCGACCATTTTTAAGGCAAGGGTCAGCCCACTATTCGGTGGGACACGGCCCATCAATCGAGGGTCCCATCTACACCAACTGCAGCAACAAGTCACAACCCAGACCTCCAGCTCGACGACGGACTAGGGGTCGAACGAACGACCCCCCAGCTCCACCTCGACGACGGACGAGGGGTCGAACGAACGACCCCCCGGCTCCACCTCGATGACGGACGAGGGGTCGAACGAACGACCCCCCGACCTCTACCTCGACTTCGACCTCTCGAACCCCGGCGACGCCTCGACCTCCCCCTCGAGCAAGGGTCAAGCAGAAGACCCTCGGGCAAAGGGCTCGATTAACCCAACTGCTCCGGCATGGGTAAAAGTGAACCCACCTAACGACATGGGCGTCCGCGTCCGCTGTCAAATCCGCCAACTCCCCGTCTAGTCCCCGATTCCCGTCAACTCTGCCACCACTGCCGCCACTACTCGAGTACGTACTTCAACAGTACCCCTCGGAAAGTGAACAGTGCAACCCTCGACGACGACTTCGGGAACGCGACGAAGTCACACAAGGCTCGACCCCCTCCCTCGACCGGGGGCTCGACCCCCTCCTCTTCAACAACTCCAGTACGGAAGCCGTCCCATCCGCTCCGTCCCGCTTCGGCCGTGGGACTCGCGCCCGCCTGCGGACACTGCACTGCGACGACTTCTACTGATGCCACGACCGGGGACGCCTGAAGGACGGGAAGACCACGCCGCCACAGCGTTCGATGTCTCTTCGCCAACACTGTGCCGTGGATGCACCGCTCATACTCCTACTGTTAGGACCCTGTACCCTCGGGTCTCCCCTTGGTCTATAAAAGGGGATGCCGAGGTAGAATATGGGACAGAGAGAGAGAGAGAGAGAAAAAAAGGAGGTTGGAGTCTCTCTCGGTCGGCTCCCACTTCATCTAGGACTCTGATCCGACTTTGGTTCTCAGGGACCCTAGACCACGCCTCGCACACACACCGCGCCGCTCGATCGACCCCTCGGGTGGCCGACTCCGTGTAACACTGCTTGTACCCCCCCTGTACGAGCACGCTTTGGGTGCGAGATAATACAAGTCATCCTCCCCCGCTGGACGTAGGGCCTTCTTACCCGAACCAGGATAAATCTTGTGTCCATCTTGCATCACGTCTGAGAGAGGGAGCACGCGATATACAAATTTACTCGTTGGTGGTCTTGACCCCCGGGTCATAACACTGACATATAGATTGTGGATATGACTTAGGCGGTTGGGTCCAAATCGTCATAATCTGAGCAATCACATACGGAAACCGTTTGTTCATTCACATAGAGAGAAGTAGCAAAACATCACATACTCCCTCTTTAATTGTTTACATATCATATTAGTTTTGTCCTAAGTCAAATATTTCTCTATCTTTAGCCGTCAATTTAAAAAAGTAGAAGTGATATGACTTAGGCGGTTGGGTCCAAATCGTCATAATCTGAGCAATCACATACGGAAACCGTTTGTTCATTCACATAGAGAGAAGTAGCAAAACATCACATACTCCCTCTTTAATTGTTTACATATCATATTAGTTTTGTCCTAAGTCAAATATTTCTCTATCTTTAGCCGTCAATTTAAAAAAGTAGAAGTTAACAACATAATATTTAAGTGTAACGAAAGCTCGATCTGTATGGCGTGGCTATATGGAGCTTAAGATTTTGGACCTGAAGCGGGCGCCTCTCAGTAAACTCCTAAGTTTTACCAGTTTTCCAGTTCCAGCATCAAATATTCAAATGGGCCTATCATTTTCGTGTCCTCTTGCTAAAGTTAAACTACGATGTCGTCACCTCTAGCAACAAAATTAAACTTGGCAGCAAGATATATAACAAAATAGATGTACCAATGCAAAAGATCAAAACGTCCCTTATATATAATTTAGAAAGAGGGAAGAGCTGAGCTAGTAATTAATTGACCGTCTTGTGAGAGTTGGGTCATGGATGAATATACATAATACGTGATACGTTAGTGTGCAGAAGCCAAAGAGATCGACACGGGCTGGTAGATCGAGTGTGCCAAATAAAGCGCCGAGAGAGGTTGATGCAGATGGCACTGATGGATTGGAGGATCGAGTGAGAGCGAGCGAGGGGGAGGTGATGGGTGATGAATTGAATGGCTGCGCGTATATACGTACTCCTACGTACGTGGATAGGAGTAGATCATCATGCGATCGAGCGAAGACTCTGCCGTGTCGACGACTAGCATTGCAAGACCGTATACGGACGAGTGGACGACGTATATACTCAGCTAGCTAGCTACTCGTTTGTCTGCCTGCCTGGCCGGCGGCCTTGCTTTATTAATCCGGTCCCTTCTGATCTTGATGACTACTACACGTTTTTTACCAAGACCCTATGGATGGGAACTGAATGGAATTGATAGATAGATAGATATTAGATGGAATGAACAATTAATAATGTCAGCATCAGCATCGCCCAAATGCAAAAAAAAAAAAAAACCAGCTTAGTAGCCTTCGAAAACGACGACCCCTCTGCCGCTTCTCGATCCTTGCTTGTCTGCGTCTGCGCCGGCGTACGTCGCCGTCACGGCCGTCGCT
This sequence comes from Microstegium vimineum, assembly GCA_022036555.1. NCBI lineage: Eukaryota > Viridiplantae > Streptophyta > Magnoliopsida > Poales > Poaceae > Microstegium > Microstegium vimineum. Next base: position 164,722 of record CM039122.1, on the reverse strand, counting down.
TCTCCGCTCCAACACGCGTATATACAGATCAAATACAATACAGCGGCGGAGGCATCGGCTAGCTCCGGCCGGCCGGCCGGCGACAAACATGAACGTACCGACTGCACGCTAGCTAGCTCTGGCCGCTTGTGCTGTATCTCGATCAGTAGTCGCTTGTGCCCTGCCATCATCAGATCGATACAAGCAATGAAAATGACGGACACAAACACACACACACACATACGAGTAGTATATATACAGTATAGGCGACGACGACGACCCAGCAACTACTCGTACGTAATAGGGCCGGGCTGCAGTGGCGACGACCGAGCACCTTGCGCAGGCACGCCACGCGTCAAACTCGGTCAAGCAAGCTAAGCACCAACAGAAATCGATATTCCGCAACATGCCTGCTACCTTAGCTTCGTCTGCATCTGCATGCCCGGCCAGAATACTCTGGAGTTCTGCTCCTTCCGCATACAGCAAAAAAAAAAAAAAAAAAACAAGACCATGCAAGCAACGAGAGAAGTACGTGTCATATCCTCTGATGCAACCACCGTACCACTCTGGCATGCCAGATTAGCTAGCTACCCTGCTGAGAAACGCAGCCACGAGGAGGTGGCTCATGATCGCAACTTGTTGCGACTCATCATGAATGAAACGTATACTCAGTTAATTTCTCTCTCCATGCCGAGTTCATTCTTTGTGATAGAACTTCCTAAGAACAGGGTCTACTTGTAAGGATTATCGTTCATCCAACTTTAATCTAATACAAATGATCTAAGTTTTAAAAAATTCATCAGGTGTCATCGGGTTCAACCAAGCCATCCACTCCTTTCTGAGCATGATCCTCATTATAATCATTGTAGAAGTAATACAATAATTTAATTTACGTCAAAATAACAAATAACGTAAGTCATACATAATTATATTACAAAACATAAGTTTAGAAATATAATAGAAGTGTCATTACTACATCAAGCCAAGTGGTAAAGTTTATAAAACAAAAAATCATGTACCCTGCCCAAGGGTCACACAAAGGCTAATCTTCAACGACATCAACCACGGTCATACAACACAGTTAACAAATCCTGAGTACGAGAATACTCAACAAGTCTTACCTGACAAATAAATTGTGGTAATATATAATAGTATGCAGATCATAGGATTTAAAGTGGGGTTTTTTCAAGAATCAAGTATTTTGCATAAATGAGCATTTATAAAAACAATTAAAATTTTTAGTTCTCATAAATAGTTACTCAAGTACCGATCGCAATTTTGATCGATAACGAGGCAACAACCATATCAAAAAGGAATCATCAAGTATCTAGTTTAAGTTTCATTAACTACGATGTAAAAGATAGAGTTATGTTGACTTCCTTATCACACGACATATGCAACACTAAAGCACGCATATATCTACCTTCCCCGGATTCTCCATCCAAGACCGGGGTTCCGCCACCTGAGAGCACAGTACACATCCACCCTACTCCACGAGTCAGGAGGGTACACACTACTCTCGACATCTCTCCACTCCCAGTGTGAATTAACCGTTCTTAGATTGGAATAGCCGGAGTACAGCTTCCAGAAGTATGTGTCCAGTACTCTAAAGTCACAACCCTTCTACTTTTTACAACGGCAATGCCCTAATGACACAGGCGGACAGTACCCGCTCACCAGTCACCACTGGTGGCTCCCAAACAGCGTGTCCGCCCGGTCCCGATTATTAATTCCATCATTCATCATTTCCTTTTTAAGACATAACCATTTGCGGTAGCAATACGCTATTCTTCTCAAAATCAGAATCGTTGCCGAAGCAATCATGTTATCACTTATTCTCGCAGATGACAGGAAATCATGTGACTCTATCGGTCTAAGCATTGCTAAACAGCATAAAGTATCATTCGTATTTTTAAAACGGTATCAAGGTATAGGAATAAATATTCAAGGATAAGCTATGCATCAAGTAGGAATTTATTTGAATAGTAACCATGCAATAATTAACCATAGGTGTATTTAAAAAAAATTGAAATACAAGGTAGGGTTTGAATACACCGAGGCTTGCCTTGGTAAGAACACTAGTTAGTGTTTGCTAGATAATACTCGCTTGGCGAGCCTCAATGATTGACATTAGAATTCCAAGATTAACCATCTTCTGGATTTATTCATCAATACATCTTCGATTAGATCCACCAATCATCGTCTTCTGGTTCGATATATCCATCATGCATGAATCTAGCGTACCTTAATGAGATGCAAAGATGCAAATATATAAATGCAAGGAAAAGGGTAACACAAAGTTGCATCACAAACAATCATTCAAGCCAACACTAGGTTTGCAAGACATAGGCTCTTTTAGTTAATTAAGTAATACCATTTAAGTATAAATGTTGGACATGCTAAGTACTTCAAACATGACACCTCGGAAGACTTGATTCAAATTATATCAAGTATAGAGCAACCAAGACAAACTAATAAGTTTAGTCAAGCAAAGACAGATTAAAACACTCAAGGCATCACAAGATTATACAATGCATAGACATTCATAGTTGATTAATTAACCTTACCAAACATAATATTTGGATATAATAAGAATCTAAAGTATAACACACAATTGAACTTAGGTTAAGACTTACCAAATATTCATTAACCAAAAGATAATCATTAGATTAAGCAACCAAGATAGAATTAAATAGTTAATCCTATGCATACAGTTTCTAGATAGCAGCTAGCAAGCACTTGTTTTTCTCATAACTGGAGTTTTATAAATCCAAAGGACTTGCAAGAAGGCATTATGGAAAGCTTATGAAATTATCTACATTTCATCTAATACCATCACAGCATGATGCTCAAGTTAACTAAGTCAAAATTATAAAGTTTTAGAATTTGTTCCTAAAAAGCAGAGAGTAGCCATCTCTAATCTGCAACTTGAAACATACATAAATCATAATCAATTTAGCCAAATGTCACCAAATTTTAACAGCAGCTAGATACATGAGTTATCTACAACTTTGTTATATAAATGATTCTCAGAAAATATCATTAACATGGGCTAATTAACATTGCCCTGAGAATTGTTCATAAACTAATAATTGCAATAAATAATATTAACTTATGTTGCAAACACACAATTGGACAAGACCAATTTTATCAACATGTCACACTTGACAAATGAACAATAGAAAACATAGTGTCTTTTTCTAAAAAAAATATTTTAATACATTTTCATAATTTCTTTGTATAAGCAGGTAGAATTATTAACATATATCAAAAGTGTACCATAAAATCTACCAAAATTACGGTGGCTTACATATGCTTTCGCTACTTTACTGTACAAATTTCATGTTATTTAAGTATATAAACCTCTATGAAAAAGATAAAAGTTTTATTGCAAACAACTCAAACAAAGTAGCAGTATACTTAACTTTGAACAGCCATAACCTAAGATGTACACCACCTAAAAATATAAACTTTAACTCTTTGAAAAGCTTATGAAATATACTTCAATTGTTTTAATAAGATCAAAGCATGAATCTATGTGTAACTTGCTCAAACAGCTCATTCTTATAAGCTCTGTCCAAAAAGTAAAAAACAATTGTACTCAACTTGTAAAATTTATTACTCCTAAACTATCAGATGTAAAATCATAAAAATTTAACACAAGATAGATCATAACATTATCTATCACTTTGGTATTCAACTCAGCCACAGAAAACATCATCTTGGCCACGAAATAAATTGCTAAACAAACATCACAGCAGAAGTCTCAAACAGAGACACAGTCACTTTGTCATTTTTATAACTCTACAACCATCGCTCCTAAAATCATGAAATTAATACCAGACATCAATCATGATCTTATAATCAACACAAAAATTTCAGAATTATATGATGAACACAACACTCAACAGAAATAAACTGTGTGCACAAAATGATTTTTATAACAAAATCTATGAACTAAACCATCACATACCTATGAAATTGTGTCACTGGCAGCACTAGTTACTCTATCCCACCAATCTAAAAAGGATAGTTTGGTGGGCTGAGGGACTCTTTGTGTAAATAGGTCTTTACAAGAGAAGATATTTAGATTTGGGTTATAACTCTCCTAACACCCAAAATAGAAGCTATAGGTATCCTGTTGGAGACTGCCTTATTCGCTTCATGGTCACATGAGGTCTACATACACACCAAGTCCACATACATTACATAGGACAACAAATTAAGCATATGAGAACCACTCAGCCTTCTATTATTCCTTATGCTCATTGCATCCTCCTTTTGTCCTTGTCTATCACGCAAGCAAGTGTTTGCTCTATGATAAAAGAAAACTCAATGGAAACTGGCTCAGGCTGATTTGAGCCACTTCTTTACCTACACATATATGGCAGCAGAGAATTTATATTTGATAAAAATAACCACCATGTGGAAAAAAAACAGAACTATCAAAGCTACTGACAGGTAAGGTAGTTATAGTGCAAGCTAAGTTTTCACAAAACACAAAATTCTGAACTAATACTCCGCTCTAACTTCTAGGTCATTTTTTCTTTTATAAATTCAGAACTAGCACTTTTATTATTATCTAGACATCATGTATCTAGGTACATAGTAAAAGCTATGTACCTAGAAAAGCCAAAACGACTCATAATAATTTGGACATGTTTTGGCTTTTCTAGATATAATATAGCTTTTGCTATTCAAGTAGATATACACTGTCTAACTACATAGAAGAAACAATATATCTAAAATACCAACGCATCTTATAATTTGATAGAAAGAGAGTACTATTTTGATAATCCAAAACTAGTGGTTTCCCTTTTTTTTCTTTGTTGTGCTTTCCAAGATTTAACTATGGTGACAAAAAGGGTAATTAAAATTCACCACAAGCTTGTAGTTTGTCCAAATAATCATGAGAATAAATGTGAAATTGAAACCTAAGTGGAAAAGACATAGATGTTGCTGGTACTTTATCCTCCAAAGGCATAATGGGACTCTTTAAGCAAATTTCGTGGTCCTTACCCTCTTCTTTAGCGGTCATTCTCTAAGTACTCCTTCCATCCTAAATTGTTGTAAGGACCTGTTTGATGCAGCTCACAACAGTTTTATTAGCTGTTATGAGCTTTTTTTTTTTTACCAAACACATTTTCAAAACAGTTTTACGCATGAAGTGGGATGAAGCTGAAAAAAGTAGCTTATCTCAGTTCTCTCCCTCATTTCTCTCATATCCATGCATAAAGTTGTTGATGAGGCTGTTTTGCCAAACACTTTTTTCAAAATAGTTTAGCTCCACCTAAAGAGTTGTTCGTGAACTGTGCCAAACAGAACCTAAGTTGTTCAAGTTTTTCTAGATACAGACATTTTTATTATGCATCTAGACATATATATCTAGATGTGTAGCAAATACTACATAGCTTGAGAAGCTAAGCTAGAACAACTTACAACTTGGAACGAAGTGAGTAATGGATTTCTAAGATTGGTATCCTCCTCTTGTTCTATTGTATTTTTATGCTGCTCTTGCACATCAAAATGTCATTCGGTGATAGCTCATAAGGTTTAGAAGGATTACAATATTAAGTGAACATGCCGATGACCTTTATCTTTGTTTACCAAATCAATACTTGGTATGAATTTACTTTTGGAAAAGTTTGAAGAACACCATAGTATTGGATGTGTGCAACTTCCAAATAACCAGGAGGGCACTAGTCTACAATTGATGCAATAAGATTCTTATACTCTTTCAAATCAGAATCAACAATCTTCTCAATGGGAAAACATCACACCATTTGTGGCTTTCTCATGATTTCCATGGAAGTTTAAATTTGAGCAAATAAATTGTATCTCCTGAAAGTAAAACAACCTAATGCATTACCATTGCTAAGTCGACAAAACCAGAAAAATATAGATGCTCAACTCACCCTCAAGACATTCATGATGCTTTTTTTGTTGTGCATGCGCCATTGCTAGGAGAGGCCAACCCGGGGCCTTTGGGTGAGCATGCCAATGCGCCGCAGGAGCAGGTGAACCTTTGCCTTTGGTTAAGGCTACCATAGGGACACAAGTCGCACCTCCATCGTCAGGCCAACAAGCCTCAAGCCATCACCCAAACTTGGCTTAGTCCTGTGTCGCCGAGTGAGCAAGACTTCAAGCCGTTCACCCGAAGCCCTTGTAGTGGTACATGTGTTCCGTCACACCGCAGGGCGAGGCCGACCCAAGTCGCCACATGATCGATCAGCCCCAAGCGCCGACGTGTAAGGCCACCCTGGGCAAGCGTGCCTCCAGCCTATTGCGATGCCAGCCATAAGGATACCACAACTGGCCTCGCCTCGGGTTGCCACACGATCGTCCACATGCGCCACTGGGTGAGGCCCCCCCTAGGTGACCATGCCTCCACCCTATTATGATGCCCGCCATCATCTTCACCAGTCATGGTAGTCATGGTGTTCGCCTCCATCTCCATAGTCGCCTCATCTAGGGTTTGGAGAGGCTATAGTTCACAGGTCTGCACTAATGGTTCGAGCAATATTGGGAGAAGGCCAAATGGTTAGGGGTAAATTTTGTCAAAATGACAGGGAACTAACTTGGCCCACACAGCCAACTGCCAGAAAGAGGTTGAAATTGAGCAGCAGTGTAAATTTAAGGATGGACATTCAAATGTATATCAAATTGAGAAATTTAAGCTTGCAAGGGCCATGGGGTCATATATAGGTGACAAATTGGGAACTACCCAGATTAGAAAATTTATCTGTTTGTAATATCTATCAGTTTGTTGTCAGAGTAATGGCCAAACCACCAGCCATACAAAAGCATGATTCACGTACATAAAAATGAAGCCATACAAATCTCAATCAGGTCGGCATGCCTTGCGCTGGTCACTCTTGTTGCTCTATTTCCGCTGACTCACTTGAGCTAGGCTCATCTTTGAGTTCGTTATTTGGGCTGCTGTGCAAGATCAAGAAACCACTTAGTAATATCATATTTATTACAACGGTATCAACTACTTACAAAAAAAAGGTGTAGTATCATATAGGACATACAGTGTTCGCCTAAACGGCAGTGTAAACGGTAAACGGTGGCAAACCGTTTTGTTTAGGGGGTATTTGGAAATTAAACGGTTACCGGTATAAACGGTCAAAAAACAGGGGTAACCGGTCTAAACGCCCTAAATGGAACGGAGATAAATGGGCTAAATGGCTGTTTAGGCAACACCGAGTAAATACAATTAAGTTTTACATGCATAACTCTGTAAACTTGAGTTTATTATATATTTATAAATATGAATACTTGATTTCTTACATGTATAAATGTACAAATATGTATATTTGATTATTTTTACATGCATAAATATATATACAAACTAAAATAATTGTTTTTAAATTACATAAATATGTATAAATGCTAGAATAAATGATTTTACATCAATAAATATGCACATTTTTGTAATAATATGTAAAACCGTTTAACTCTGTTTAAACTTTAAACAGACTAAACACTAAACGAAGGGCGAACGACTGTTTACCGTTTAGGATAACATTGAGGACATAAATAAAGAATTGTGTAAAAAAAATCAACGAATTCATCGATGCCAAGCTATTTCAAAATCATGCAAATGTGCAATGGAAAGCATGTTTGGCAATGGTCCCAGCAACAAAAAGGTCATTCGGTTAGCTGCGCTGCAGCAGACAACCAGCAAAGCCAGTAGCAAGCAACCAAGCAGCAGCAGGAAGCCAGCAGTGGCAGCGGCTTAAATGTCGAGCGAACAGGGCAAATAAAACTGAGATGAACCACAATTTGATTTCATTTTGGTGAAAGCAATACATTCATTTTCAGTAGGCAAATCAGCAGTACCAAGAAACACTCCTGAAACATAAGTTCTACATTCAGAGTTTCAGACATCTTCCCTGATGGACCAGATACATTTATGCAGAACACAACAAATTCTAGAATTGTGATTAACCAAGAGCACCTAGACAAATATATGAATTCGCGTACAGCAGGGGAAGAATCTAGAGACAACATTATGGAAAAAGGGCAAACCACTCTATGTGCAGGTAATGCCACTTAAAAAGTATGCAGGCAACCATTTCTTTAAAGGCAGGCAACCAATTAGTTCTACACATTTGAGTTGAGCAACCATCCAAAAGTTTGTGCTAAAAGAGGGATGCTAGAAAAATGTTGCTGCATGGGGGTCTCACCATAATCAAACATAGAAGATTATGCATCCACTAATTATGTAATCACAAAGAATAAACAGTTGGGGGAAAGAGTTGTCGCAACAAACCTTCCGTTGCTATTAGATGATTCATCAGTGATATCTTTAATAGCTTGACTGAGTGCATGAAGAGCTATCTTCTTAACCTGCCATTGAAGATCAACAAAACACGGAATTTAAATTCAAATGTCTTGATTTATAAGTTCAGAAAGATAAGAATGCTCAAATAGAGAGCTGAGGCAGACAAAAACCAACATAATATACACAAGAATACTTCATTTACAATCATAAAAAGAATTAGCAAATGTTGCAGGAGTATGGACGGACTCAGTGACCGACCTCCAGTTTATCTTCATTCACTCTATGCCACTTCGGAAGCAGACGGAATTCTTCTGTTAACCTGATGCACTCTCGCACATTTTCCGGAGAAACAAAGTCAAGTGCAACCTTTATGCAAGACTGCCCAATAAAAAGGTGTCACTGATTAGCAGCTAATTTGATTAAGGAGCATGTCAGTGATGGTAGTGGGCCGTTTCTATGTCTAGTCATGTCATACCTTCAAATTTCTAACCTGGTGGGGACATCCTGCTGGGATAAATACTGCCTCACCTAGCTTCTGTTCAAATGTCCAAGGCTCAACTCCTGCAAAATTAGCATGAAAACCAGGAAATATCACTAGGGCAAAGTTTAAGTTCCAAAGGATATAAAGGTAATTAACTTACCATATTCTTCCTTAAGCTTTCTCTTGTGCTCATTTGTTAGATAAAAACACTGATCATGTATAGGATGAGTAACCTGCCAATATGGGATAGCTCTTCAACAAAAATTGTATGCCAGATAGTACAACATACGTTTGTGGCCAAATAACAAGTCTGATTACCTGCTTCACTGGCTCAAAATTGCAATGCCTAAACTCATCTGCATGCTTCATTAGATAATCATGCAGTTTGCTCACATCTTCTCGTCGGAAAATATCCCACAATGCACCACCCTCTGCTTGGTTTCCATCTACAGATGGGGCGTCATCTTCTGACTCAGGAGCCACAGTAATTAGTCCACGCACATTTCCCTCTTCCTTGGAAGAACGACTCTTCTTTTCTAAACGGCGCTTCTTCTTTTCCACTGCTGCAATCCTTTTTGCTTTGAGTTTTATTTCATCAGTATGTGTGAGGATATTGACCTGTTCAAGAAATAGAAATAGAAAATAAAAATTATGTGTGATGATATTGACCAGTTCAAGGAATAGGAATTAGAAAGTGGCATGCCACAGATGAAACTTAGCCAAAAAAAAAAAGAACAAGAGAGAAAGAATAACCAATCAACAGAAATGAAACCAGGGCACATATATATTCTTGATAACTGAGACATTGTTTCTAGATTTTCCAGAACTATGGTCAGCCAAAACTGCCACCCATTATAACTACTTTAACTAGCATTAAGCCATTACAATAATATAGATGCAGCTACAACACCACCAAATTCAGGACTTCAAGCAATTATTACCTAAACTAGTGTAAAATTCAAATGTTGTTAAGTCCTTAACAAGGCAAGTCATTATTGTTGTGTTGCATATAAATGCCAAAAAGCATATGCATTATGCAAAACAGTATATTTACCGCATCAGACATATCGCAGTGAAGCTTGGTGACAGAATCACCAATTCCCAATTCTTTGGAAACACCATACGCAATATAAGTTTTTGGACCAAGGTCTGGCTTATTAACACCCTCGGGAAGCTTTACTGCCAGATTCAGAGGGCCGCAGTTAGGATCTGTGTAATCTCGAAATGGCAACGCAGACATAAACTCTGCACCATGCCTAGGCAGCCGCTCCTCAAAAGAACGATGTGGTGGCCAATCTTTAAGCTTAAGTAACAGGGGCAAATTGTCTGGACCAACAAGCCCACGTGAATACCCCGTAAAAAACATATGAATGTTTACATCAACCTGCATTCAGAGTACATGGAAGTAACATTAGATTTTAGAAGTTTCATTTCAGAAAGTCATATCATTTCCACCTAATAACAACAGTCATGAGAACATTACAAACCTCACACCAGCCCAAGCATTCAAGAGCAAGAACTGAGAGCCTCTCAACTTTGTCTCTCTTCTCTCGTAAGGCACGCCACATAACCATTGGTTCCCAGCTTAATCCAGAAGTCAACGCAAGCGTATCACGGACAATTACAGGTTCACCCTTCAACCAGTGCTCCTGGAAATGATCTAAACTTCCATTTTTTACAACTTCAGCGGTTGGGCAATATATGTAGTTATCACAGGAATTCTCCCTGCAAGCTGACTTCCGCGATATACCATCATCCATGTCACCGGATTCAATGAAGCAGCAACATTTTGATCCTTCCATCTTCACCTTCGAGCCATTGTTGACTGCTGAATTTGCTTTCTCCAGTAATTCAGCAATAAACTTCTCTTCAAACAAGCACTTAAGTTCAAGAAGAGAGTTCCCACAACCACCAAATGCATTTGGTGGGCAAGGTATGGAGCCATCGTTATTCACACTCCACTGTGTCATGTTAGAAGTACTGTTGTCAGCAGGAACTACATTATCTATCAACATGCCATTATGTTCATCAGATGGCCCATTACATACTATTTTATCATGACTAACTCCCAATTGCAAATCTTCCTTGCCTCCACCATCAGCCTTGGCACCATTACCGGGAACAAGGCCTCGACGAAGCTCCCGGCAGCACCGGAGACAGAGATCATAGTTACATTTATTGCAGGTTCTGTGGAAGTCAACAATAGATGTCCTGCAGTGGTTGCTGTTACAAATATAACAAGGAATTAGACGCTTATAAAACCAATAAATTGCATATGTTTTTGTAAGTAAAGCCAAACTGACCAATATATCCGTTCATTTTTTCCACAAATGGTTAGAGGAACATCCAGTTTGCCTGCTTCAATCCCTACTAATATAGCAGTTAGAGAACCAAAAAATACCAATGACTAACGAGGAGCAGCCATGCACGTAAACTAGAAACCCAAATGCTGATGTTGCAATCATACTACCTTTAGTTGCAGCCTCGACACTTTTCTCTTGCATCTGCTCGTGGTGGAGTTCTTTCAGCCAAGGGAGCAGAAAGTTCACAGTACGCAACGAGAATTTAATTTCATCTTCTTTGGACACCTCCCAGTTGACATTCTGATGAAAATTAAGGAACAGATGAACATGTAAGGCATACAGCCAACATGACTTGAATTGGAAATATAAAGATAGTGAAGGCATACCTCTGCCTCTTTTGGTACTTTTTTTCGCAGACAAGCCTTGCAATTGCAAATATTGCGACAAAATGGACACTTATTAACAAAATCATCCTCTGATAAATTGGGATACCTGTTAAAGTCATGCCATGAACACAAGCAGTGGACGTTAATAACAAAAAAAAAAGAACAAAAAATGCACTAACATTATGAGCGAAGAGGTTATTTGCATAAGGGACAAGACACAAGAGTCATGGATCTAGAAAGCAAAAACGAAAATGCAATGTCACAGCATGAATGCTTTGGAAGGGCCATACCAGCGTGTGATGCATGGCACACAGTATCTCCTCTTATAAGTTTTACAGCCCTGGCACCTTACAACTCTTCCTTTGTCGTTTCTCTGGCATTGATGACACATATCTGAAGTACCATCCATCTTTTTTGTACTCTGCCAGTTCCAGTAACCAACATACGTCATGCATGTACGTATAATTAGATTTATAATTCAAATGAAACAAGAAAATATGAAGTACGTATATTTACTAAATAAAAATGTAACGGACAATCCGACACAACAGCGTTTGAAAAACAATGTGCAAGCTGCAATAGCAGCATCTAATTAAAAGTACCAACAAGACCACAACTACACATAAAACACATAGAGACCCTATTTGTTCAAAATTCCCACCTTAGGCTCCACTATCACAGGAACATCCGGCCTGTCACGAAGACGCTTGACATCATATTGGAGAGAAGATAGGTCAGCAACAGGATCTCTCTTTCGCTTCCGTGCAGGTCTCGGGGTTTCCTTGCTGCCTTGATCTCCATTCTCCTAGAGAAAAATGAAATTCAACAGCATAGGCAATTTTTAGGATCTGTGTTCAATTACTTTTTAGGGAGGAAGATAAACATGGAAGGAAAGTGCACTGACAGTAGCAGAATCCTGCGGCTGAAGCATCTTGTCCTCGCCTTTGACTTCACCGTTAGCCTGAAACCCAAGCCAAACGGCCAATAAGCATATCACAGAAATCAAGTCACTGCATGACGAGGTAAATAATTGTTGTCGCTGATTATTATTTTTTTTAAAAAAAAAGAGCACAGACAAAGCTCAGGTATGCAAGAGAGAAAAATAAAAGAGTACTAGCACATTCAAAGAAGCAAAAGGCAATGAAACAGGTGGAGCTGACGGAAAGGAAATAAACATCGAATGAAAGAGCACTGACATTAGCAGAATCCCGCGGTTGAAGCATCTCGTCCTCACCCTTGGTTTCACCGTTATCCTGAAACCCAAGCCAAAACGACCAATAAGCATATCGCAGAAATCAAATCACTGCACGCCCTCTTCAACTAAATAAATGTTGTCAGTGAATTATTATTATTTAAAAAAAGGGTCACATGCAAAGCTCAGGTTCTTTATGCAAGGGAAAACCAGCACCAGTATATACACCATTGAAAGAAGCACAAGAAAGGAAACAGCTGGACCTGACGGGCTAAGCCCAAAGAGGAAGGGGAGCATGCAAATTTGACAAGCGAAAACATTGGGAAAGGAAGCGGTTGTTGGAATCCCAATCGAAGGAGCCGAATGGTCGCGGACGCGAAGACCGCAACAATGGCAACCCGTGCCTCCGCGTCCATGCTTATTCAAGTACAGTAATAACTAAAGCGAGGTCGAGACAGAGGCCGCGCGGCGAAGCAAGCAACATACACTGCTTACTGGGAGGGGGGAATTAGCCGGAACCAAATCCGGACGAGCTAGCTGATCTCCCCGTTCACGCAGATCGACAGCGCGAAGCGGGAACCGGGTGCGGAGGAGGGAAAGCGGAGACCTAGCTTAGAGCGGCAAGTGGTGCGTCGATTACCTCGGTGGTGTGAGCCGAGTCCTCGGCGACGGGGTACTTCCTTGGCCTCCCACGCCCGCGCCCGCGACCGCGTCCGCGGCCACGGCCTCGGCCTCGACCTCGCGTGGGCGGCGGCATCCGAACCGGCGGCGGAGACGAGGGGTTCGCGGGGATGAGGGCGTGAGGGGGAAGGGCGCGGCGCGACGCGGGCGGAATCGAAACGGGACGGGGAACGCGTGTGGGTGGGTCGGTCGGTCGGATGCGCTCCGCACTTTTTGAATCGACGCGCGGGGGTGCTGCTGTGAAAACCTGAAACTGGAAGCAGGATTTGGCGGTAAGAAAATGGAAAAGTTACCCTGCTGTTTACTGTGGGATGGTCGCGAGTAGGCGGGCCAGCAGAGCTAAGATTCGTTCAGTGGGGGCCCGAAACGGCCCAGTGTGGAGCTTCGCGTTGACAGGCCGACAACGAAATCGACCGGCCCACGACGCTCGATCCATCCCCGAGCTCCCCGACCTTTTGGCAGCCCAAAGCCTGTCTGCCTGACTGACATCGTGCTCAAGTGTACAAGGTCCCACGTCACCAACCCTCGTGTTTCATTTCAGTCATCAGAAGAAGAACAGAAGAGTCACCAACCGATGCCGACGCAGCTCCACACACATGTCCACTTGCTCACCTCACCTGTTGACAGCAACATTGTGCTTCATTTTTCTCATAATATAAAGAGATCAGATCCTGATAAGACGCAGCACACAGTAATAAGCACCTTACAATACAGTTACAGCGTTTTGCATGGTCATGTGCCAACTCACAAGCACCTTACTATACACTGACAGCGTCTTCCTTACTACACACGAAGCTGAAAATTGACAATGCAAGAAAATTGAACTAATACACTACGACAAACGACGCAGGAATTTAGCGATTGGCATCATGGTTGTATATAAGGATGCAACCGACAGCCCGCATAACCCGTATATAGGCTTAATTTTGTGGGTTACCGTTTGAACCCGCGAAAATTAAGTCTATATGTGGGTTCACGAGCTAGTCCACTTGCATCCCTATGTATATATCCTCCAGTTCCATTCGATGTATTTCATGCGACCCGCCTTGGTTTTGATGTTCTTGAATTGCGCACGGCACTGGGGTATTCGGAACAAGTCTAGTGCCATAAAAAACAGTTCGGACCCTTCTGGAACACCATCTTCACGTAAAAGTTGCATGACTTCGCTTTGCTCCTCTTGTTCACGGGATGGGCGTGCTTCTCGAGAACTCCAAGCAACAATGCTCTCGAAGTGAAAATTTTGCAATTTGGCCTTTTTTCGAAACTTTTTCTACAAATAGCACTCCGGCGAAACTATTTCGAAAATTAACCACTGTTTCGGCGTATTAGAACCATACGCCGAGTTATGCGAGTCGGCGTGGCGTCTTGTCACGCCGATGTCTTGCCACGTCATCGGCGACATCCAGCCGGTTTGACGCGTGGCTAGCGGGCCCCACGGACCTCGTCGTTCCTCTACTTAACGCCATCCCTCAAACCTCGGCGTGGCCCGACTCAACGCCGAGGTATGGGACACTTAAGGCCCGCGCAGCGCCCTTTCTTCTTCCTCTCTCCCCACTCTATCGCGTCTTTGTCCGGTTCCGCCCTCTCTCCCCACGAGCACAAAACGACAAATGCAGTTGTAGAGAGGCCAAATCGAGGTTGTGGAAGGTTCCCTAAGGTAATCCTCCATCCCCTTTTTCATTCTATCCGGGTTGATTCGGTTACATTGGTAGTTAGGGTTACATTGGTAGTTTACGACCAGTGCACTTATGAAATATATGTTTTTTGTTTTGGGAGTTTTATTAGGGTTATATTCGATGGCTATCTCCTTATTAGATTATTCTTTTGCGTAGATGCAAAGATACAAGTGGGAAAAGAGAGGTTGTCTGAAATCTCTTTACTTTGATGTGTCATGCAAAGATGCACCTGTCCCTCCTGAATTACCTGTTCCTATTTGTTGGGAATATGCCCTAGAGCTAATCATGTAGATGATTATATTCCGATTGTATCCATGATTAATAAAGTGTTCTTTGAATATCCATTATAGACAACTAGTATTGATTGACAATTATGTGAATTGTTTGTGGAACTCAATTACCTGAATGGTTATTCTAATAGTAGTCCCTGGTCGGCATTCTTGTAAGAGCACACTTGAATATTAGACCAGCATATGTATTAGTTGATGGCTATGTTTCACAAGTCATAGACATAGAGATGTCAAACTAATAATGTGGGCACATGTGAGACATGTAGGCTGGACTGACCCAACAAGAGAAAGTCTCTATTCATGTCATGTACGTTATGTCCTTAGACCTAAGATTGTGGTATGTACTCAAGATGTGAAACGATCTACTTAGGGACTATCAAACGCTACTCCGTTATTGGGTAGTTATAAAGGTGGTCCTTGGGTGGTTGGGAAACATGCTATGAGACATAGACAATCAAGATGGAATTTGCCCCTCTCTTCGTGAGAGAGATATCACTGGATCACTCATGTGATTGGATCAACAAATGCATGGCCATGCTTGGGTTAAGTGTTAACCCACGAGTTGAACCATATATCGAGTGGCGAAGGGAATAACTTGTACATGGTCATAGTGGTTCGTCTGATATGATCATAGCGTATACATAGGAGTTGACACGTCTTGCTAGAGGCCGCTATCAACTATTGGTCGAGTAAGAGTACTTGGGCCATGTCTATGTATGCGTGAGCCCATAGGGTCGCACGCTTAAGGGGTTGGAAGCCTAATTCGGGTTGGACCCGAATTAGACTAGGTTTAGGGTTTCTAATGGGCCTCCACCGTGGGAGCTCGTTAGGACGCCTATATAAGCAAGGGGTGGG
Organism: Microstegium vimineum; assembly: GCA_022036555.1. NCBI lineage: Eukaryota > Viridiplantae > Streptophyta > Magnoliopsida > Poales > Poaceae > Microstegium > Microstegium vimineum. Next base: position 148,589 of record CM039122.1, on the reverse strand, counting down.
CGCGGGGCGAATTGATCCACGCTTTTTGGCAGCCGCCGTCGCCTCCCCACGCTCGCGCCTTTTGCTCCTCGCGGACCTAGCAGTCCGGAGGCGCAACGCTTCCTCCCTGCACGTGTGGGATTCCTCGGAGGTGCTGCATCTGGAGCACAAGGACGAACCGCGCGAAGGGGACGTTGAGACGGACGACCACGCAACTGCACTGCCTGCTGCGACGCGCACGACTACATCAAGTCGTCTTCCGCTGCACCTGCGCGTCTAGTGGTAATCCCGTAACCTGTAAGTAGCAGTAGATCCTGGTTTATGAGGTCGAAAAGTTTTGTTTTCCGGCTAGCGTAGCAACCTCGTATTCCTACACTATTTGCAATTGTGGAAAGCCGGCTAGTGTGGCTCAATCTAGGCATGAGGAAACTGCTGCTCGTGCCTACTACTGCTGTGTTGATTACCGTAAGCAATGTAGTCCTTGTTTGTATTATTTTGTGGATAGTAATATATTTAGTTATTCATGTTGCTATTTTGAACTTTAGGATGACGAGGCGTGCTATTTCTTCCAGTGGATCGATGACCCCGACAAAGTTGACATGAGGTTCCTTCTATTTCCTAAGTTGTGTGGGACTTTTCCTCACTCACAATTTAAGCGTTGGATTGCCCCACCTCCGAACCCTGCACCCATGACGGGTGAGGAGAAGGATGTTGCCACTAGGGATCGTCTTGAAAACCCCCCACATTGCCAATGTGGAATTGCAGCTGAGGTTGATTCTAGTGATGGTGTTCGTGAGTTTCGATGTGCCAACAAGAACAAAGTAAGCCATTCTATTTTACCCTCTTAACCATTGATTTTGTATTATCCTATATAATTATTAATAATGAACCTTGTGGCGTGTATATTGTTTAGTACGGCTCTCGTAAGTGTTTCTTCAGTGAATAACTATACAGACCAAAGCCCCGTTGGCCCCAGAGGAAGAAGGATGTGGTGGACTCACCTGTGGGCCGTGTTTGTCGTCGTTGCCCATGTGGTGTTATAGCCAAATATGGCATTGTTCCTTCGGAGCTTGGCGTTGGTCTTTATTGTGGACACATGGTTGACAGTTGTATTCCATATTACTTGGCGTTGGTCTGTAGACTAATTCGATAATATATGTTTTTAGAGCACTCGTCAGTGTGGGTGGGAGGAATACTAGGGGCAAGAAGAAGTTGAGAGACGCTTCAAAAGTCCTGACGCTTTGCTTGACTCTTATGTAAGGTGTCGTAAGAAAAAAAATCACGTGAGGTTGCTAAGAAAGTATGCGAAAACAGAAGACGTCATCCTAGTTTTGAAGTGGATAGGAGAGCGGAGCTATGGAAGAAGGTTAACGCTCAGAATGACGCAATTAAGAGGATGTATGACCTAGTTGGAGAACTTCCTAGATTGGAAGGTTGGTTTGTATGCAATAAATTTGAATTGTGATACATTTCTTAGTGTACATTTAGCATAATAAATGTTTGTTGACATGCAGGTCAGCAGGACATTTGCAGTGACCATGCCGCACAACTTGCTGAAGCTAGGCGTGTGAAAAGGAAAGAGCAAGAGGAACTAGAGAGAGGTGGTCGGTCTACAGAGACTGAGGTGGATCGTGGGAAAAGGAAAGAGCGAGAGGAACCGGAGAGAGGTGGTCGGCCTACAGGGAATGAGGTGGATCGTGGGAAAAGGAAGGAGCAAGAGGAATCCGAGAGAGGTGGTTGGTCTAGAGGGCATGAGGTGGATCCTTGGAAAAGGAAGGACCAAGATGAACCGGAGGAAGGTGGTCGGGCCAAGTTGTCTCAGCTTTTGCATCCTGCCGAGAATGAAGTGGATGACGAGTTGGATGATGATTTTGTTTACTCAAGTTGTTGAACAAGCGGAGGCGGAGTACTACAAAAATAAGTATGGTGACCTTGATGACGAGTTTGATTGTCAAGCAGCTGATGTAGCGGAGGCGGAGTACGCGCAGAGTACATCATCTGCACAGAAGGACAATTTGCCCGTTGTTGAGGATTGTCCTCGGCCGATGAATTGATTAGTGATTACGTTTCTAACTATTAGGACTAGGGAAAGATTGTTGTATCAATTGAACCGAAATGATGTATTATTTTAAACTTAGTACTCTTCGTTCGTTGAATTGAATTGTCCGAGTATTAATGATGTAGATAGTTAAAAGATTTAGAAAGTTGGATTGTAAACAAGAAACAAGGAGACATAACCTAGGCGCAAGATGCGGTAAAACTAGGTTCTAATCTCGCCAATACCTAGGCGTTAAAGGACAAAACGCTGAGCTAAACTATCTCAGCGTGGTCCGACTCAACGCTGACTCCTAGCAACTCGTTTGGTCCGCTCGCCCCTACCGCGGCGTTAAAAGGTGCCACGCGGAGGTTAGCTATGTCGACGATGACTGACTTAACGCCGACGACCTCGGCGTGCAACGACTCAACGCCGAGTCCTGGCATCTCGTCGTGGCAGGCCACACCTATCCAGTAGGGTCCCGCTCGTCCGCTCGTCCATACCTCGGCGTTAAATGACAAGACACCGAGGTAACATACACCATTGAAAGAAGCACAAGCAAGGAAACAGCTGGACCTGACGGGCTAAGCCCAAAGGGGAAGGGGGAGAAGCAAATTTGACAAGCGAAAACATTGGGAAGGGAAAAATCAGGGGTTGCTGGAATCCCAATCGAAGGAGCCGAATGGTCGCGGACGCGAAGACCCCAGAAATGCCAATGGGGAGCCCCCCGTGCCTCCGCGTCCATGCTTATGCAAGTAATGATAACTAGAGCGAGGTCGAGACAGAGGCCGCGCGGCGAAGCAAGCAACATACACTGTTTGCTGGGAAGGGGAAATTAGCCGGAACCAAATCCGGACGAGCTAGCTGATCTCCCCGTCCACGCAGAGCGACAACGCGATTGAAGCCAAGCGGGAACTGGGTGCGATGACGAGGAGGAGGGAAAGCGGAGACCTAGCTAGCAAGTGATGTGTCGTGCCGATTACCTCGGTGGCGTGAGCGGATTCCACGGCGGCAGGGTCCTTCCTTGGCCTCCCGCGCCCGCGGCCTGGCTTGGGCGGCATCCGAACCGGCGGCGGCAGAGGCGAGGGGTTCGCGGGGGGAACGGCGCGGCGCGGGCGGAGTCGAAACCGGACTAGGACGGCGTGGGGTGGGTTTAATGACTCGGTGGCTGGACGCAGTGGCCCCCACGCGTCATGGATACGCGCGTGTGTCGTGGGCCACGTCTCGAAGCGGTGGCCGCTGCCTCGGCATCCGCCGGGCCCAGCGGCCAGCGACCCGCGCACGTGTGCCGAGGAAAGGGGACGAGGCTTGTACGGCGCGGTCTGGTTGGGCGGCCATCGGTTTTTTTTTCCGTGGGTGGCTGGGTCGGTGTCGGTTGGATGCGCTCCGCGCTTTTTGAATCGACGCGCGGGACATGCAGCGTATTTCCAGATATTGTCCATATCTAGCACTGTTTAGTTCACCCTAAAATTCCAAACTTTACAAGATTCCTCATCACATCGAATTTTTAAATGTATGTACTGCTCCAGCTCTACGTTGCCAAACATTTTTAACTCTAAGAACTCCGCTCCAAAAAAAAACTTGAAGCTTAGGGCCAACTCCACTTTTTTTTCTAGAACACCTCAACAGGTACTCCATTTTTAGAGTTTTGTACTTCCACGTGGAGTTGAGTGTTTCTCGTGAACAAAGGGCATAATAGATCGTTAAAGTGTAATTTCAATCAAGGGCATAATAGATCATTTAGGTGGTGTTTGGTTCGGTGTTTTTGGTCTCGGAACCATTCACGGTGTTATCAGATCGCGTTAGTCTTGTTTGGTTTGTCTGCCCCGGAGTTGATAACAGAGGGACCCGATCCGGGCTAGTTCAACTCTGTTAACGCTCCTGTCCCACTGGTATGCGATCACGCTAGGTGGAGCCACTGATCCATATGCGAACCAAACAAAATCGTATTTCTCTCCCGCTGTAACAGATTACGCTGCTTTCTGATTACATTGTCGTTACATCCCCGAGGCTCGAACCAAACAGTACCTTATATGTAAATAACACATTCCTAGAGCGAGAGCTAGGCTGTATGTCAAACAATACCACCTGCTTCACAAACTCTACGATGGAGCGGCTCCATTATGGAGTTGGTAGAGCGAAGCTAAAAAACCGGAGCGGAACAGTCTCAAACACACGCCCTACAAGAAAAAAATCTTGAAAAAGTTACCCTGCTGTTACTGTGGGATTGTCACGAGTACGCGGTCCAGCGGGGCTAAGATGGGCCCGAAACGGCCCAGTATGGAGCTTTGCGTTGGCAGGCCGACCACGGCCCACGACGCTCGATCCATCCACGAGCCCCCGACCTTTTGGCAGCCCAAAGCCTGCCTGACTGACATCGTGCTCAAGTGTACTAGGTCCCACGTCACCAACCGATGCCGACGCAGCTCCACACACGTCCACTTGCTCACCTCACCTGTTGACAGCAACATTGTGCTGCATTTTTCTCATAATATAAAGAGATCAGATCCTGATACCACGCAACACAGTAATAAGCACATACTATACACTGACAGCATTTTGCATGGCCATGTGCCACCTCACAAGGAGTCAAGGACACAACCAGGACAGCGTTTCAGCTCCAGGGATTCAACACCTCAATCAATGGAATGAAGCAATTGCACTACCCAAACCAAACAATCACAGGTATTCACCACCAGTAAACCACAAGACAATATTCTCTTCTCAAGGTACAACAGCACCCAGTTAATAATAATCGTGTGAGAAAAAAAAACAAATTTAACCCGAAAATAACCCAAGACAATAACAATACAGTGCCACACATACACCAACAGCAAACACAATCATCACCACCTTCCTACCAATAATAATAACCTACAACAACATCTTTACACATGCTTTCTTTCCTTTCCCTTTCCTTTCCTCCTTTATGTTACAAAGGCCACCACCGCCCAGCGACGACGACTGACTGACGATGTAGCTCTTCCTCAGCTCCTGAACCCAAAGTTGGACCACCTCCTCCCGGCCTCCTTCTTCGCCCGCTGCGAGTTGGTCACGAACAGGTTCTCCAGAGACTTCTGCTTCCGGTTCCGCGACCGCCCCGCCTCTTTCAGGAGCTCCGCCAGCCGCTTCTTCTCGTCCTCCACGTCCGGGTTCGCCGTGCCGAGCTTCTCTTCCCTCACCTTCAGCACGTGCTCTAGGATCTCAATCGCATCCTCCACTCTAGACATATATACATAGCCAGGAATATATGCAGACATGTATTATTAGTAGCTATATAATGCGTCACAAAAGGATCATCAAATAAGAAAAACTAATATGTAATGCATGCTATTTTCAGAGGTACAAGTCTGCAGCTACATACAAGCAAGGCAGTGCCTCAATTAGACTGTCGTTTTTTCTTTCACCTAGGAGTGGTTAGGGGTTTGCTCGCTTGTTTTGGCATTCCCTTTGACCCTGGCTGAGGTTCGGTTGTTTTTTTTTGCTGTATTTTTTTTCTTTTCTTCTACTCGTCTAATAAAAATTACGGCAAAGCTTTTGCCGTCCTTTCAAAAAAAAGTTTCAAAAGCATCAATAAACAGGCACAGGCCTGTATACTTCGGAAAACATGAATAAATGGGCACAGGACTCTCTAGTTTGGACAGAATGAATAAAATGGGCAAAGGCCTATCCTGAATATAGATCTGGTTTTGCTACTTCTGCAGCTATACAAAAGTTGGGTACAGAACATGTGGGCAACTACACCATGGACCATAAACTATGGCATTGTGTGCTAGATATGATCATCTGGTACTGGTAAGTAACTCATCAACCAATCTTCCCTATTTGAAATCAAAGCAACCTTACACAGGATAATCCAAAAAAGGAGCTCAACCCACAACACCATCAACATCCACAAACAAACGCAAACCCACACACCCACTCAACAAAGAATTAGATTTAACAAATTTACCCCTTCACATAGCATAAAAATTCTCGGAGTCACTACTCAGTTCTTACTGTTACAAAAATGATGAGGCATGTATAGATATTCTATGTCATTATGGACAGCATATCAATAACACCAAGAGATCCTAAATTTGTGGTTGTTTACATCATCCATTTGTACTATAGACTCTGTAATTGCATTACGGGCAGAGATATGAGCATGGATTCTGAATAAAATGACTGAAGGTTGCAGAAGAACAGGTTATCGATGCGTACCTTCCCATGGCATCATAGATTGCAGCAAGGTTGCTGTACACACCAAGAGTATCAGGATGGGAAGCGCCACACTCCTGCTCCAGAACGGCCCTTGCCTCCTCAAACAACTGTGCAGCCTCATCTATCTTGAACAGCTGCACACAAGCTAGTCCCATCTGGTTCAACAGAACGCCGAAAAATGCCGACTTCCTCTCACCACTAGCCCTCAGCTTGGCAACCGCGCTCTCAAACGAGAGCCTCGAATCTGCATACCTCCCCACCATGTAGTACAGAACACCCATCTGTGCCTCAATACCAGCAACGGTGCTCCACTGCCCCGGTGAGTCCTCGAGCAACTTGAGCGCCCTCTGAAGAAGCTTCAAGGCCTCATCAAGATCGCCGAGCGCCTCATAGATGGCAGCAATCTCCATTAAGCCTCCGCCAATCTCATCAGGGGCAGCGCCAGGCGCAGGCTTGGCATAGACACGCAGGGCATTCTCGCAGTAGGATTTCGACTCGCGGAGCCTGCCTGTCCGGTGATAAAGGTCAGCAAGGCGGACGTAGACCGACGCAACCGTCGGGTGGTCGTCACCACGAGCCGATTTGAGAACAGTCAGCGCCTTCTGGTAGGAGAAGACGGCCTCGTCGAAGCGGGCGAGGGCAAGGTAGGTGTTGCCTATGGCGACGTCAATGGTGGCAACCTCGACGTCACGGCCGTTTGCAACCATGGTCATCGAGGCAAGCACGAGGTGCTCAAGGGCGCCGTCGTAGTCGCCCTTGGCGTCCAGGATTAGTGCCATCAGGCGGCGGTCCGAGGCCTCCTCGAGGGATGCTGGAGCGCTGTGCTCCCGGTGGATCTCGAGAGCTTTGCGGCACAGCTTCTCTGCTTCGTCGAATTGCAGAGCTTGCACATGCGCTTCCGCCAGGTACCTGCTCATCAGTCAGGTTTGAGAAGTAGCAAAATTGTCATGGTTCGTCAATTGTACTGTAAGATTTCTTGGGTGTTTGCATGAAGGAAATCAGTTTGAACGCCAATTCTGTCGAGATCCACAGTTTTCTCTTCTTTGGTTTAGCGAAGAGGCTGGAGGTAAAGAAAAATGGTGGGTGTCTTTACGGGAGAGACTAGATCTAGATCGAGAAGCAACGAATGGGATGGGGGATTGATGATCACCTGCAGGTCTCGGCGACACGGGGATCACGCTCGCCGAGCGCAGCCATCTGGATCTCGAGGCCCTTGCCATAGCAAGCGATGGACTCATCCATGCGTCCAAGCATAGCGTGCGTGTCACCGAGCTGCATCCATCCAGAGAAGGCAGCGAGGGACCACTCCTCGCTCCTCAGGTCAGGCTCGGCAAGGTCATCACCGCCAGCCGCCGCGGCGTCGCCGTTACCCTCCCCCTCAGCAGCAGCAGCAGGCGGCGGCGTGACGACAGCGACAGCGCGTTCGAGAACAGGGATAGCATCAGCATGGCGTCCGAGCCCGCAGTGTATAGCGGCGGCGACATGGAGGCTCATGGCGAGCTCAAGCTCGGCCCCTTCGCCGCGCCGCTCGAGCGCCCTTGCGGCACGCTCGGCGAACTCGAGCGCGCGCGCCGCCCCGCCGCCTTCCCCTGATACCATGGCGTCCCGCGCCTGCTTTAGCAGGAACGGGCCCAGATCCGGGTTGTCGAGCGAGTCGTCGGCGTCGGTTGGGAACGCGAAGGCGGCGCCGGTGGTGGGGGATGGTGAGGGTTTCCGTGGCTTGGCGCGGGATGAGGTGGAGGGGGATGGGGATGGTGGAGCCCGCCGGGGGAGTGGCGATGAGAGCCGCCGTGCTGGTGGCGGCGAGTTTTCGGACGCCGCGAGGCCCGGCATGGTCGGCGGGCGGAGTTTGGGTGGGTGGGTGGGTGGGGGAGGGGAGGGGATGGACTGGTAGCTTGGTGGATGGTGGTGGTGGAGACTGGAGATGGAGAGAGCAGAGGAGCGGGTGTCGTCTGGGGAGGGGGAGGTGGCTGGCGACTACTAGCGGTCGCAGCACGATACCATTCGGGGAAGGGAAGGGAAGGGCAGCAGCCAGGCAAAGGAGGTGGTGGGCTTGAGCTGAGACTGCCCCGTCTGGCTGCTTGCTTGCTTGCAAGGGAAGACTGGAGTACTGGACAGTGGAGTCCCTCTCCTCCGTGCTGCTCTGAGCAGCCGCGGGGGGCTCCGTGGGATGGGGATCATGTTGGCATGATCGCATCAGATGAGATGTGGCTCCCTTCCGTTCCGGGCGGCGGGTCTGCCGTGACGCCGACGCTCGGATTGCCTGGCGTCATAATGACTGCGTAGCAACCATGAATTAATTAATTAATGTGAGGGGTCGTTAGGACCTGCTTATGAGTCGGTACTTCTTTGCCGTCGTGGAGTCAAGTCCGACGCGGTTACGGATGGATACGACCCTTGATTAAGCAGCGGCGTCTGGACGGCTCTTGCGTGGAGACGGATGCTCCTCTGCCACACCAAACATTTCCATCGTCCTCCAAAATAGAGTTTGCATTGTAGATTAAATTGTTTACATACGCTTAATGATATATTATTTCTTTTATATAAGAGTCTACGTATTGTACAAGCCTTTAGAGCAACTCCAAGAGACTAGCTAAATTTAGTTATTGAAAAATAAAGAAAATGACTCTCCAAATCAGTTTAGCTACTCTAAATTTCTACTCGGTCCAGCAGACTCTCTAAAACTAGTCTTGTATTTTTTTATTGACATGCCACATTATTTGTTGTTTAAAAAAAATTACGTGACTGTGCATGTTTATACATATAATAGTTTATATAAATTTCTTGTTATTACGAGTATATATTACGTGCATGCATGTTGCGATTGGCCGTTCAGGCGTGGGACCAACCGATTGGACTCAGGAACGAACCATGGAGCACGCGGGATAGGCTGAAGGCATGCAGACGAAACTGCTGCCGCGGGATTCACGGGAGTTGGCGAGCGAGGGCTGCTCGCAAAACAAGGAATAACATGCGGCTAAATTTAGAGAGAAAGATGGAGAGTCTGTTGAAGGTTTATTTTACACAAAATTTTTTAAATTAGAATATATAACAATAAATAGAGAGTCTTTTGAAGATGTTCTTACCAAGCTTTGGTTAGGTTCGTCTCAATGAGTGTTTTATGGGTATTAAATAGGCTGACATGACACACTATTTAGGAAGAGAGATGATAAGAGTTTCATGGGAGTAGAGATCCCCATGAAACTCTTGTGCACAGTTACCAAAATATGAGAGCATTAGAAACTGGGAGATGAAACTCTTATTGAAGATGACCTTAATGAATAAACGAACGAACGTAAGGTGTGGTGTGGTATGATTAAGCTGCCCATTAATGGTTTTGCCCGTGACATTTTCGGTCTGCTTAAGGCAGTCCCTATGGCAGACACTATGTACAAAGTCCAAGATAGTCGCATCAGCAAAATTCTAGATATAGAAACTACTCTATTCAACTGCAGCTTCTTTGCCTAATAAATGTGAGATTTATTTTATTCTTCTCCCTCCTTTTATCTCTCTCTTCCTTATCTCTTCCTTCTCTCTCCCGTTAGTTCTGTACACGATGAGCTCGTGGGCAAGCGCCAAGATGCGGCCAGAGAGCGAGAGCGGGGCAGGTACGGGCGAGGCGCGGTGCTGCACGATGCTTGCAGGCGAGCGCGGATGCGGACGCGGCAGTGTAGCGGCCGGCGGCGCGAGCGGGGCGTGCGTGGGTGCGGTCGGCGAGCGCGAGCAGGCGTGGCGGCGCAACGCGTGTTGGGTTTAGTCCCACATCGGTAATTGATGGTGGGGGAGCGCAATATATAAGGCAGGGGCAACCCTCACCAATCAGACTAGTTTTTTGGGTTGAGTTAGGCCCAAGGCCTGATATGTTGTGGGCTCCGGTGGACCTGGGCCCGAGGGGCGTCGGCTCGTGGGTATAGCGAGTTGGGCCGGATTCTGCTGCGCACTCTAACAAGTGGTATCGGAGCTCATGGTTGGAAAAACCTAAATCTCAAGGGTCACATGTGACGGGGGAGCCCGTTAACGCTTGGAGGTCACACGGGTTGTGTGATGAGCGTTGGACTCGGGACCTGAAAAACGTCTTCGGAGATCACATGGTGTAGTGTGATGGAAGAGTTGGGTCCGATGTGTGTAGAATCATGGACCCTTGTGTTTAGGCGATTAACGACAATACTAGATCACTATGACTAACGTGTGTTTTGCAGAGGCAAAGTTGTTTATGTTAGGTCATAAGTGATGAAATTTGAATGGGCTTAATGGATATTCATGCCCCCAAGATGGAAATCGTTTCGGTTGCAAAGGATGAAGATACAAGTTGAAGACTAGGCTAGTTCTTAGTGCCGTAAAGTTGAGAAGGGCACTAAGTATAGCTAGGGCTTTTGTTTTTCCTTTGACCGTACTATAAAGGGGGGTATGAGGTTAGTAGCTTGACCTAGGAGAGTTTAGGAAAGTGGGTATATGCACACTTGTCACAACTAGTCCTAGAGACCTTGCTTTCAGCCCTTGGTAAACCCTAGAAATGGTAGGAGCAAAATCTCTTGAGAAACCTCAGCGAAAACAGTTGTTTTAGAGGGAGAAAGAGGCTCCGGACCACTCTGCTAAGTGAGCGTCGGACCAAGGAGAGTGGTCCGACGGTCCCTGACTTAGGCAGATTCTCAGCTCGAGGAGCTCCGGACCACCTGTCTGGAAAGCACTGAACCATTGGAGAGTAGTCCGGTGGCTTGGTTCAGAGAGACAGAAGGCTCCGGACTAGTCCGACGGTTCGTCCGACGGCTAGTCCGACGCCCCATGACATGGGTTTGGGTTTATGCAGAGAGCACCCTGGCTCCGGACCAGAGCGTCGGACCAGGGCACCGAACCAAGGAGAGTGGTCCGGTGGTGTGTAAAAGAGACAAAGGATTTCACTCAGAGAGCACCGAGGCTCCGGACCAGAGCGTCGGACCAGTGCGTCGGACCAAGCAGAGTAGTCCGACGGTGCCTGAGTTTGAAATCAGAGTGAGCTCCGGACCAGTGTGCATGGTCCGGTGGTATGCGCTCCGGACTAGTCCGGTGGCTACGCAGAGAAAAGAAAAAGTAAAAAACAGCTAGTTTTGGAGGTGGGGACTATTTATAGTTGCCCCCTTGGTCCTTAGAGGGACTCTTGGCCATTGTTTCAGCTGGTGACACCTTGAGAAATATTTTGGAGAGCCAAGAGGCTAGTGAGGGAGAGATTAGAGAGAGTTCATCTTGTTCTTCCCTCCTAGAGTGATTAGGAGTGACTTGTGTGCATCCATCCACCTTCCTAGCCTTGAGTGGGTCAAGTGAAGGTCTTGTGCTTGTTACTCTTGGTGTTCGACAGCACCTAGACGGTTTGGTGGTGTTCGGAGGAAGTGACCGCCGGGAGATTGTTGGCGGCTCTTCTCCAAGCTCTTGTGATCGGTTGTGGGCGATTCACCGAGTCGGAGTGGCGAAGAATCAGCCCGTAGAGAGCACTCTACCCTTGCGCGGGATTGAGGGGAAGCTATACCTTGCGACGTGCTCCAACGAGGACTAGGGGGGAGTGTCGACTCCTCGATACCTCGACAAAACATCGCCGACTTGATAGTGAGTGGCTTGCTTGCCTTGAGGTTGATTAGCTCTTCCTTGAGCTTGGAGTTTTCTTGCCTCATCTTCACATGGTCATCATGCTTGTCGGCCTCAATTACCTTCTTGCCCTTGCACTTAGCATTTTGCTCACTAGCAACTTCATCAAGCAAGTCCTCACAAGAAGTAGCTATATCACACGTAACAACCGGGTTAATAGCAACATGTGTAGCAAGATCATTTGAAAGCAATTCATTAGCTATCACAAGTGTGCCATGTTCATTTTTAACTTGGTTGTAGTCATCTTTTAGCAAGTTGTACCTTGAATGGAGCTCTTGTGTTGACCTCTCAAGCTTATCATGTTTCTCATTTACTTGCTTGAGTGAGGCTTTGAGCTCCCTAGTGCTAGATGAGAGAGATTTGTTCTCAAGCTTCAATTCATCATTAGCACTAGTCAAGTCATCAAGCTTAGCATGCAAGTTACCCTTTGCTTTCTCTAGTGATTCACTTTTGCCTTTATACTTCCTAATGAGCTTAGTGTATTTGTTGCAAATTTCAATTAGCTCATCATAGGAAGGTGCCTCAAACTCATCATCACTATCATTACTAGAGCTAGCCTCATCATCACTATCCTCTTTTTGTACCTTTTTGTCACCTTTAGCCATGAGGCATAGGTGTGTAGAGGATGAGCCCGGAGATGATAGAGGGGGTGGCGGTGTAGATGAACCAATCACCAAGGCGGCCACCTTTTCTTCTTCACTTTCATCTCCGGATGAGTCACTTGAGTCTTCAATGTCGGTGAGCCAATCACCAACAATGTAGGCTTTGCCATTCTTCTTCTTCTTGTGGAAGTTGAAGTTCTTCTTCTTCTTGAATGGCTTGTCATCCTTCTTCTCCTCATCACTTGACTCAACCTTGTTGCCCTTGTTATACTTGAATTTGTTGTTGACCTTCTTGTTCTTGTACTTGTCTTTCTTTTCTTCGGGGCAAGCATGAGCTAAGTGTCCAAGTTTGCCACAATTTTAGCAATCCATCTTGGAGAGGGGCTTTCTTGAAGAGCTTGTGAAAAATTTCTTCTTCTTTGAGTCAAACTTGACTCCATTCTTGCTTAGCTTCTTTAACATCTTGGTTGTTTTCTTCACCATGAGAGCGAGATCATCATCATCGCTTGTGCTCTCATACACGACTTGCATCTTGTGCTTCTCCGACGAGGATGCCTTGAGATCCAAGTCCTTCTTTTCCTCCTTCTCTTTTTCTTTCTTCTTGGAGGAGGAAGATGAGCCACTATCACCAATCTTCATGTACATCTCATGGGCATTGATCTTGCCCAAAATTTGTGTTGGTGTAGCGGCGGAGAGATCTCCTTGGTGAAGCACCGTGACGATGTGGCCATACTTCTCAATGGGCAAGACACAAAGAATCTTGCGTACCACATCGGCCGGTTCCATTTGGTTGAGACCGAGCCCATTCAATTCCTCTACAATAATATTTAGTCGTGAGTACATTTCATTTGCATTTTCATTTGCATGCATAGAGAAAGAATTGAGCTTAGCCATAACCAAGTGATAGCGTTCTTCACGCTCACTCTTTGTGCCTTCGTGAAGTGCACAAATAGTGGTCCACAACTCAAATGCGTCTTTGGCATTACGCACTCGGTTGAAGACATCCTTGCTAATGCCACGAAAGAGTATGTTCTTTGCCTTGGCATTGTGCTTTTCAAAGTTGAGGTCCTCCGCGAAGAGAGTACCTCCCTTTGTGGCGGCTTTGAGCACGCCCACGTCAACGGCCTCTAGGTAGGCCTCCATACGAACTTTCCAATAAGGAAAGTCGTCTCCATCGAACATGGGAGGTGGTCCATCCCCATGGGACATCTTGCTCTAGGCGGTGAAGCCTAATTTAGAGCAACCTTGCTCTGATACCAATTGAAAGGATCAAGATGCCCAAGAGGGGGGGGGGGTGAATTGGGCTCTTTTTAATTTCTAAACAAGAATTAAACCTATAAAGAGCCAATTAACCCCCTAGTGCCTACCGCTTGTGTGTCCTAGCTCGAAGGCGGTAACAAAGCAAAGGAAAGCGAAACTTCCTACACAATTCTAGTATGAAATGAAAGACAAGTGCGGAAAGTAATGCGATAATAAAGAGCTAGGGAAAGAGATGCTTGACACGGCGATGTTTTGCCGAGGTATCGAGGAGTCGACACTCCTCCCTAGTCCTCGTTGGAGCACCTCGCAAGGTATAGCTCCCCCTCAATCCCGCGCAAAGGATGAGTGCTCTCTACGGGCTGATTCTTCGCCACTCCGGCTCGGTGAATCGCCCACAACCGATCACACACGTCGATGGAGAAGGGCCGCCGACAATCTTCCGGCGATCACCTTCCTCCGAGCACCACCGGACCGTCTAGGTGATGTCGATCACCAAGAGTAACAAGCCTCGATCTTCGCTTGACTCACTCAAGCTTCACAACTAGAGGATGCACACTCGAACTCTTGGATGAACTAGAGAGAGGATGAATGGATTCGCGAATCACTCTCTCTCTCTCTCTAGGGCTCTTGCTCTCTTCCCAACCTTCTCAACGAACTCAGCAACTCAAATGAGCAAAGGCAAGGCGGGAGAGAAGTGGGAGGGGCTATAAATAGACCCTCTGAAAACTGCCTCGGGCTGGCATTTTAAGTTGGCGACGGACGCTCTGTCGACTAGGCGACGGACGGTCCGTCGCATGCCCAACGGCTAGTTTCTGTTCAAAATTGAGGCGACGGACGGTCCGACGCCTAGGCGACGGACGGTCCGACGCCTCTGTCTAACGGCTAGTTCTGACACAGTGTTCCCAGCGACGGACGCTACGTCACTGGGCGACGGACGCTCAGCCACAGCGTCCGACGCTAAATTCTGGCTAGGGTTTGAAATCACCCTCTCTGGAAGGTCGACGGACGCTCTCTGCAGCGTCCGACGCCTGGCCGACGGACAGCGTCCGACGCACCCTAAAAAACTTAGCCAGAAAACAACCTCTCTGGAAGGCCGACGGACGCTCTCCGCAGCGTCCGACGCCTGGCCGACGGACAGCGTCCGACGCACCCAAAAAAACTTAGCCAGAAAACAACCTCTCTGGAAGGCCGACGGACGCTGTGGACTCAACCACCCAGCGTCCGGCGCCTTTGTTCGACGCGTCGGACAGCGTCCGGCGCCCCTGCCAGGAGCGTCCGTCGCCCAGAAAATGATTTTGACACCTCCGTTTTTCGTCGCGATGAAAATGGAAGTTGTTCTAGGCTATCTTACGGTCACCATAGGCTTACTTAGAGCTAAGGAAATCAAGTGTGCACCACACCTAAACATGAAGCTTTCCTAAGTCAAGCTACTAGTTTCAACCCCTCTTAATAGTACGGTCAAAGGTAAAAAGAGAAGCCCTATCTAATTCTAAGTGCCCTTCATCTCCTTATGGCACTTAGCCTATCATTCTAGGGTCTTCGTCATGTCTCCTTAACAACCGAAACGATATCCATCTTGGCGGCCAAGTGATGACCTTTAGAGCCCATTCTCATTGATCACCATGGCTAGGCTACGCATAGCCTCTGCAAAACACACGTTAGCCATAATAATCTCTAATTGTCGTTAATCACCGAAACCAACCAGGGCCATGATTCTTCAGTGCTCCAACGAGGACTAGGGGGTGTGTCGACACCTCGATACCTTGGGAAAAAATCACTGCATCAATAAGATTTTCTTTTCCCTAGCTCCTTACATTTCCGCATTACTTTCCGTCTTGTTTTTACATTTCCTACTAGAATTGCTTAGGTTGTTTTTAATTCCTATGAACTGCTACCGCTTTCTAGCTATGACACACGGACGGTAGGTACTAGGGGGTGATTGGCATTTGATAGGTTTTTATATTTGCTTTAGAAATTTAAAACAAGCCCAATTCACCCCCCTCTTGGGCATCTTGATCCTTTCAATGTGTGACGGGGAAGATTGTTGGGTTTAGTCCCACATCGGTAATTGATGGTGGGGGAGCGCAATATATAAGGCGGGGGCAACCCTCACCAATCAGACTAGTTTTTTGGGTTGAGTTAGGCCCAAGGTCTGATATGTTGTGGGCTCCGGTGGACCTGGGCCCGAGAGGCGCCGGCTCGTGGGTATAGCAAGTTGGGTCGAATTCCGCTGCGCACTCTAACAACGCGGGGGCGGCCGTCGAGCGCGAGCAGGCGCGGCGCGGACGCGGCCATCGAGCGCGAGCAATGCAGCGCGGCATCGGGGTGGTTGCGGGCGCAGCGGCGTAGCGCGTCACGGCCGGCGAGCGCGAGCGGGCGTGGCAACCTGCTCCAGCGAGTTCGACGGCGGGTTATAAAGATGGAAACGACTAGTTTCTCCCCATCGGGGTTTTGCGCGTTTCTTGTGGCCTCCTTGCGAGCGTCAACGCGGTTTCCTCGACAAGAAACAATTTCTTCCGAATCCGTTCTCTTTCCTCATTAAACTTGATGCCACGTCATGGTTTTTTCTTAGGTGGACGTTTCTTAAATGTAGATAGAAACTATCATTATTACCGTTGGGACTGCCCTTAGCTTATCAAGTCCGGTTTATTATTACGGTATAGTATATTTCTTTCATAATAAAATAGTTAAAAACAGTATTGGCTGACTTATTAGCCGCATAAAAAATTAACCGAACAACACATTTTTAAGCTCAAAGCTGTCAGTCATGCAAAGGCAAGGCACCAGCAGGCAGTTTGCCAACCAGGCAAGGTAACACGATCTCAACTGCCCAGTGCCAGACGCTCAAAAATGGATGTAGCCACACGTACAAGGCTGGGCTGTCTGTCTGTGTCTGGACGCTAAACTAAACAGGCTCCTATAAATTGCTCTCGTACTCTTATCTCATTTCATTTGTCCCTCTGTTCTGTCTGTAGTACTTCTCTCTCTCTCTCAAATTACAAGTTATTTCAAAAAAAACCTTGAAAAGTCTCTTGTATCCGCTGGTCACGACAGGTTCATTCGTCATCTGAATCTGAATTTCCAGGGTCTCTTGGATCTGCTGGTCCTGATCTCTATACCGGTAGTAGTAGCGGTGATTGTGGTCAATGGTCCATCCTGTGTGGACTGGACTGTATGCTGGCGTTTCACCTGCAGGCCGGTGAATGACAAGGGGGCCCTCCAGTTCTATTGCGAATCTCATTACTACTCTGTCAGTCTTGCTACTACATTTTATCATAGTATACTGTATTCGAGATCGTTGAGCATGTATTGATCGAGCTGTCCTTAGTGCCGTTTGTCTGCCCACTGGGCACTACGTATATGGATGATGAACTGCAACTGTAGTAGCAGCCAGCAATACAGGCAACTGATTAGAACCGCCACGTACTGTTGGCAACACAACAATCATTCTGTTTCTGTCGAATGATGAATCCGTCATGGCCTTGCATTACATTGCATGGGGCATATCACGATTCATCGCTCACGCGGCGCTCTACATAACCAACCAAATCATTGGCTACGGCTACTATGATGAATCATTTTATCGTTCTGCTCTGCTGTCCCTCGAGATGAATGAAAATATATATATAAAAAATATATCTCGACCTTGATTCGTCTGGTGATCTTCGGGACATTTATTTTGTGCGGCCCATTGAGAACGTGCATGCGTAACCACCTCATAAGACACACACATACACAGAGAGTGATAACCAGCATCAGGGACGTCCCTGAGGGAGTGCAACAAGAGCGACCGTGCAGGTCCTCCAGTTCTGGTAGGCCTCCAATTATACAGTAGATTACCTACGACATAACTAAACACAGTAGTAATTGACCCAATTGTACCGTCCATTAGCAAGTCTATTACTCTATTAGCACAATATAAAAAATAATTTTATAGCCAGCCGTAGGGGTGTTGTTTTGTATGTTGCTACAATTTATTGAAGACTTCATTTCAAAAAAACACTAAATGAATATTATTATTCAAGTAAAGATTATACAATATAGGTATCATTTTTGATATATCTTATTATCATGTACTATATTATTTTTTTAGGTTAGTATGTCTCGTTTTTTAGTTTTGTTTTATTTTAGTATACTTTTTTTAGACTAGTAGGTCTTATTATTTAGTTTCGTATAAGGCCTCGGATTTCCACGGACGGCATGCATCTCTGCTCTGTTGCTTGGGTGGTTGCAACGGTCAACGGAGCCGAAGGTCCTATATCTTCTTTTTCTCCACCAACAATTTTGTTTACCTGCTGTGCTTAGTGATAGACAACGCGTTTCGTCGACTGTGAGCTCTGTGCAGTGACCTCTTTCTATTTTTTCCAATCGGCTGCTGGCCGGTTTCAGCAGCTGCGGCTGGTTAACCCAACAGTAGCTTGTGAAGGAGGAGCAGCCAGCGGCCGAACGGACTTGAGCATGATCTATATACTCAATTAACTAAAACTAACTTTGTTGTTCCACCGTTTTTAACAATGATTATATAAAGCAGATTTTGCGCATTGCTAGTACCACGCGTGGAGAACTTGTGCCATCGTTGGATAAGCTAAACCGTTTAAAATATGCTACTAATAGATTCTTATACGCAGAGTGGTTAGGTAATTCAAAACAGACTGCAAAACAGACCGCCCTCGTTGTCGGTGAGCTCCTCCGGCAAGAGCTCGATCTCCGCATAGCCCTTGGCGCGGTACTGGCGGAGGATGTCCGCGTCCCGGTCGTCGGACTTCTTGAGCATGGTGGCGATTGCGACGAGCTTGGATTCAGGGAAAGACCGGCTAGGCGGTAGCTGCTGCGCTTGCTTTAGCATGACGTCGATGGTCTCCTGGTCCACCCTCACCCACCTCGTCGCCGCCGGCTTGTTGACCTCGCCGCCCACCGTTTTCTGCTTCGTCGTCATGATATGATGGTCTTCGATCGAGTCGAGATTGTGTGTGTGTGTGTGTTTTTTTTTTTTGCAGCGGCTACACAGCTTAAAGCTTACGATATTTTATGGCCCCTAAGATAAGATGAAACTTAGGCGCTGGCGACCGGTCTCCTCCGGCAAGAACACGAGACGTGCAAGCCCATGCAAGGGCAAGGCCCATCTCGACTTGGGTTTGGGCCGTACGTGCCCGCACCTTTATAACAAGAGGCTAATAACAATGAGATGCTCCATGGTGTGTGTATAAACGGGTTGGAAATATACACCATGGTTTGGATTTTGTGTGATCGAAGTTAGATCTAATGGCAGGATTTAAACCAAACAACCGCTAAGGCTCATTTGATGTGTGTAACACCACGTGCTGCCGTACTCGCTACAATTCGCAAAAGGAGTGGAGTATTTGATGCTCCGAACAATAACACGATATACAAACCATAGTGTTGACCACTTCAAGTTGTATATATGGACCATACCTTTTCAATGTTAAATGGGCCACCATTCAGCAAAAAGTATAGTCATCTTGGGAAACTTGTGCTAATTAATTGTCACGCAAATTCAGGATTCGATTCGATTCGATTCGACGCGCCTGCCTCAAGACTCGTGTGTCTGTTCCTCGGTTCCTCCAAAACAAAACGCATAAATATAGCGTCACGCGCAGCACGTGACCGACACTTTCCGTTCCACCCGCTCAAGTCAAAAGGCCAGATGTTGTTAGGCCGGCCCACATGCATCGGTCAGCGGGCTCAATGTTCCAAACGTCTGCCTGTATGGGCCCTACCCTACCTCCAGCAGTTGTCCAGTCCAGCCCACTATACGATAGAATGGATTCCTTTCGGGTTGGGCCTAATGCTCCACGTCGTCTTGTCGTACAGTCCCCCAGCTCCAGCCAGCGGCCGTCCCCGCAAAATCCTCCGACCTCGCTCGCGCCACCGCAAAACCGCACCGAAAAAAAAAAATGCCGTCCCCGTCTCTCCTCCTCCGCGTCCCTCCTCTCTCCCCTTCCACACCCCGCGCCGCTTCGCTTCCCCCTCCCTCACCACCTCGTCCCCAGCCACCCGCCTCCGGCCTCTGCGCCTGGCCCCCGCCGCGTCCCGCCACGCGCCTCGCGCCAGCGGCCGCGTCGGAGACACGCGCGTCGCTGAGGATCTCATCCCGATCGCGCGTTGCTACGAGGGCCGCCTTGCGCGGCTCGAGCTCGCCGGCGCAGCGCGCCGGGAACAGGCCGTGGCGGCGGCGGCAGCGGCTGACGGTGGGGCCAGGGCGGAGGCGCACCTCGCCGCCGGCTCTGACGCCATGGTCGTCCAGGCGTTCCTCCCCGGGCCACATGGCGGCGGGACTACCGCCTTCTCCACGCGAGTGGTGAGTCAGTGCTCAAGTACTGCGGCTCTTTGCACACACTACCGGAGCCGGGCTTGTGTTTGCACTTCGCTCCCCCACACAGGCACACACAGTGTAATGCTTTCTGCATTAGTTTTGCTGTGACTTCTGAGGCGCTCGTGCTACAATAACCACTCATTCAATTGCTCTTTCATAGTTCTCCATTTTTAGCTCTGACAGTTGGGTGGAGCCGATTGTCATCTATCTAGTTATGCCAAATATCAACTGAACTATGCATTATTCCTATCTGCAATGCACAACTGAGTCAATTTCACCTTTCCTTTAGACGTGCTGCATTGTACAAAACACGATCCTTACACAACAATGCTGATAGGTCAAACAGTTAGGCAACACGAAGTTCACCACACACATTCTGCTTCCTAATAGAGGCGCTTTTGGTTTAACTATGGAATGAGCCTATCCAACCTTTTGTTGTATGGCACCCTAGGATAGGATGGACCGACTGGTTTACTTGTGTACACGAACAATTACAGCAGCCTTGGATTTCCCATGTTTTGCTGAGTAAACTGTGCCAAATTTTGTAGATTCTGCAAGCCAAGGAAGTTAAAGATAAGGCCAGTAAGATAGAGAAACAATTCGGATCTGATTTTTTCTTTGCAAATGAGCCTGATTCAGAGAGTATGTTGGCTATGGCCTTTAAGCAAGTTGTAATTCAGCGGCTCTCAAACTTTCGGCTCGAGGTCTTCTCCCCAGGTTCAGAAAGAGACTTCCAAGATTTTGGCAAACCACAAAAGGTGCAAACTCGCAAAGTTTACGAGTTTTCAATGTTTTCTGTGCTTTTTTACTTGCTAATTTGTTGATGCACACCAGGGGTCTTTGGATTGTAGTATCAGCTCATCAGATGGAAAGCTTCTTTCTTCTCTTGCTGAAGCCATTTTCTCCTGTGTCATTGTGGATGCCAGAAAAAATCACCTTGGGGGTGTAGGCAGTTTGTTTCAGAAGCGACAGCTCAACTGCTCAATGGATTCCTCGGTTTGTATACACAGAATTTCTGAGGCAGAAGTAGTGAAAAATGCTAAGAGATGTCTGGAGACTTTTAGTCTAATGAAGTCCTCTCATGAAGTACGCAAAACAAAGAATGGATGGTGGCCACCTCCAAATTATGAAAGTTTGGTGAAGATTGGGGGTCCTGAGTTAGTGCTTTGGGCCAATGAGTACATTCCTACCTATAAGCTGCAAATTAATGCCAACGCATTGGAGAATTCTAACCATGAAGGTCTTTACGAGTTAGAAAGTAATAGGTGGGAAGTTCTCTTATCCCACTCCCAACTGGTACACTGTTATTCTCTCCCTATCTTCTGTTAAACATATTTGTTTTCTAGAATATGGTCTTCTTAACTTGTTTCTGTGCATTTCCGCCACTTGTAGGTGGAACTAGGGAACATTCTGGACATGTACTTTGAAGATCAATTCACATTACCAGGCAAAACATTCCATCCTCATTGGAATTCAGATCCGTCAAAGATTAAAAAGAATGATGTATGCTGATACTTTCCTGGTCAAAATTTACTCACTTTAAATATTTATTACCAAACTTTTCATGATTTTTGTTTTTTACAGGGCTATTTGAACAACATTTTCACTTTATTGTCTGGGAGCTGTATTTTTCTTTTTGTCACCGTCTTTGCTCAGTTATGCTGGCCTCAATCTTTTTGGGACAAAAGTCTATTCAAGGAAACTTCAAATGCCTCATCATCTCAGAACTATTGTTCTGATATCAAGTCTCTTGATAACAGTGAGGTACTTAGTTATCTAGTAGTTTTTGTGAATCTGTTGTTTGTCCAAGGTAGATAGATTGATGCTCATTTTAGTGCTGGATTGCTTTTCGTGATATGCTATAAATATTTCAGCTAACATTGACACTACAACAATATTTCAACTAATTACCTGAAGGAAAGTTCCTCATGTCATTTTAGATAGTTTAATTTTGCTTAATTTCTTATACATACTTGTCGCAATGACCAAAGCAACACCAATTGCACCTAACTTCTGTTAGAGTTTGGGAATATTCTGTCAGGCTTCATCTCATGTGTCATACGCCTAAAGTATGGACCGGTTGAGGCCCAGAGAACAGCAGGAACTGGCCCAGGCCAAGCAGGAAACGGCCCAGGCCAGCAAGCATCGCGCCCCCTAGGGGGGATCGCGCGCACAGCAGGGGGGCAGCGCCCCTCGCGCAGGAGGCCGCGCCCTCTCCTTCTTCCAGTTGGTTTCCCCTTTCCCAAGTTAGTTACCATATTAGAATAAGGGAAGTATTATTAGAATAAGAATAGGAATAGTTTGTTAAGGAAAGAGTTGAGTTGTTAGGAAAGAGGATCCAATCTATAAGGATATCTCTTAGTAAGTTCCTTGGAGTGCAAGTTCACTAGGGACTATAAATACAGGGGAGATGTAATCAGTTGAATTAAGAAATAACAGAGCTTTGCTCTTATTCCTTTCCCTCTCTCTCTCTCTCTCTCTCAGCCTGCCGCCCCCTCCCTGCCTCACGCCGCCTTCCTGCCTGCACCATCCCCTGCTACAGCAGCAGCCTCCCAGCACCCCCATATACCCTAGGGTGTATTACATCATGTGTTTCTGGCCCCTTGAAAATTACTACAGGATGTGACCCTTCATTTATAAAGATGAAACAAGTTAGAGTTCAAGGCGATCTTGTTATATGTGTCTAAGGAAGACTGGAATACATTATTTATGTGTGCTGCATAATTTGTCTGATTTACTCTTCTTCAGATACAAGCTTATTGCACCTCTCTTGTTAAGAAAATGAAAGACTCATATGGCTTCCCTGGTGGTGTAATGGTTGATGCACACATTGGAGCTTGGGTTGGAGAACTGCCTAACTGCTTCAAGGCAATCAATAGTGAGGATCCTGCTGCTTCTGGCTATTTTCTGCGTCCTGACACTCTTAGCCAAGAAAATCAATCCCACTCGGTGCCAATTAATATTAAGATGTCCCAGTTGGAACAAAATGATAGAACCCAGGAAACTCTGCAGAATATTGCTAGTTTTCAGGTACCTCATGTGACTTATAAAAGGGAGTTCTCTTTGTAGTAATGTATTTTTTGTATTGATTATGTATCTAATGAGTCTAATGTCTATGATCACCTCTGTTTCTAGCAAATGTCTATCATATAACATTTGTTCATATATCACGGTATACCTGCTAAATTAGAACCCACCTTTTAGTTGCCATCTAGTAAAGTATTGCGGTGTTTGCTAAGTATTCCTCTAAGCTGGGTTGCTCGAGGCATCCAGTGCTAGTGCT
Source organism: Microstegium vimineum (assembly GCA_022036555.1). Lineage (NCBI taxonomy): Eukaryota > Viridiplantae > Streptophyta > Magnoliopsida > Poales > Poaceae > Microstegium > Microstegium vimineum. The sequence continues at coordinate 125,277 of CM039122.1, read as the reverse complement.
GCATTGCGGTTTAATTTTATGATAGAAAAAAACCCTCTGCATTAGAATTTATGTAAGCAACTACTAGTTTATTTCATCGTTTTTTTGTAAGCAACTACTAGTTTATTTCATTCTCTTGAGGTCGCCAGCTCACACTTGTACCCCAACACTTGATTCACATATTTTAGGTGGTCATATCAGGAGAAGGTAAAGTAGTGGGATTTCAGCCAACTAATCGCCCAGCTGTGAACCATTGGGCAACAAACCCACTAGCAACACTTCTGTATCAGGGGCGGTCACTTTCTCCAGGTACAATAAGAACAATGGGCTTTTTTTTAGTATGTATGGGCACTGAATATCAAATTTATATTTTAAAATGGACTTTGTCAGGTATTCTAGAACCAAGGCTTAAAATTTCTCGTCCCGCTAAGGCTGCCCCGATCGAATTATTGATGTCAGTAAATCAAGATTCCTTTTTTGTTTTGGCAAGGCCTGTTCAAGACCCATGGTAGCAGAGGTGCTATATCACATTTTATTTGTCTCTTGTTTTATATCGAACTGTTTCCTTTCCTCAATATGATTTCTATGATGCTCTAGCATCTTGAAACTTATAGTGAAATTTCTGTATTGAGAGTGCAATGATAGATCTATCATTCAGAAAAGTGGATCCTTTTACTGCTCTTCCTCACCCAAAGATTAACTAATATGAGGTCAAGGTCTATCTTAAGTTACACTGAATTAGTATGCACATGGAACCTTAACACTTGTGTGAACAGTGTGTATCTGTTTTTTCTAATACTTTCAAAATGAACTTTGTAAGACAAGGCTTAAAGTTTCTCGTCCAGCTAAGGTTGTTCTGCTTGAACTGTTGATGCCTCTAAATCCAGATTATTTTTTAGCTTTGGTGATCAATTCAAGGCTCACGCTAGCATAGGTTCTTTATTGTATTTTGTTTCTCCTTCATTCGCTATCTGTCTAGCTATTGATTTTCTACTTTATCCCATATACTGTAGACTGATGTCACCCAATTTTAGTTTATCTTATCTTGTTGCCTCCTATACTTTGCAGATGCATGAACCTTTGGAATAGAACCCTAAGATGAACTTATTACTGATTCAAGGAATGGAATGAATTAATATGATTAGGGGGTTAACACTAATTTATAAACAATTAGACTTTCCAAAAAGCTGCTTTTAGGCTTGTGCCTTCCTTGGATGTACATGAAACAAGTGCACGGTTGACAACTTGAGCAGCTTTAACTGCCATTTGGTACTGAAAACTATTACTTATGTGGTGTCGCTGCACAAGGAGTCAAGGACCCTTCACTCATGGAGTCCCTGTTGGTGATTCAAGAATGGGGTTCAGCTTTAACAGCCATATGGAGATGCATATGGTTCATGGGATTAATGACTTTTGTGCATACGGAAGTCTCAGTAGTCTTCAATATTCAGCTCCTTGAGCTCCAATTACATAGGTTTTACACCTCAAACTTAATTTATGTCACATAGTTATTCAGCATTACTTGTTCATTTTTATATTATATTTCATAGGATAAATGGCCTCTGTTGCAGATATCTAGCAACATCACTATCTGACCACATGGCAAAGATTTGGAATGTCGATCAACGGCTTCAAGTTGAAAAAAAAAATAGTTGGTAATTTTTTTCTCAGCTTTTTCTCTCTAAGCATTCAATAAAATGGTTGTGAAAATCTCCAGGTGAGATCCTGAAATAAGTGAGCACTCAAATTGTCAGGTCATCATTATTGGGATCTGGGACCGTGTTTCTAACTTCTCAGTAGACTCTGCTCATTTGATAAGTGGTAAGCAGTAACTGTACAGATGATGCTGTTGTTTGTAATTCACAAGTTACTGAGAAAATTGTTTTTGGCCTGCAGCTTCCTACTGCATGATTGTGAAAATTCCAAAGATGTGAAAAGAAATAAATAGTGATTGCTGAAGGATAAATAGTGATACAGTTATTAAGAGGAAAAGCATGGTCATAGCAGAGTAGGGAAACAACAGCTATGTAGCAGTTCCAAATATGTGAAAACAGCAATCAAAAGGGGAAAAAGATGGGAAAACAAGATGTGATCACCCGTACTGCACTACAACTTTGATCTGGCTGGACTCATGGCGATTCTTGTTCTCCTCCTTAAGCTGGTGCAGTGTGCTTTGCAGTGATGGGTTATTTTCCCAACCACTGAGCTTCACCTCTTTAAGGTTCTTCAAGTTGTCAATGCCGACAATTCTCCTCTCCTTGTCAGAGAACTCCAATAGAAGTGTCTCCAGCTTTGTCATTGATCCTTGCTCAAATTCGACTACTTCAGGATGTTCTCCAGCGAGGTACAGATCTAGGATCCTCAGCGCTGGAAAACTGTGTGTGGTGCGTGTAACCAGTTCCGGGTCTCTGCAGCTCCGCATCCCCAGTCGGATGCTCTGCAGGTTGGGCAACTTACACAAGGAATCAAGTAGCTGGTCAGCAGCAAGCTTGACCCATTCCACCGAAAATTCTGCAAGGTGCTTGAGTGATGAGATCCAACTAGGAAATTGACTAATGGCCCCCATAATAGTAAGATGCTGGAGGAGTGATGGTGGTGAGGAGATGTTAAGCAGAGAGTCCAGTGTCCTGCCAGTAGGGGAATACAGGTGGAGCAATCGGAGGGCGCATGTCTTGCTCAGGGAGGAGCAAAGCACACTCGAAAACTCCTCTTCGGGCTCATCAACCAGATTAATATCTAGCACCTGCAACTGTTGCAGCTCACCTATCTCTCGGGCAACCTGAACATCACCTTTGAGTTGGGCCCAATCCACCTCGCGCAGCGCCTTCATGTTCCCTAGCCCCCGTGGCAGAGTCCACCAAGGCACCCTCAGGCGCTCAAGTCTATGCAGCTTCGTCACGGTTGGCGGCATGGACATCCTGCTTCCAATATCCAGACTCTCCAAATACTCCAGGTCACCGATTTCGCTAGGCATCTCACTAATTCGTGTACGGGTCAACCTCAAGAACCTGAGAAGATACAACCGACAGACATATCTCATGTGCTTGTCTTGCAGAGCTTTGCAGTCTTCCAGGTCAAGTACCCTCAGCAACTTGAACTCGCCTAGTCGATTCAACAGCTTCTCAAGGCCTTCTGATTGAAATATAGTCAGTGATCGAACTTGTTGTAGGTTCATCGCCTCAATGCCATGTCTTGCATGATGCCGCTGCTCCACTCCCTTGTTGTTCTGAGTGATGCGCTCGTTGTCATCATTGGCATGAACTGAGAGGCGGCGAACCTTGCCCCATGGCGATCCTTCTCCATGTTGCCGTCCTACCAAGCTAACAAAGTTGGCATCTTTTGATTTGGACACCATGACCTCAAGCATCATATCATGCACCCGGCACGCTTTGCCCATTTCTACATGGGAGTAGGTTTTTCTGGTTACCTGCAGCTTGTCTGGTTGAATCATGTTCCTGCTTATCAGCTCATTGAAGTACTGTTCTGCAACATCAAACAAAGTCAAACCCCTCTTCTTAGCAACCAAACCTTCAGCAATCCATCTGTACAGCAACCTATCCTTGGCAATCACATAATCCTCTGGGAAAGTGCTCAGATACATCATGCAAGCCTTTAGATGATGAGGCAAGTAGTCATAGCTGAGTGTAATCACTTGCCTCATCCCCTCCAGGGTGGGGTGGCTCTCCATTTGAGAACCAATTGAGTTGGACACTTTTATCCACATTTCTACACTCTCAGCCGAATTGTAGCTTGCTAGAAGGCTGGCTATACTAACAATAGCCAATGGCAACCCACCACATTTCTTCAAAATATTATCCATGGTATCTTTCAATCCATCAGGGCAAGTACCACCCATAGAGCCAAATACTCTCTTGACAAATAGTTTCTTACTGTCATCTAAGTCCAGTGGCTTTATATGATGGACAAGGTCCTCTGAAACACTACTTGCTTTGGCCACTGTCTCTATCCGAGTCGTCACAATAATTCTGCTGCTGCATTTATTCTCTGGCAATCTGTCGCGGATGGCTTCCCATGCTTGTACGTTCCATACATCATCGATCACAATGAGATACCTGTTTTAGTTGGACATATATCACATATGCTTGGAGTCAGAGAATATGTTGATTGGCAGAGTTCAACATTTTGTTTGAGGAAGGTATGGTAGTCTATAGTTGTATACCTCTTGTCCTTGAGGAGCTCCTTGAGGCTGCTGGACAGGCCTTCCACATCCATCTGGTTGATCCTAAGTTGGTTGTCGTTGGTTTGTTTATCATCTTCTTTCAGCTTCATGATCTGCTTGAGCATTCGGGCCATCAGTTCCTTCATGTCCTTCCCGCCATCGAACACCTGTGACACAGACACCAGCGCCTGGCATTGGAAGTCGGCATCCAGCTGCCGGCACAGCTCCACCGCTAGGGTTGTCTTCCCCAGCCCTCCGGACCCCACGATGGAGAACACCTTGAGGCTTCTGTCATCATCGTCGGCCTTGATCCTCTCCGCCAGGGTGTTGACCTGTTCCCTGATGCCAATCAACTGATCATCAGGGTCATCAGTACGTTGGAGAGCGTTCGCGGATGCGGACGCCCCCGAGACCGGGGCGAACCAGGGAGACCTGGGTAGCGCCGCCCGGTCGATGCCATAGCGAACACGGCGCTCGCTGATGGCGGTGGTACGTGCCAGAAGGGCCTTGACATCGGCGGCGAGCGCGCGTCGCAGCAGCAGCTTCTCCAACTGGTACTTGGGCCATTTCACAATAATGTGAGGCAGCTGGAGTGGCGCCATCGGGCGCCTGACGCGGAGCCAGTAGGTGTCGGCGCAGTCCTCGGCGTCGTAGGCGAGCTCGCGGACCTGCTTCTCCCACTCCCTGACGAGGTGGTCGACGGCGCTCTGGTCCGCCTCGGAGATCATGCGGAGGAAGGCGTTCATGGTGGACAGCTCGTCCATTAGGAGAAGCACCTTGTCGCCGACGCCGTGGATGTCCTGGACCTCGTCGACCAGCAGCTGCCCCAGGTTGCTCACGATGGACTGCGCTGCGCTCTCCATTGTTCTCTCAGTTGTCTCAGCAACAATGTGGTTACGTGGATTGGTAGGAAGGAATACTCACGCCTAGTAAACTTCAAATAAAGATGGATGGAGTTTGCTCCTTCCTTTGTGTGAGATACTAATCAGAGGATGCAACATAGAAAACAACTTGCTGTATTATAACTCAAATCCTGTGTCATTTGTGATCTCTTGAGAGACCTTCGGCCGGCGTCTGAAGATACAAGCTCCCCTTTCTGAATTCAGTCATTCAGCAGAGCAAAAAGTACATCGATCAGTAGTCAGCGACATCATTAGTTGGACGGTGTTGCAGCGTGTGCTGGGAAACAATTAGTTTTCTTGAGTACTACTCTTGTTTCCCTTTTCTCAATTTTGACTTCGCTTAGTCTTTTCAGCCGGTTTAAATCCAGTCAGAACAGTGTTTTTCTCTCACAAGAAATCAGCTAACAGTGCATAATTCTGTCAAACGAACAAGCTGTTGTTTGGTGCATCCGTGCATGGACATGACTTGTTCTCGTCCCTGTGTGTGTGTGGCTGTCGTTGACCACTCATCAGCACACGAAATGCTACCGTCTGGTTCGTCATCGATCTGTCACGGACGACGTCTATCAATGTTAAGCTATTTAGGAGGTGTTTGGTTCCCAGCTCTTAAACTTTAGTTGACTAAACTTTAGTCACATTAAAGACTAAAGTGTCAAACAAACTAACTAAAAGTTAACTAAAACACTTTAGTTGCACTAGTCACTCAAGAGGTACTAAAAGATGACTAAAATATTTTAGTCCACTAAAATTTAGGAGGTGGGAACTAAACCCCCCTTAGTCTAGCTACACTAGCTAGGTGTTGTGCCAAGTGATCGTCCAATCCATGTTGTCACCTCCTTCACTATATAATATGAGACGTGAACCTTAATGAATATGGTCTTTCCCTTGCGTGTAAAAGAGTTGGAGCATTTTTTTTTTTACTAAGGATGGCTGATACAGGCTAAGTTTAAGGCATGACAAGCTCTGGCTGTCGAAAACTGATTTACAGGAAAGAAAGGTACCTGAAAAATAATTAAACACTCCTATTCTTTGAACATTTAGAGATAATTTTTTTGCAAGAGGTTCTGAGAGAAATTTTCCAACAGAGTGAAGGATTCCAACTATATGTCTCAGAAGGATTTGCCAATGCTTTACAAAGTTGGAAAAACCCTATAGACTTGAACATAACAGTGTAAAAGACTTGTCATGCTCGGTTGTTCAGATAAATTATCAACTACGAGTACTACCACACAAGCAAAGCATACTACTGCACTATTCTGTTACTCTGCTCTCATACTTTATTAAGCCATGCCCATGCTATTGTGCCTTGGCACGATTGTCACTCCATCCTGAGATGCCCTTTGTTGTTCTTTAAAGCAGCAGATTTTTCTTTTTCTTCTTTGAACATGCATGGCACGATCCGTCCCTTGAGTATTCTCTTCAGCTTTATTCTTTACGTATCAGCTGAGACATGCATCCTTTCTCCTTTACCTGTTGTCGTAACCAAAGAATATTGCCCCGTGTAACAGAGTACTCTCAGTTTAAAGAGAAGTTTCTCATTAATATATGAGGCATACATGCTGGATACTTGAATTCAGATATGAGTAGATACTAGATAGTATCCTCAGCTTTACTCTTTAGCGTTCAGAGAGATGCATCCTTCTTCCTTCACGTCTTGTCGATCGCACGCAAAGAATATTGCTCCTCTCTTACTGTATATAAGAGAGTGCATCAGCGGACAGATGACTCCATCTTCCCAGCTACCCGTTTTGCTGCCTGCCACCAGCCCCTTCTTGTTCACCATTGAGTCATTTCCAAGCTAAATCACTTGCATTGCATTGTCTTAACCAAGTGAGTGTCCAACAAAAAAAAAATACTTACTTCATCCGCAAATTCTGCCGCCACCACCAAAAAAGATACCTATTTGCCTTTTATTCTCTTGTAACAATCAGTCTTTTTATCAGATGATCCAGAGACAAACCACAAAAAAACTTCGCTACTCTGTTAGCTAGTCTGCATTGTTTCAACATTTTTTTTCCAAATCAATTAAAGTATATAAATAATCACCGCCATTTCTTCCACCTAGTGTTGTTTCCCATTATCTTTCTTCTAGATCTCGTTGTTTTCAGCCCCTTTTCTTTTCCTTTGTGATCATATGTCTAGCAATTAATTGACAAATTGATAAAAAAAACTCCAAGCTTTCAAACTCAAGCTCACCAAGTCACCCTGAGTCATCGAATTCTACTCTAGCACCAGGTACTAATATCCTTACTTCTTGTTTCATATATACTCCCTCAAATCTGAAATATAATAGAATTTTGTTGTCCTAATGTTTTATACTCCCTGAAATCTGGATTATAATGGATTTATAGTTGTCCTAAGTCAAACTATCTTTTGTCTGACCAAGTTTGTAGAGAAGAATGTTAACTTATACCCACATCGAAAAGATAAATTATAAAAATATTAATCATATATTTAATGTTGCTTATCTGTTGCCATAAATATTTTAGTTATTTTGTGTAATCTTGGCCAAATTTAGAATAGTCTTAGAAGAACTGAAAACCCATTATTAGATTTCATGTTCATGACAGAGGGAGTATTACCTAACGCTAAAAAAACTCTAAGTAATATAATGGTTGAGAACTGCTAATCTTTTCTTAGAGTCATAAAAAGTGAGTGTTTTTTTGAGAGAACATATATTGACAAGCTTCATCTTATGAATTGTTTTTTCATCGCAGAGGCCGGAACTTTTCAATTTCCTAAAAAGAACCGCTTTAGTGAAGAAGCTGTGTGAAGTTGTTGACACAAAAAGCGTCAGATCTGTGAACACCTCGGGCTATTACCCAAAGCTCGATGTCGAGGGCGTGCCAGTCGATTTGACCAATCAATCGACAAGGATGATAACTATGACAAACTGAACGAGACGACAGCGATGCGCCCGGACGTCAAGGCTCAGGTTGATCACGGATAACTAGAGCAGAGCTAGACGAGGCAAACAACGATGCGCCCGGATTGCCAAAGCCTAGAGGTACTCCCACTCAGAACTAACAAGGATTTTGACGGAGATCAGGATGATGCAGCCCGTCGAAAGCTTGAAGAACTCGTTAAGCTATAACTAATGCATGATAAAGGTAAATTGCGGTAAAAGTAGGATAAAAAGTAGAATTGGTTTGTTTTTTGATAGGATTGATATATCTATTCCATAGCCCTCGGGCTCATATTTATACTCCCGCATGGAGAGTTGTACAAAGACACGACACATATCTTTCCTAAAAACAAACTCCTACTTTAAAGGAAACTGACTCGCGCAGGAGCCGGATAACAATATTTATTCCCTAAACAAACACACCTATTTTAAAGGAAAATAAGCGACCCATGCAAGAGTCGGACGCAAACCACTATATTAATACTGGCACAGAACACTAGTTTCCTTATACTCTTCGATGGAAACTTTCCATCGGCAGATCCCTGCAACTTCCTTCTTTGGTCACCGGTAGTCTTCCGCTGCCACCAAGTGCTAAATCACGCTCATCGGCATCGGTAATACTTTTCCGATCGGCAATCGGCAGCATCTTCTTCATCGGCAATCGGCAACCATCTTCCATCGACAATCGGCAACAAGCCTTTATCGGCAATCGGCAAGACCCCTTCATCGGCAATCGGCAAAGACTCCTCATCGGCAATCAGTTCCAGCAAGACTTCACCGATTTGGTCGACAAGGCTCATCAGCTTCCATCGGCAAAACTCATAGCACCCTCCTATCGGCATTATCAACTCCTGATACCGATGGAGAACGGCCGCTGACCAGTCAAGCCTCAGCCCATTTGACACGTGTTAAAAAACGGTGTCAACACATACCCCCCAGTTTCGGAGCGTATAACTTTACGTGCCGAAATTCTCTCCACTGTAGCCGTTGCTGTAGCCGTTACCCCCGAGATAGGCGTACGGTTTCCTCGATTCCCCGCGTGTGGAACTGCAATTTAATAATAAAATCCCTCAATTGTAGCACGAACAGTTACAGACCACCTCGATCACCGCGCGTATCTACCGCGGGCGCCTCCACATTCCTGCACGGTGTGAAACAGAACCCCAAAATGCCCCTGAACAGGCTTATAAAAGTTACTGGGGCCCATACCGTCCTTTTTACCCGAGCTCATTTTCACTTTCACCTTCCTGCCTTCATCTTCAACCTCCGGCTGCCCTGAAGAACACAAGCTCAAGCAACAGTACCCTTCGCAATCTAAGGACGAACCAAGCACTCCTCTCGACTCCAATGGCGATCCAGGTCGACATACCAAAGGTAAGACTTATCCTCCTCCCAATCCAGCTCCCTGCAATCCGCACGAATCTGGATCTGTCTTCGTTCCTTCCTGACTGCTCTTCGCCTTCTTCTTTGAATCTTAGGAACTGTACAACAGGGTAGTAATTCCGCTTACCGGTTCTACCTTCAGTTGCTTAGGCCCCATGGGGAACCCAGATCCCAGCTATATAATCAATGCAGAAACCAACCGGATTCCGTTTAGATCTGAATGTTTTGGTTTGGGATTGTGGAAAGATGCATTCCGATCATGGCCCAAGCCCACCAAAGGGTGGAAGAACTGGTACCTCAGAGTCGCCAGCGCGCAGCAAGTTTACTGGCAGGAGCGCAGTCTGGACCAATGTATCAGGCTGTCTATTGCCGATATGGAGAAGAATGAGAACATGTTAATAGCCGCCTCTTACTTCTGGTCAGACACTCTGAACGCATTCTTATTCCGACATGGACCAGCCACCCCCACTCTCGCTGATGTCCACATGCTGACCGGTTTAGACATCTCCTCTGCCGATACCCCTCCTTGTTTAATAGGAAAGCCGAGCACAGAATAAATACCCGGAACATCGGCGGTTGGACGGGTTACATTCAGGAATACCAGAAAACTGGATCGGTAAACCAAAGAGAGCACGCCACCTTCCTGAACATGTGGCTGGATAAATTCATCTTCTGCGGTAAGGCAGTTGGACCTACCACCATGTATCTCCCAGCAGCTGAGATGCTTGCCAATGGGACAGGGCTTCCTTTGGGAAGATATCTTCTAGGATCAGTATATCGTCTCCTCCATCAAGTGTCCCAGAAGTTACTGCTAGGTGAGCACATCGGCAATCTTGGAGGCCCCTGGTGGTTTATTAACATGTGGCTACACGCCCATATGCAGAAAACACTCCAGCTTGACTTATTTGCTCAACGATTCCCAAGAGATATACCAGAGGACCACCAGTGCGGAGAGGATGAATCGGCAACTCGCTCTCCACTCAATTTTGGAGAGGCCACGATCGTGCTGCCAGGAACCGATGCTGATGCGGAGCAATTCGGCCTCTTCTTTCAGAAGTTTTACAATGGAATTCCTGCTGTAGAACGGCTTTGGTGGCCATATGCCGATGTAGATAATCAATTCCCATTGTTATTTAATCTTACCGATGGGGATGTTCCTGAAAACCAGACAATGATGAAGGCCAGTATCATTCCTCGGGCTATCCCAGTGAACATATTTGGATCGGGAAAGAACGCCCCCCATCATTTGAATTTTACTACCCATCGGTAGCGGCAAGACAACTGGCGTTCGACCAACTGCCAATCAAACTCTGTTACTCCAAGGTAGTGCAGCCTAGGCAGACATTCTCCAGTGCTCTGGACTGGAATAAAGTTGTCAGTCTTCCTGCCGATGCTGTTGTATCGGATCTTGACCTATCCTCCTGGTCGCCAACCTCCTTCATCACAAATGAGTACAAGTCTTGGTGGCAAGAGTGGAGGTGTCAATTGTTCGCCAAGTCATCGCACTATTATCGGCATATGATCGATGCCGATCATATCATCCCCGACGACGCAGTAAGTCCTCATCCCGATGCATTCCTCATTTGTACCTTCGCCATCGGTATTTGACCTTGTGTTTGACAGGTCGATGACCCGATTCCTTCGATGAGCAAGAGCGGCAAGCCTTTCAAGCTTCGAATGATGAGTCCCGTATCACTCATCGGCCATAAGGCTCCTTCGTTAGCTGCCTTCATCCCACGATAGGTACCCTCACCGACACCTGCAAAAGCCAAGGCTACATCGGCCGCTGCTGCTGCCCTGACGCGGGCGTTTGCAGTAAACTCATCTTCACTCATACCGATTATATACTGTTTAATCGGCAACATCTACTTCGTATAACTTGCATTGAATGTTTTCAGGCTATAAGGTCATCGGCAACTGCCCCGAGAAGACAAGCACCTTCAAGTCCAGTTGCCGATGCCCCCCAGTCTTCATCGAAACGGGCCGGATCCTCTGCTGCCGCACCCAAGAAAAGGAGACGTTTGAGGCTGGCTAGCCCATCTTCGTCATCGGCACAAGCAGCACCACCAACCGTCGGCGTGTCATCGGCGGAAACTCCAATGGCTCCCATCCCGGATCAGCCGATGGACGACGTCGTCGGTCAGGAGGCAGCCTCATCCGCTGCAGAGGCAGAGGCAGTATCGGCACCATCAGCCGAAGCTTTCGATGAAGAAACCCCCATGATGGTGACATCGACATCGGTACCATCAGCCGATGTCCCTGATGAAGCAGCTGTACCTACAGCAGCCGAAGCAACATTATCGGCACCGTCAACCGAAGTCGCCGATGAGACAGTCCCGCTCGTCGTAGCGGCAAAGGTAACATCGGCATCAATACCAACTGAAGATCCCGATGAAAGGGCAGCATCAGCGCCACAATCAAGTATTATGCCGGAAGCAACATCAACGACAATGCCGCCATTGCCAACGACGCCGATTGTTCTTCTGACAGAAGCTCATCCATCGACACCTGCTGCCGATGTTCAAGAGAGGCTGGGCCATCTAGAATGCCAAGCCCTTGGCAAGAAATCCGCTTCAAGATGGTAAGTCAATCACCTGAAAACTCATAGTATAATTTTAGAATCAGCATATTATAACCCTTCTGTTTTCAGGACCAAGATTCCCCAGATAGCCTCTTCTCTTTCAGTCTCAATCCGCAGGATGAAGATAGGCGCCAAGATCCCCTCCGATCAGATAGTTTATTTTCCTTCTCAGTCGATATACCCGATGACGAGGAGGAAGAGAGCTCTGTCCCAGCTTTACCGGCAGAGATTAAAACCAAGCTTAAGGCACTGCTTTTTTTTGCTGCTACAAGAGACATCCCAGCTCATCCAAGACTCATCGGCAGCAAGGATTGCTTTCAAAGATATCCATAGTCATCTCCCTGCCGACGCAGCAGAAGTCCTTCTCCAGGCAGCCTCTATCGACGTCAAACAGATTCAGTACCAGAGGCTCGCCTGTCGTATTGCCGATAGGGCCGCTCAAGCCAAGAGCGAAGAAGAGAAGCTTAAATATAAACACCTTGCTGATGAGAAGCACAGAAACATCGGTCAAGCAAAAGCTTCCATCGGCAACCTAGACCAAGACATCTCTCGACTATCGGCAAGGAAGGAGGAGCTATTGGCGGAGCTACACAAGGTCGAGGAGGATCTGACTGCAGCTAACCAACACAAAACTCAACTGTCTGATTCCATCAAGGTTCTGCAGCAAGAAAGGGACCAGCATGCCCGGCAAGCCATCTTATGGAAGAAGAAGATCAAACTGGTTGAGGGCTCTGCCGATGCCGACGCCAAGGAGATGGACGAGATAGAACAGATTCGCCTACGCGCGATAGACCTTATTCATTCCTTACTGTAATGCATATTGTATCGGCAAAAATGTAATCCGATACTTAATCTCGTCTTGTAATATAATATTTGCATGTTTTTACCGATGTATTACAATTTTTTCTCATCGGCATTCAAACGAATACGTCGTACGTCAACCCCTTCGGGAACTTCTAGCATGTATGCTCTGCTGGAGGTAGACTGTCTTATCCAGTAGGAACTTGATTAGAAAACCCCCAGGCCTAGAACTCAATCCTGATCGGTAAAATCAATCTCCATTCTAGAGTACCACCGGCAAACTTGTTTACCCAGTCATCGACAATCATTACCGATAGCATAACATCAAATCAGCTAAAATGTTGAGTGATCCAACTCATTAACTAACCCTGGTACTTAGCCTGATTGTAACAACAATCGGCAGCGAGACTTCATATTTCCACCGGATAAGAATCAGGATAACGCCGATAGACCCACCGCAAAGTATGCACCCCAGGACGTGCGCAACACATACTTAGTTATCATGCGCAAGCGCAGCAGAACCATTCTCACATCCGTCTTCTGGCAACTAATGCATCTATCGGCAGCGCAACATCTCTATATGCAAACCATCGGTAGGTGTCCCCAAGTATAATAATTGAAATCGCCAGTCTGCCGATTGCAGCCCCCAAGCCTGCAGGTCCAAGATTGACCTCGATTAGACCATTGGCACAATGCTGCCATCTGCCGATGGACTCCCATCCTTACGCTTTGGCCTCCACTGTTTCTCCCTTGAAGGTTCTGCATCATCGTACAGGTTCTTGCGGCGTTGGCGCCCAGTTCTTCTTTTCTGGGTTTTGTTCAGACCTTTAGGGCACCATTGAGGTCTGGTTTTCCGAACAGGCTGGTGCTGCCTCTCACTTCTTACATCGGCGTTTCTTCCGATGCTTGAATTTCTGGAGAGCACTTCTTCGTCGGGTATTTTTGTCTTGGTCCGCTCCTTGCTCTCCCTTTGATCAACCCGCCTGCCAAGCCTGCTATGGGCATCAAGCTTGCCCCCCAGTTGGTCGCGTACCGATCTCCTCTTTCCGAGTGGCTTGGCGCACCTAGATGCCCGATCATCCAAACAAGGCTTACTCGACTGATCGGCAGTGCGATACCCATTGCATTCAGGACAGTCATCGGCAGTGGGTAGCTTAATGCCCTCTTCCCAGCAGTAAATGAAGAAGGGACACCTCCAATGATTTTTCCGACGAAGCCACTCCCGCTGTTCCTTTTCTTTCTGCCGATACCGTTCATCTCGTGATTGCCGATAGTCCCGCCTTGGTAGCTTGTGTGTGATTATTATGCCAGGAGCCCTGCTGACACAAGTACCTTTATCGGTAATTCTTTTGCCTTTCCCGTCATCGGCAAACTTCCCGATGTCACGCTCGGCCACCTGATGATCGGGATCCACCGATGCACTCTTTCTAGCAGCGTCCGATGTCAGCACCTTAGTTTTGCCACCGGCTTCCACCATATTATTTGGAAACGGACGCTGATCAATTTCCATCGGTTCTTGGACTTTAGGACCTTCAAATTGGATCCGCCCAGAGTTAATTTCTGACTGCAGTTGTTGCCTAAACACTTTGCAGTCGCCGGTACTGTGAGAAGTTGTATTGTGCCACTTGCAGTACCCGGTATCATTGAGCTCCTCGGCCGATGGAATTACCTGATTAGGGGCTAGCTTAACCCGCCCTTCCCGAAGCAGTAAGTCAAATATCCCATCAGCCTTCGTGACATCGAAGGTGAACTTTCCAGCCCTGTTCTGGCTGAGCGTACGTGGCATCGGTTCCCAATCGTTCACCCATTCAACAGTACCGACGTCCATCTCGTCAAATGGTTTAACATCCTGATCGGCGTTCGTGATATCAAAAGTGAATGTCTCCAACTCAGCAATGTCGAGGTCTGGCTCTTCGTCCAGCTCTGAATGTTCTACCTTGGTCGAAAACACCTTTGTATCCTGCCGATGTGTAGATTCGTTCTCTAGTGGGACAGATAGACGTGCTCTCTCATGTTTCCGTGGTGAGCAAGTCGGAGCGATTGGTACATCAGCAGCATCGAGCATCGGCTGCCTAACCGATGAGCAATCCTGGATGTCTACTGTCTGAGTAGATTGGTGCATCTTTCCAGGTCTTCGCATTAAGCAAGCCGGAACGATCGGCCCATCGGCAATACCAACCTGTTGGATACTATGCATCGGTTGATTGACCGATGGGCCACTCTGGATGTCTACTAGTTGATGTACTTCATACCCCTGTGGCGAGCGAATCGGGGCAACCGATATATTAGTAACACCAATCTGCTGCGTGTTGTACATCGGCTGATCAACCGATGAGAAACTCTGGATGCCAGCCGGCTGAGTATGCTGAATTATCTCCCTAGATCCTGTCATCGAAGCACTTGGAATGATTGGCGCATGCACAACACTAGTCATAATAACACCGTGCACCGGCTGTGTTGCCGATGAGCAAGTTTGCACCATCGCCAGCTTGTGTTGTGGCGTTATATCTATTGCATTCATCGGTTGCTGTACCAATGTTCCATTGTGCGCCCTTTCCTGCGAGTATTGCAGCGTAGTATTTATCGGCTGATATACCGATACTTCCTTCTGAAGATTCGCTGGATGATACTGCAGGGTCCTTGCCACTTGGCGTTCAGGCTGTGCAACTTGTCGCTGAATCGGCGATTGACTAATCCAACCTACATTGTGTGTCATCGGCACATGACTTACCGATGGTTGACAACTAGTTGACTCCCACAGCTCTCGCACACTCAGATGATAGCCTTGACTTGCGAATACCACGGGCGGGGCAGCTACTGCCGATGCAGACTGATTGACACTCGGTGTGTTTTGTTGCACCGACCCAAGACTTGCCGATGGTTGGCAGCCAGCTGATCCCTGTAACCCTTGTACTCTTGGATGATAGCTTTGATTCGTAGCTACGGCCGATACAGGTTGATTGACAATCGGCACACCTTGTTGCATTGACCAAACAGTTGCTGGTGATTGATAGCCAGCTGAGTCTTGTTGAACAGCTACGGCCGATGCTGACTGACTGACGCTTGACGTGGTGAAGCTCAGCATAATCCCCCATATCCAGTGGGGGGCGGCAATTCGAATCGATATACACCAGCTGGTAAGATTACCTTTAACACACGCCCATACTTTCCCCGTCGGGTCAGCATTAGGTCACCGCTTAACAAAGTCCAGGTGGTAACCGACGCGATCTCAGAGTAGTCCACCCAATTGTAGAAAATAGATGGCCACCACGGGGCAGATCGTATCTACAGTCTAGAGGGTGCTCACAGTAGGCTGAGAACCGGCCCGGACAGTGTTTACTCGGCTTCGGGGTCGATACTCACAACGGCCCCTATGCGAAAGGGCGCATTCAAAGATGTAAGAGGGCCACCATCGTGTACAAACCTACACGATCCAACGGACGGACTGCCCCCAAGTCTAAACCACTTGGTGCACTTGCCTTCCAGTTGACCGTATTTCATTACTACCATTGGTTCTTTCCACGATAGCAAAAATATAGCCAACCGTGATAGTATTACCCACAAGGGATAATACGAAACATAAAAAGAAAGGTAACCATAATTTCTAAGCATGCTAAGCGGTTGCTTTTACTTTATTATTAACAGGGTAACAAGGTAGGTAAAGCAATAACCAAGGAAGGTAATGCATCAATTTGGGATTCAAACAACTCCTATCACCTAATGCATCACGGTATAAAATACTCAAGTAGATTAAATTGTAAAAACTGGGAGGCTTAAGAATGCTCCGGGGCTTGCCTTGAGAGAAGGTGGAGGGCTGGTGGTCAGGGCACTCAGGAAGGTTAGTGTCGAGCTCTTGGTACTCCTCGTATAGCTCCTGTACCTTCTGGACTTCTGTCTCTGTGGGCTCCTGATGTTCCTCCACGGATCCTAAACGATTGCAATGCATAAATAAATAACTGAATGGTGCAGAGATGATGCTTGAACAAGATTTAACACACTAACAGAGATTCTAAGCATAGGACCAGAGAACTACCACAAAGCTACTTACATCTAGAGCTACTAGCTAGCAGGATAAAACAGGCTATAACTCACCTTTAGCAGAACTATACTTAAGAACATAATTATATATATAACTACAGACAGATCATAACATACAGAGTCTAACAAAACTAATTTCACCAAACACTAGATATAAACAAACAAGTATGGCATACATCACTGAAAACAGAATAGGAAATCATTTCGGGAACGGGCTCGAGGCATACAGAGGCACTCGAGGCAACTGACGGGCATGACCCTCGATTACTCGAGGTCCATCCACCGTCGAGCGGAACAGAGAATGGTGCTGATCGACGTGTTCTTGCCGATGGTGAAGTCTTCGGCGGTGGGGTTGGTTGTGCTAGGCTCGGGATGACTACGCGCATCCACTGGTGGTGTTGGTTGAACCGGCACGACCGTGAAGAGGGGTCGACGGTGTGTGGTGGCGGTGCAACACGGCGGTGTTACACGGCGAAGTGATCACCGGCAAAGCGAGGCCCGGCGCTGGGTTGCGTGAGCATCGTGGTGATGTGGTGAGTGCAGCTCGAGGGCTAGCTGAGCCAGAGAGGCTCTGTGGAAACTTTTCCACGTGCAAGCTCCGCGGCGGCGGCAATGGCGCATGGCCAACGGTGCTGTGGCGACACGGATCGGACTGAAGCTAAAGGAACGGAGTTCTCACCTCAGGCTATCTCTGGTGAAGCTTCCACGAAGATGGAGGTGTCGGAGACGAGACGGCGAACGGTGAACGCTGGTTGATCGGTGCGGTGGCGACTCGGAGTCGAAGAATGACGAAAGGCGTTCCGGCGACTGGAGTGCTTGGTTGGGGAAGAAGAGGCGAGCAACGTGTGTGCGGGGCAAAGGCGAAAGCTAGAAGGAGAAAGATTGAGCAAAGAAGCTCTGGTGGTGGCGGATTTGAGAAGAAGGCGCTGGCGGTGCTCGGAGCTCTCGGCGCAAAGGCAGAGAATGCGAGCGATTGAGCGAGTGCGGATGAGTGTGGATGAGTGCGGGAGGTGGAGGAGGTATAGGCGCTCCTCTTGCACGGTCATGGCCGACCGGCACTGCTAGAGGGGATGTGATGCGATGGTGCGGTGGTGGCAGCGGCGTTGGCGTGCTTGCGGTGAGCGGCGCAGAGAAAGACTTGGTCGACGCGCCGTTAACGCGGATTCGCGCTTGATTGCGAAAGAGATAAGGCGGAGAACTGATCGGACGCGGCACTGCGGCGGCGTTATTGCGAAACGACGGCGCGGCGCGCGGCAGGTCTGCGGCGGCGAAGCAGAGCGTCAGCGGCGGAAAAACGGTGCCGACTTGGTCCTAGCGCCGTTAACTCAGATTCGAGTGAGACAGAACGAGCGGCGACAGCGATGTCGGCGCAGTGCCGAAGCGGCGGCGATGGCGTGTTCCACTTCCGCGGTCAGGCATCGTCGGCCACGCGGCGGATGACTCCGACGTACGGCTCAGCCGCGGTCGGGTGAGTGCGCGCGGGCGTGCGCGGCACGTGCGTGCGGTCGAGCGCGCGGGAGAGGGGTCGATATCGAGGGTAGGGTCGATCGGCTGATCGAGCCTCCGACTCGGTCGAGCCTTCCGTGCGGGGTCGTTCGTCCAAGCCTCGGTTCGTAACTTCGAGGGGTAGAAGTCGAGGGGGGGGGGGCGTCGATCGACTGGCCAATCGAGCCTCTGGCTCGGTCGAGCCTCTGGCCCGGGGTCGTTCGATCGAACCCTCGGTCTGTCACTTTCATCGAGCGGGGGTCGAGGTCGAGGGGTGGTGCTCGGCCTGTCTCGATTCTGATTTCCTTCTCCATTCTCTTTTATTTGATAAAACTAAGCAGGGTAACTAAACATAAACAAACCACACTTTTACTCTAAGAAAAGCAAGGTTTAACTAAACAGGTTAAACACAAGATTAAGCACAAAACACCTATTCAATTCTAGTTTCAAAACATATAAACACACACATGAACTGATAGCATATGCAAACATGAATGCAATGAAATGATGTGCTTAGTGGCTAATGATGATCCTAATGCAAGCTTGACACAGGGTGTCACAATTTTCATTAGTCATTGGCCCGCTCTAGTCAATTGATTCTCATCAGTCAGCAACCTCCATCAGTTATTGGTCTTCGATAGTTAGTAGTCTTCGTCAGTCAGCAGTCTTTGGCACAGTAATTAGACTTTTTTAATCAACAATCTTCGTTAGCTAGTTGGTCCTCATCAGTTAGCAACCCTCATCAGTTATTGTCCTTCGTCATTCAGCGGCCTAGTCAGTCATTGCTCATCGTCAGACAACAACTTTCGTCATTCAACAAACTTCGTCAACCAATAATCCTCACCAACATTCAGACTCCATCAACAATCGACCTTCGGTAGCCACCCAACCTTCGAACCCTCTAACGCTAACATTTTTCTCTTTTTTTGCAGGCCATATTACCCAATTTTTCATTCATAGCATTCTATAAAATGCATCCACCTAATATTATTTTAGCCAACCTTCGTAGGAAACTAACCATGCAAGTTTCTAATTGGCAGCCTTCACTAGCCATCTTAAACTATAAACTTCTCGTTTGAGAGCATTGTTCCTCGTATGCAGTGCTTATCTCTTTTTCAAACTCAACCATCATTTTTGCAGGACACATGATATGTTTACCCTTTCTAATATTTTACACAAATACATTTATTGACATCATCACATACATACACTGCAAAGTGCATTGCACCGTATGGCCTCGACCACCTGGAAGAAGTCCCAAAAATGCACGTGCACTAGGACTCTATGCATCAAAATCTTGGAAGAAGTCTCGAACCTAAACGGGCACCAGGTCATGAAGCTAAGGCCTTCGCACTACCCTCACATATCATATAAATGACTAACCATTTTCTATAGCAAGTAGAAAGACAATGTCTTTTTGTGTATAGAAAGACTTGCTAGCAAGTCAATATTCGACGAGGTTATGAAGCTCAACCTAAGTTCCTAAAAATGCACTCTATCAACTCAGGTGTACTTTCACGTGACTTCTCCATCTTTCACCATGTGGCTTCGTCATCTACGTTTGCTTCTCATTCGCCAAGCTCTTCGGCACGAGAGGCTCCACCACCATCTTCGGTGGCTTCACCAACACGCTTCCGCCAAAACACATTTTTTCAGGAGGGCCCTCGCCAAATAGCTTTGTAAGAGGACCTTCGACGAAACTAAGATGACTTGTCTCACCAACACCTTCACCATCCTACACCAACATAGCCTCCACCATGAAGCTTTGAAGAAGGGTCTTCGGTATGAGGGGCTTCGCCATCATCCTTAACTACTACAAACGATCAAGAGACTTCGTCAATGCCTACAATGTCTCATCCCTGTCGCCAAGCTTGATGGACTACATCAACTCCATTGATAGCAAGGTCCACGACACCTTCATCAACCACTTTGACTCGAGGGACTCATCGACAACTTTGCCCTGAGCATCTATTTCCACTACTTCCACTACGTCGCTTACCCCAAGCGCGACTGAGGACCCAGTCATGAGCACCAGCCAAGAGGGGCTAGGGGAGCACATTGGGCGACCAACCACTCCGGAGCAAGAAGCCTTTTGTACGATGCTCGTGACCAACTATTCGGAGGCCTCACAACAATCTTTGGCCACAACTACTTCAACTACTTCAACTACCCCAACCATGATGACTCGAGAAGATACTAGAGGCGGAGGCCTCAGAGGCGAAGATCTATGCATTGAGGAGGACATGGAGGCAAAGACCTACGCACATGGGTGAAGTGGCTAACCTTGTCATAGAAGCGGTAGAAGTAGCAAAAGCCCGAAGGTGAAGACATTCGGGAGATCGAGGCACTTGGGGCTAGATGCCTCTAGGATAGGAACACATATAGGCTAGAGTTGTGAGTGTGCTCTATTCTCCATACCCTTTTTTCCCTCAGGGTTTTCAGGATGGAGTTTTTACTGAGGCGTGCAAGTGCATGTTGCAAAGGGCAGCCCTCGCAACCAGTTTTCAAGTTGTATTGTGTCTCTTCTTGTATGAAGATGTCGACTAGGTCATGTAGTTCCATTCATAACCTAGTAGCTGAGGGGCTACTATTCATAATCTCTTAATGTCATAATGGGAGGAAGGGGGGCTGGTGGGGTGGGAGACACGAGCTGCGGTGGCGCTAGGACTTGCGACTCCCCTCTTGTTTGATGGTATGGAAACACTGTATGATTGCTTTATATTAGGGCCAAACCACTATTTTGATATTACTTCTCGATGATTGGTGATAGATTAGTAGATAGATAAGAAAAAGAGGCAGTAGTAAAAAAACTCGCCTGCGGGGGTATGATAGCGCTGAACATATTTTTAAGAAGAATGAATAGTAGCAATGATTAACTTTGTCTATTTGTGAAGAGGGGTAAAATGATCATTTCAGTGCAAAACAAATTTTTTATTGTATAGTTCTCATCGTGTAGAACATAGAAGGTGTTATATTACAATTTTTGAGAACTTATATGATTTTATATCTATTTTAATAACAAACAGAGTGCCCTCCATTAAATCTTACAATTTTTGGTGTCCAGCAGCAAAGTCAGATCATTGATAATGTCCAGCATTAAAAAGAGATCATTGTTAGTGTTTGGTAGCAAAATTTCCATAAAAATATTTGTCACAAATATTAAACAAATTGATTTCTCCATTTGTTCTTCGAAGAAATAAAAAAAACTTTGAAAGATTTAGGGATGATAAAAGCCAACAAGTATGAGGTAATCGTGTGGGTCAAACAAAATACTCATCATGTATGTATATGTGTATATATATTTTGATAATAGAGTATATATATATATATATATTATTACATATTTGTGTGTGAGCATGTGGGTGTGTATGTATAGCTTATCAACAAATTTACCTTAACCTCTAGACCTGGTTTACTCGGTCTTGTTTCTTTGTATAGGTTAACCTTTATAACACTCTCATGTATGATCTAAATCCAAAACTGAAGAAACATGGCCAAGCTTTAAAAGTTTTAAAAGTAAGTCTTCGAAATGCATCATTTTTGCCTGTCGTTGATGATACATCATTTCCACTGACTCCACTACCATGTTTTTATTTCTCTATATATAGTTGGCAAAATGCATTGTTTAAATACTAGTATTATTGGAATGCTAAGCGCTAAAAGTATTTTAAAACTATTTAAGAACACATTCGTGAAGACAATTGACTAGAGAGATCACTTCAAGCAAATTGAGTTTTTTGTTATACTTCCTGGTAAGTATTTTGATAAGTGTCTTTCTAATTCATGTAGTGTTATTTAGAAATAACCTCCTAATTTTATTGTGACACAACTTTCTTCTTCTGAAAGATACACACAAAATTCTTGTGTTTTATATCTCCCGGGAAATGAAATTCTTGTGTTTTCTACCTCCCCAGAAATGTTACAACTCATCCACATAACCTCATTACCTTTATGGGATTTCTTTCTATACCTACCCCTTCTATCATCACACACAGAACAAGTGTTTAAAAATTTAACTAGCAAAAAAGAAAAAAGAAACTAAGCATGTTGGGAAAACTATTCCCGAACCGGATTAGAGAAAGACAGTGGAGAGGCAATTAGGGTTTTCTGTCAGAGTCAGAAGGGGAGAGACCCTACCCACTCATGCTCTTGGCATTTATAGAGTCAAGTGGCAATTTACAAGTGACCCCTTGGTGAGGGCAAGATTAACAAACTAATACACTACCCCTATTGGGCCTCTTCTAGGAGGAGTTGGCCCATGTGAATATTGGCTCCCCCAACAGTTGCCCCAGCTACTAGGTTATGATCGGTACTACATGACCTAGTAGATGCCTTCATACAAGAAGAGGCACAATACAACTTGAAAACTAGTTGTGAAGGCTGCCCTTTGCAACTTTCACGTGCATGCCTCACTAAAAAGTCCATCCCAAAAAACCATGCATGAAAAAACGGTATGGAGAAAAGAGAACATGCACAACTCTACCCTATAGGTGTTCCTATTCCTGAGGTGTCTATCTTCAAGTGTCTCGATCTTCTAGATATCTTTGTCTTCGGGCTTTTGCAACTTCTGTTGCTTCTATGACAAGGTTAGCCGGCTTCACTAGTGCACGTAGGTCTTTGCCTCCGAGGCCTCCTCAAAGCGTAGGTCTTTCCCTTCGAGGCCTCCATTCTAGTATGTTCTCAGCGTCCAGGTCTACACCTTCGAGGTCTCCACCTATGGTGTCTTTTAAGCATGCATGTCTTCGTCTCTAGGTCTCCGCATGTGGTGTCTTCTCTATGCGTAGGTCCTTGTTGTGGCCGGGGTAGTCGATGTAGTCAAAGTAGTCGGCCGAAGATTGTTGTGAGGCTTCTGACTCATTGGTTATGAGTATCAAACATGATGTAGGGTCGAGATGGCGGACTAGAGGGGGGGTGAATAGTCTTTTCTAAAACTGTAAACGATCCGGCTAACCGAATCAAATGCGGAATTAAAACTATCGGTCTAGCCAAGACTACACCCCTCTAACTATAACTCTAGCACCTAGCAAAGTATGTCTATTATGCTAACTAAGGTGCCAAGCTAGGAAGCTCACCTAAATAAGTCTAGGTTGCAAGGTCACACAAACCTAAGCAACTAGTACTCTAAGCACACCGGGAGCTCCTACACATACTAGTAAGCAAAGCACAAAGCACCTAAGCTCACTAGCAATGCTCTCTAGCAAGACTACACAAGCCAACTAGAGAGCTCAACTTACTCAGCTACACAAACTAAGCAATGTGACTAACAAAGCTACTCAAGCCAATTAGTCACTCAAGATCTTACTTCTAAGCTACACAAGCTATAAGGTAACTAGGCAAGCCACACAAGCTAAACTAGTTACTAAAGCAACCACTAAACACTAGCACAAGTATGAAATAATAAGTACAAGCTAGTGAATAGAGAAGGCAAACCACTGATTTGTACTACCGGTAGTAGGACCGGTACTACCGGTAGGAGACTGTTACTACCGGTGGCTCGCTGTAGCTCCAGGATCTCAACGTAATGAGCTTTGAATCCGGATCCGAGCTTTTCCCCACACTCCTTGAGGTTGAGGGTGATGATGTTGAACTTTGCTTGGGTTGCTTCCTCACCAATTTGTAGATCGGGCCTTCCCAACCTATGAACTTTGAGGGATAGAGGAAGAACACGAAGAACACAATAGCAAAGGATACTCGAAGCTATCTCCACAACATCAAGCACACGAGACTCACGATTTATACCGAGGTTCGGCAACTCTACACTAGAGTTCCTACTCGTTGTTGAGATGACCGCAAAGGTCGGAGTCTCTTTCACCTCCTTGCCTCTCCCTTCAGGCCTACACAAAGAGTGCCCAAGGTTTTCACTAAGATCGAATGGGGATTACAAACACTTAGATTGCCCTCACAAATGAACAAATCATGGGCAAGCACGAAGAACGCCTAGCCGGCTAGGATTCCAAGAATCCAAGAGCAACAAATGCAAAGCAAACCGACAAGAAGAGGAAATCGAATGCTCAAGTCGTAGATCGATCCTCTCGACTCTCAAATCTCACTTCTCTCTCACAAATCCATCATGGATTGAAGCCTAGGAGCATAGAGGGAGAGAGAGGCACTTGGGACCCTTTTTCTCAGGTGTAGGAGTGGAATAATGGGGGTAGCCACCGCCCCAAGGGAAGGGGAGGCCTATTTATTCCCGCAGCTCCCGACGCACCACCGGTACTACCGGTGTCGCACCGGTACTACCGGTCCAAGAAATCCGACCGTTGGAGCTTCCCGACCGTTGCACAAAGTTAGCCAACTGGTACTACCGGTAGTTTATTTTTCAGCACATCTTCAAAGTACCCTCGCGTGCGAGAAAACCCCTCCGGGAGCTGACCGGTACCACCGGTCTTCACCGGTACTACCCGTGGGAGACCAATAGTACCGGTAGCTCAGCAAAAAAGCCACCGAAGCACTCTTCTAAGAAAATGATTTGCACCGCTTCTCTCAAATGTCTCTAGACTAGTAACTTGAGCACTCTTATCCTCATCAAGATAGTCTACTATGCATCCCTCTTGATAGTACGACTTTTCCTATAACTCAACCCGGTCAAACACTTCTCTAAACCTCTATGACCGGTGAAATGAAATGCTCTAAGTTATACCTTTGCCTTGTGCATTCCATTTCATCTTCTTCTCCAATGTTGATGCAACATACGCACCAACCTATCACAAATGATATGATCCACTCCATATCATCACGTGACCGTGTTGGTTCATCGATCTTGACCTCACTTGCTCTTCACCGTTGCGTTGGTCCATCGGCGCCAAGCATCACTCGCTTGCCCTTCACACTTGCAACCGGTCCATCAAGCCAAGCCTCATCTTGATCTTCTCCACCTTGATCACATGACTCCATGTCATGTACCATGTACAATAAACTCCTTCATCACCAAGTTGAGCACCATCAATATGCACAAGCCATCTCTCCACCATAACTTTATTGGTTGCTCACACTTGTGTACCTAAGGACTAAATCACTTGTGTGTCTCACATTAAAAACATATTAGTCCACCTAAGTTGTCACTCAATTACCAAAATCACACAAGGACCTTTCAATCTCCCCCTTTTTGGTAATTGATGACAACTCTACAAAGATATGGAAATTAAGATCATTTTGGACATTATGCCATTTATCCATCATTTAAGCTCTATACCATGATTTGGATAAATGCCACAAGATCCGACTTGGTAGTGATAGATCCCCCTACATGTGTGCTCACAAAGGTTTGAATTAAGCTTTGCACACAATCATGAATATGACATTGTGGGAGTGCTAGCACTACTAAGTGATGCTAAGGGATATAGGATAAACCTTTGAAGATACTCATTCTAGTTGTACTTTGAAGTCCATCCTTAGCACCATGGTTAGCTAGATAAAAAAACACTAGAAACCCCGTGAGATCAACATTATAAGCACAGTTTCTAGATACCACTTATTAGATTAACTATCTAGCTTACCAACCTATGCATGCTAGTTTATCAAGTCATCATTCAAATCCTATAACTAGCATACACCACACAAGCATGCATATAAAGATAAGACTTATGAAATATGTAAGCAAGCACATGAACATGCACATATCAAATGAAATCAATCAAGTTCATGAGCTTGCTCCCCCTACTTGTGTGCATCTCTTAGTCCAAGACTTTGATCCCTTGGTCTTGTTCCCTTGTCCATGTCCATGTCTCTTTCCCTTAGTGCATGTCCATTCACTAATATATCTTTGTTCACTAATCTCTCCCCCTTTATCATCAATTTCCATAAAAGGTATGCTCATATTGATGCAAAGGTTACACTAGGGTAGATGGTTGATACTTTTTGATAGACACTAACACATTTGTATTAGAATGACTCTTCATGTAAGATCATTGACCATTATACCATTGAGTAGGGCACTCCCCTTTGGTCAAAGCAATTGTCATCCAAAAGAGCTTTGCAAGTAAGAGAACTATGATTTGATAACTTAAAGTTGAGGATCACTTGTTAGCTTGTAGGATATCACTTGTGAGATTACCACTTGTAGAATTATTTGAATTAACCTAATGTGGATCATCACAAGTATGCTAGAACTAGACATCTTTTGCAAGTACCAATAGGAAAGTTGATACTCTTTGAAAGATTAGCATAAGTCTAGATACCATTTGTAGATTACATCTTGATATCCATTTGCATAGTTGTCTTGTGCTTGAACTAGATTCATCTTCATGAGCTTCTATGTTGGACTTGTACTAACATGTATAGCATAAGTTTTCAAGTCCGGTTTAAACCCTCTCTAAGCTTGTTCACACACATTAAGCGGTTATATTATAGAGGTTGTACTTGTCACTCATACAATCCAAGAATAGATCAAGTACTTGGGTTTACTAGCTCATGAACAAACTCATATACTACCACTAGATCACATAACTCAATCAAGCAATAGTGGTAGGATATAAGCATAAAATTCATTTGATTTTCAATGAATGATCACTATATATGACTATATGCACTAAACATGTCCTAAGAAATGGATGTATGCATATGTCAAACAATTTCACCTTTGCTATGTTGGAGTAGAGGATAGTCAATTTTCATCTCCAATTAGCAATGTGAATTCCCATTAAGAACATGGTGAAGACCAATGAATATCACTTGGAATGTTAATCTTCACCCATATGTTTTGAGTCCCACTAATGATCAAGTGCACTTTCTTGTTGCGGTTGACTTGCTTCTTTCTTGATCTTTGCTTGCATGAGAGATTACCACTTTGTAGAAGATAATACTACTTGAATATCATGATACATATGTAGGATAAATTCATAAATCTCTCTCTTTTAGGTGTTGCTTGCTTCTTTCTTGATCTTTGCTTGCATGAGAGATTACCACTTTGTAGAAGATAATACTACTTGAATATCATGATACATATGTAGGATAAATTCATAAATCTCTCTCTTTTAGGTGTTGCTTGCTTCTTTCTTGATCTTTGCTTGCATGAGAGATTACCACTTTGTAGAAGATAATACTACTTGAATATCATGATACATATGTAGGATAAATTCATAAATCTCTCTCTTTTAGGTGTTGCTTGCTTTTGTTTTGATCAATCCTTTTGATAGCTTTCAACTAAGCATCTCCACATGATTCCTAGATCACCACTTCCACGTTAGCCTTCCAAGTAACCTTGGTTCACCTACAAAAGGCGGCAAGCCCCTACAAAAGGGAGAAGTGACCTCTCTCCAAGAATCACCCTTGACACTCAATTGAAATGACTTTGTTTAATTGATCTTCATCTTGAGCACTAAACATGTGTCAAATACACTCCACAATCAAATGTACTTGTACTAAATTCTAGCATAGGTACCTCAATCACTTATAAGCATGATTCCAACTTGAGGACCTTTCAATTTGAGTGACTCTAAATCAATCCAATGTTTGTCACTTTTCTGGCAGATTTTGTACTCTCCAAAGAATATATCATATCTCACAAAGTACATATCCAATGACCTTGAATTTTGGTGGAGATGTGCTTGACTGAGTCATCTAGCAGCCATAAAAATTTGAGCTTCATTGGACTACTAGATTGCTACCAGATTTCACATCTTTCCACCTAGGTACATGCTGAAAACTGCTGCACATGTGTTGACAAGATCCACTCCACAACGAAGTATCCCTTATCCAATACCCATGAAATTTAAATAGCAACTAATACCACAAGTGTAGATCATGCACACCAAATTTCAAGCCAATCCAAGTAGATTTGAACTCTCAAACATGGCTATGATCACAGCTAGCTCAGATTTTGAAAGATTGACAAGAGTTGACAAATTGAGCTATGCTTCTTCAAATTGAACCAAATTTGAATCCAACTTGTTTGAACACTCTTACAAGACATATATACATTCAATCCTCTTATTAAAAGTAGTCTCATGATCATATTCATTCAAATCAACTCAAACTTGATCACTAAGCATTTTAATCCATTCAAACATCTTATAGCAAGCAACTAGTGCACATATATATCCAATTCAAGCAACTCATATGCACTATGTGGATATCCAATTCAAATATCTTATACACACCCAAATGAACTTGATCAACAAGAAATTTACCTTATTTAGACCATGATCAATCCATTAGCAAGCTTCAACTTGGATAATTGCTAGCCTTCAAATAATACAATTACCCACCACAACTTGATCACGCACTTGTATGTTGTAGCATTTGGACTTCATCTTTTGACTTGGCATTGGGATAAGGATAGCACTAAGCTTCATTACTTGACTCAATCATAAGATGAACAATATGCAATCAATTGAATCAAGTCTCCAATGCACATGGTACCTACACACATTCATCCACTTGTTGATGGTACCCAAACTAGTTTGGGTCCTCTCAAGTTAGGTGTAACATACTTAAGCAATGTGTTGACACAAAAAGCGTCAGATCTGTGAACACCTCGGGCTATTACCCAAAGCTCGATGTCGAGGGCGTGCCAGTCGATTTGACCAATCAATCGACAAGGATGATAACTAGAACAAACTGAACGAGACGACAGCGATGCGCCCGGACGTCAAGGCTCAGATTGATCAGGGGTAACTAGAGCAGAGCTAGACGAGGCAAACAACGATGCGCCCGGATTGCCAAAGCCTAGAGGTACTCCCACGCGGAACTAGCAAGGATTTGACGGAGATCAAGGTGATGCAGCCCGTCGAAAGCTTGAAGAACTCGTTGATAGCTATAACTAATGCATAAGAAAGGGTAAATTGCGATAAAAGTAGGATAAAAAGTAGAATTGATTTGTTTTTGAATTGGATTGATTGTTTATTCCATAGCCCTTGGGCACATATTATACTCCCGCATGGAGAGTTGTACAATGACACGGCACATATCCTTCCTAAAACAAACTCCTACTTTAAAAGAAACTGACTCGCGCAGGAGCCGGATAACAATATTTATTTTCTAAACAAACACACCTATTTTAAAGGAAAATAAATGACTCATGCAAGAGTCGAACTCAAACTACTATAATAATACCGGTATAAAACACCAGTTTCCTTGTCCTTTCCTTTCGATGGAAACTTTCCATCGGCAGATTCCTTTAATCCGCACCTTCCTTCTTCGGCCACTTGTAATCCTCCGCTGCTGCCAAGTGCTAAGTCACGCCCATCGGCATCGGCAATGCTAAGTTACGCCCATCGACATAATACTTTCCCGATCGGCAATTGGCAGCATCTCTTCGTCGGCAATCGGCAATGAGCCCTTATCGGCAATCAGTAACGAGCCTTTATCGGCAATTGGCAAGGCCCTTTTATCGGCAATCGGCAATAGCAGCTCATCGGCAATCGGCAAGACCACCAATTAACCTTTGTCGGCAAAGATCACCCAGCCTCCATCGGCAACACACTTGGCCTTTTGCAGCATTCTTCCATCGGCAATATTGGCTCATACTTTACCGATGCCGATGGAGAACGGTCATTGACCAGTCAAGCTTCAACCCATTTGATACGTGTCGAAAAACGGTGTCAACACAATGCCTTAGTATGAATAGCGGGATGTTTTTCAATAGCAACCATAGAGGTACCACTACCATCCTTTCTAAGCATATGATCATTATCAATTGAAATGAGCTTAGAAGGCATACCTAGGGGACATGAATTAGCCATGTGTCCCCTTTCCCGACATGAGTAGCACACTCTCTTTGCTTGAGCCTTTTCTTCCTTGCTCATGTTGTGCTTCTCATTGTCTTGTCTCTTCTCTTTTGCTTGAATCTTCATCTCAAGCTTGGTAGGACACTTCGAGGCAAAGTGTCCCATATGTTCACACTTGAAGCACTTGATGTGAGCCAAATGATTCTTCTCTTGATCTTTGCTCATCATCATCTTATTGGCATCATGGATAGGAGTTGGATGCCTTGCTCTAGCTTTGCCACCTCTTCTTGTCTTCTTCTTTGTCATCCCCAAATCACCATCTTAATGGTTGATCTTGTATTGCACTTGGGGCTTAACTAGTGGCTTAGCTTGAGCATTCTTGGTTGAACAAGCATTTGCAAGATGTCCCATTCCATGGTAATTGAAGCACATGAAATGAGATAACTTCTTTTGTTCTTGCTTCTTATCTTTCTTGCCCTTGCTCTTGTGGAAACCAATTCCACTCTTGTCACCATGTCTTCTTTGATTGTTCATCATGTGATCAAAGGTGACTTTGGAAGTGTAACACCTCTCTAGCTTGTTGCTCATATTCTTCAATTCACTTTTAAGCTCATTGTTCTCCTTCAAAAGGTTAGTCGCACAATACATAGAAGTAGAACGAGCATCTATATTTGAAGAACATGACATATTAAGAAAATCATCACAAGAGGTGGATACATTCTTCTTTCCTACATCACAAGGGTTAGCAACAACATGTAATTGATCATTTGACCCAAGTGATGAGCTCTCTTAATTTTTAAGATTTAGCAATTCATTAATTAGAGAGCCATGTTTGTGAACTAAATCTTCATGAGATAAATGGAGTTGCTCATGATCCAATTTTAGTTCATCATGTGAAGATTTAAGAACATCAAGTAAGTGCTTATGTTCTTCACATGAGGTCTTTAGAAGAGAGTTTTCATCTTTTAGTTTCTTAGTTTTGTTCAACTCACTTTCTAAAGCTTTGGAGAGTTTACACACAAGCTCAAAGTTAGGGTTATCACAATCTACAATCATATTGCCAATTGATACCTTGGTGTCACCATGTGACATGTAGCAATGTGATGAAGTAGAAGAGCTTGTGGAGGCATCGCTCTCATAGCCCGAGCATGCATCATCGTCATCATCATCAAGTGTGCTTAGAGTAGCATCAACAATTGCAACACTTGATGTTGGGCCTTCATCATTCTTGTCAAGTGATCTTGAGGTAGATAGATCATCTTCATCATCACTTGACCATGAGGTGGAGCAATCTTCCACAACCACCAAGTTGTGGTCATGCTCAACATCCTCATGTGCCACCAACTTGGACACATCTTCATCATTGTTTGGAACCTTCTCATATTTTTCAATGAGGTAGGTCCAAATCTCATGAGCGCTCTCCATGTCCATAATCTCACCAAAGATGTTATCTTTCATAGAATGGTAGAGAATGTTAGTAGCTTGGCAATCGAGATGTAGGCACTTCTTTTGTGCTTGAGTTGCATCCTCTCTCTCTCAATTGCACAAGAGAGTCCCACATCTATGATCCACCACATTTGGGGAGAAATAAACTTGTAATTATTTTCCATCCAATTTCTCTACCGTGCAAAGTGTGTGCCATCAAAAATGTGTGGACACTCAACATCTAGCCCATAAGCCGCCATCCTCTCGGGTCGGTAAAGACCACAAATGAGAGACCAAGCTCTGATACCACTTGTAGGGTCGAGATGGCGGACTAGAGGGGGGGTGAATAGTTTTTTCTAAAACTTTAAACGATCCGGCTAACCGAATCAAATGCGGAATTAAAACTATCGGTCTAGCCAAGACTACACCCCTCTAACTATAACTCTAGCACCTAGCAAAGTATGTTTATTATGCTAACTAAGGTGCCAAGCTAGGAAGCTCACCTAAATAAGTCTAGGTTGCAAGGTCACACAAACCTAAGCAACTAGTACTCTAAGCACACCGGGAGCTCCTACACAAACTAGCAAGCAAAGCACAAAGCACCTAAGCTCACTAGCAATGCTCTCTAGCAAGACTACACAAGCCAACTAGAGAGCTCAACTTACTTAGCTACACAAACTAAGCAATGTGACTAACAAAGCTACTCAAGCCAATTAGTCACTCAAGATCTTACTTCTAAGCTACACAAGCTAGAAGGTAACTAGGCAAGCCACACAAGCTAAACTAGTTACTAAAGCAACCACTAAACACTAGCACAAGTATGAAATAATAAGTACAAGCTAGTGAATAGAGAAGGCAAACCACTGATTTGTACTACCGGTAGTAGGACCGGTACTACCGGTAGGAGACCGTTACTACCGGTGGCTCGCTGTAGCTCCGGGATCTCAATGTAATGAACTTTGAATCCGAATCCGAGCTTTTCCCCACACTCCTTGAGGTGGAGGGTGATGATGTTGAACTTTGCTTGGGTTGCTTCCTCACCAATTTGTAGATCGGGCCTTCCCAACCTATGAACTTTGAGGGAGAGAGGAAGAACAAGAAGAACACAATAGCAAAGGATAGTCGAAGCTATCTCCACAACATCAAGCACACGAGACTCACGAGTTATATCGAGGTTCGGCAACTCTACACTAGAGTTCCTACTCCTCGTTGTTGAGGTGACCGCAAAGGTCGGAGTCTCTTTCACCTCCTTGCCTCTCCCTTCAGGCCCACACAAAGAGTGCCCAAGGTTTTCACTAAGATCGAATGGGGATTACAAACACTTCGATTGCCCTCACAAATGAACAAATCATGGGCAAGCACGAAGAACGCCTAGCCGGCTAGGATTCCAAGAATCCAAGAGCAACAAATGCAAAGCAAACCGGCAAGAAGAGGAAATCGAATGCTCAAGTCGTAGATCGATCCTCTCCACTCTCAAATCTCACTTCTCTCTCACAAATCTACCATGGATTGAAGCCTAGGAGCATAGAGGGAGAGAGAGGCACTTGGGACCCTTTTTCTCAGGTGTAGGAGTGGAATAATGGGGTAGCCACCGCCCCAAGGGAAGGGGCGGCCTATTTATTCCCGCAGCTCCCGATGCACCACCGGTACTACCAGTGTCCCACCGGTACTACCGGTCCAAGGAATCCGACCGTTGGAGCTTCCCGACCGTTGCACAAAGTTAGCCAACCGGTACTACCGGTGGCTCACCGGTACTACCGGTAGTTCATTTTTCAGCACATCTTCAAAGTGCCCTCACGTGCGAGAAAACCCCTTCGGGAGCTGACCGGTACCACCGGTCTTCACCGGCACTACCTGTGGGAGACCAGTAGTACCGGTGGCTCAGCAAAATAGCCACCGAAGCACTCTTCTAAGAAAACAATTTGCACCGCTTCTCTCAAATGTCTCTAGACTAGTAACTTGAGCACTCTTATCCTCATCAAGCTAGTCTACTATGCATCCCTCTTGATAGTACGGCCTTTCCTATAACTCAACCCGTCAAACACTTCTCTAAACCTCTATGACCGGTGAAATGAAATGCTCTAAGTTATACCTTTGCCTTGTGCATTCCATTTCATCTTCTTCTCCAATGTTGATGCAACATACCCACCAACCTATCACAAATGATATGATCCACTCCATATCATCACGTGACTATGTTGGTTCATCGATCTTGACCTCACTTGCTCTTCACCGTTGCGTTGGTCCATCGGCGCCAAGCATCACTCGCTTGCCCTTCACACTTGCAACCGGTCCATCAAGCCAAGCCTCATCTTGATCTTCTCCACCTTGATCACATGACTCCATGTCATGTACCATGTACAATAAACTCCTTCATCACCAAGTTGAGCACCATCAATATGCACAAGCCATCTCAACACCATGACTTTATTGGTTGCTCACACTTGTGTACCTAAGGACTAAATCACCTATGTGTCTCACATTAAACACATATTAGTCCACCTAAGTTGTCACTCAATTACCAAAATCACACAAGGACCTTTCACATGAGACTTCTCGCTCTGGAGTGGCTGGTCCTTGAGTGTGCTCCAGTATCCCTCTTGGATGGTGATCATGATCGGGTCCTCATCTACGCTTGGTGCATTCGATGTAGTTGTAGTAGTGGAACTAGGTGTTCAGGGTGAAGTTGTCGATGAGCCTCCCGAGTCAAAGTGCTCGACGAGGCTGTGGTGGAGCTTGCTGTCGATGGAGTTGACGTAGCCCATCAAGCATGTCAACAGGGATGAGCCATTTTAGGCATTGATGCCAAAGGTTTTGACAGGGTCTCTTGATCTGTTGTAGTGGTCGAGGATGGTGTCAAAGCCCCTCTCGTCAAAGATCCTCCTACAAAGCTACTTGGTGGAGGCAATGCTGATGTAGACGATGAAGGTGTTGGTGAAGCAAGTCATATCAGTTTTACCGAAGGCTCTCCTACAAAGTTGTTTGGCGAAGGCCCTCCTAAAAGCATGTATTTTGGTGGAGGCAATGTTGGTGAATTCATCGAAGATGGTGGTTGAGCCTCTCATGCCAAAGAGCTTGGTGAAGGTGAAGCCAATGTAGACGTCGACACCACATGGTGGGAGATGGAGATGTCGCGTGAAAATGCACCTGAGTTGATAAAGTGCACTTTTAGGGACTTAGGTTGAGTGGCATAGCCTCATCGAATATTGACTTGTTGGCAAGTCTTTTGACACTCAAAAGGACACTGTCTTTCTACTTACTACAAAAAATGGTTAGTCATTTATATGGTATGCAAGGGTTGCACAAAGGCCATAGCTTCATGACCTAGTGCCCTATGTAGGTTTGGGACTTCTTCCATGATTTTGATCCATAGAGTCTTGGTGCTTATGTATTTTCGGGACTCTTCAAGGTGGCCTAGGCCATGCGGTGCAATGTACTTATGTAATGCATATATGTATGTGATGATGCAAGTGGAAGCATTTGCATTAAAATATCAAAGGGGGTAAACATATGATGAACACTACAAATAATAGTTGAGCTTAAAAAAGAGATAAGTACTACATAAGGAGAATAATGTCCACAAATGAAAAGGTTATAGTTTAAGATGGCTAGTGAAGGCATGCCAATTAGGAATCCGCATGATTAGTTTTAAGCAAAGGTTGATTAAGATAAGATTAGGAGGATCCATATTATAAAATACTATAAATGAAAAAGTGGACAATACAACCTGCAAAAAATAGGAGAAGTGTTAGTGTCAGAGGGTTCGAAGGTTGGGCAGATACCAAAAGGGGGATTGTTGATGGAGTCTGAATGTTGGTGAGGTCTGTTGGTTCACGAAGTCTGCTGAATGACGAAAGTTGTTGTCTAACAAATACCAATAGCTGACTAAGGTTGTTGACTACCTGAAAGCATCTAGGCCCCTAGGTTTCGATGATTAACGATAATGCGATATTATTATGACTAATATGTATTTTAAAGAGGCAATTATTGTGTTAGGTCATAATAATGGATGTTCATGGGCGATCAAATGATATATGTCACCCCTATGGTATTTGTTTCAGTTTTCAAAGGGATTGGAGACAAGCGCGAAGCATAGACTAGGCTCAAGTGTCGTTTGGTGTTGGAGAGACACTTGAGGTAGTTCTAGGGCTTGTTATTTCCTTTGGTCATACTATTAAGGGGGGCATGATCTAGTAGATTCACCTTAGAGAGGCTAATGATGTAGGTGTGGTGCACACTTCTCAAAACTAGCTCTAAGTTGGTCCTACACAACCCTTGTGATGAGTAGAGCAACTCCCATTCACAAAGTTTTTGAATATGAGATGTTTGGGAGCCTCAAAAGAGGTCCGGACAGTTGGCCCTTCAGCATCCGAACTAATGTCGAATTGTCTGGACGCCTAGGGTTTGCTCTGAGGAGAAATAGTGTGTCCGGACAGTTATTATGAGCGTCCGGACTATAGTTGAGACTGTCCAGAGTAACACAGAGAGTTCCAGTAAGGGTTTAATGCCTCCAGATAATGTCCAGACGAGGGGTCCGGACTAATGTGAATTGTTCGGACAATTATAGTAAGGTTTGGAACCCAAGTTTTGCCTCGCGTCCGGAGCAAGGGTCTAGACTAATGTGGATTGTCCGTACGGCCTGGAAACAGTTGAGCGTTGGGAAGTCTGTGAGGTCCGGACAAGTGGACTTTGGTTCGGTTGACCTGCAATTGTCAGGTCTTGACTGTCACAGAAAGAAGTTTTTTCCTAATGGCTAGTTGGTTTGGTAGGGGTATTTATACTCCAACTCGTCCAACTAGTAACTCTTGCCACGTTGATCAACTAAAATCACTTGAGAGTGAACTTGAGAGAGCAAGAGGCTAGTGAGTGCATTGAGATTTGAGAATCTAAGTGTAGAACCTCACTAGTGAGCCATTGATAGCAAGTGTACATCCACCTCCCTCATTAGGCTAGATTTGGTCAAGTAAGAGCATTGTGCTTGTTACTCTTGGTGATCGACATCACCTAGACGGCTTGGTGGCAATTGGAGGCTTGGTGATCATCTGGAGAGCTTGTGGATGACCCATCCTCGCTTGTGATCAGTTGTGGGCAATTCACTGAGCTAGAGTGGCGAAGAATCAACCCAGAGAGAGCACTTAGTCTTTGCGTGAACTAATTAAGGGGGACGGGATAAACTACGAGATGGCGCCCATTTCTATTGTTCCATTTCTTTGGAGGATCCTTGATTGATGTTGTGATTTCCTTGTTATGACACCATTAGTTCCATGTTGTGTCAATCTGGGGCATCAATTTCTTAGCCTAGCTAGGAATATGAACCTAGCTATTAGTTCCATGACATATATATATATAGTTCTGAATAGTTGTATTCCAAAAAATTCATTGAATCATTGCTTGCTAAATTTCTGTGTTGTGTGCTCATGGAAACCTTTTACTAGTTGTGTATTTTGATGATGCGTACTAGTTGTGTATTCTGATACACCCTTGCTAGGAGAAGATGGCATAACTCAAGTGAAAGAAAGGTCTTTTTCAAGATAGCACAAGCTAAGCTGACAACTGAGACCAGTGAATACTACGACGATCTCGATGATGATGAGGAATGGGATTTGAATGATGATGACTCTGCGAAGGAACTTAGCTCTACTGATGATGAGGAGAATAGCGACGAGATGGACACCGGGCCCGACGACCAAGAACTTCTAAAAGAGCTCTCCATGATCTTAAAGGCTTAAGCTTAATTAACAAAGCTTCAAGACACGTACAACGAACTCAAAGACAAACAAATCAAGGTACAACAGCCTAGCTAGAGACGTTATGTTGGTGGTTCGTGGGCAAGCAGCCTGTCTGCCGGAACAACCCATTTGTGCTTGCAATAAATCGTCTTACCTATGTTAATTTTTAGCGGCGAATTGAAACGCTATGTTGTGAACGGTTTGGATGTTGTTTGACTAGACCTGGGTGTTCAGTTCACTCACTGCGGGTTTTGGTAAACAAAAATGGGGTGGTTTGCACTTTCGTTGTTGTGAAGTAATGAAATTCGGTTTGTCTTGGTGGAAAAAAAGGTACAATGGGGACGTGCTGGTGCTCTTTGCTGGTGACAAGTTAGTCCAACATATTTTTTTATAAAAGGGGAGACCCTCGCTTTTGTATTATCAAAAGAAACAATTTAACACATAGCAGTTCAACCTCCCAAATCACGACATTAAGCCATTGTTTGTGTCATAAACCATACGACTCCCAACATTAAAGGGTACATCAGGCCGAGCAAAAGCTACACTGGTTAAAACTGAAGGATGAACATCCAATGGCCCTGGCCCTGATGATAAGCTTGTCTCGTCCAACATCCTCCATTGCAGTTGAAGTGGCAAGCTTGTCTTGCTCTCGAGTCGACTTGTGAAGTCCTCCACTTGCAAAGCAATGTCCTGGTTGAGCAGCGGCACCCATCTTCTCATCATCCTTACAATCCGCGGCATCCCACTTCTCATCCTTGTCGATACAACACCCTGAAAGTACATTTCATTTCTCAATTTCCACATTGACCAAAGAACTGCTAAAGAAATGATATTAGGAAGCTTATGCCGTTTATTAGCAACCCAAAATCGAGCAATCGATTCAAAGTCATCACCCAGATCTTGATCAATTAGATCAACAATAGTCAACCAAACATTTTTACTCACACAACACCCAAAGAAGAGGTGTGGAATAGATTCATTTTTAGTACAAAACATGCAAGAAGGATCACTAACATCCTTTCTCTTGGCTAAGTTATCCCTTGTTAGCAGTCTGTTATTGGACAAAAGCCAAAGGAAGAATTGTACCCTTGGAGGAATAGCAACTTGCCAAACTGAGGTCACAAATCTATGTGTGACTCCCCTGGTTAATCGCAACATAAAGAGACTAAACTGAGTATTTTCCTGATGAGTTAAAATGGCATAGGATCTGATCTTCCTCTTTAGAGAGAGAAGTTGATTCTATCAGACTGCATAGATCCTCCCAAAGGTTCATGATATTAGGTCGCACACTCCTTAAGGTTAGCATAAGATTCTCACCATCCCAGACATCATGAATTGTTTTACCCTGTTGTTCATTGATAATGTAAAGAGGCCAGAAAACTATAGCTAAGCTAGTGATTTTTCTACCATTACCAACCACCCATTTAATGCACATATGAGCTGCTTGAGTTGCCCAGAGTACTCCTTTCCAAAAAGGAGATGCTCCCACAGTTGGGCAACACAAGACAATAGGTTCCTCAATTTTGTATTTAAAAATCTACAATATTTTTCCAGATAGCATTGGATCCACGAAGCTAGTAAAGCTAAATTTAAAGTTCTCAAATCTAGAATTCCTAAGCCACCAACTTCTTTTTTCTGTGATATCAAATGTCAATTAACTAGATGATACTTATGTTGATCCACACTATCATTCCATAAGAAGTGCCCCATCTGAGAATTGATCATATCAATAGCTCGGCTTGGGAATTTGATTACAGAAAGCAAGTAAATGGGGATGCTTGCTAAACATGCTTTAGAAGTAAGCCTCCCTGCATAGGACAGAAGCCTCCCTTTCCAACCAGCAATACGTTTAATGATTTTATCAATAATAGGTTGTAAATCCTGTCTTCTAAGCTTGGTGTAATGAAGGGGGACACCTAAATATTTTATAGGGAACTCACTCTTCTTACAACAGAAAATGTTTGCAAAGCAATTTGTACTATCATCATCCAAACCAATAGTTAAAAGATCACTTTTATCATAGTTAATCTTCATTCCTGATATTTGTTCAAAGCAAACCAACAACCATTTTAAAGTACTTGCTTTCTCAAGATTGTTTCTAAAAAAAGAAGTGTATCGTCAGCATACTGTAAACTAATCACACCTCCATCTATAACTTGTGGAAGAATCTCAGTGATTAAATTTTGATTTGCAGCTTTCATAAGCATCCTAGAAAAAACATCAACAACCAAATTCTAATGCATAAGGAGCCTCCTTTAACCACTTGTCTAATCCAACCAATCCATTTACCTCCAAAACCTCTCGATTTGAGCATGTCCTCAACGAAGCTCCAGCTAACCCTATCATAAGCCTTTTCATAGTCAAGCTTAAGCATGACTCCATTTTCCTTATTCCTAAACACTTCATGAATAACTTCATGGGCAACAACAACACTTTCCAGAATATACCATCCTTTTATAAAGGTTGTTTGATTTGAGGCTATCAACCTATCAGCCACTCCCACCAATCTATTATTAAGCATTATTTTAGCAAAAATCTTAAAGCTACAGTTGAGTATAATAAGCTAATAGGCCTAATTTTCTTCAGAGTTTTGGCTTCAGGTTCCTTAGGTATTATAGTGATTATTGCATAGTTTAACATTTCTAAACTTAACTGACCTTTAACAAAGTTGTTAACTAGTAAGAGCATCTCCAATAACTTGGAAAAATTGACTTGTCAAATCTTATGATTTGACAAGTTGCTAAATTATTTAGCAAGTGAAAAAAAATCATCTCTTCAATAATTTACTATTCCAACTCTTCAAACTTGAAAAAAAGAAGGCACACCAGCTAGTAATCCGTCTCAGCGTGACGGCGAGGCGAGCCCGTGACGGGGAGCACGGCCGGCTCGTGACGGCAAAGCGTGAAGAAGGTATACAAAATATCGTATGTCCATCCAAATGAAAAAATGTACGAAAGAAAAAAAATAAATAAAAAAAAGAAAAACAGCATCGAAAGAAGAAAAGGAAAAGAAAAGAAAGAAAAAGGAAAGAAAACGAAACGAACGCGCGGAGAAAAAGCAGCACCAAAAAAAGAAAAGGAAAAAGAAAGAAAGAAAAGGAAGCTATGTATGCGGAGAAAAAGCAGCATCAAAAAAATAAAAGGAAAAAAAGAAAGAAAAGGAAAGAAAATGAAACGATCGGCGAGGCGCGGCTACCTACGGCGATAGCAACCGAGCCCTGCGCGCCTATTCTTCCGCGCGCGACACCCTTCGATAGCAAGTTTGGATAAATACAAAACTATTTTAAGGAGTTGTTGGAGAAGAAATTTTATGATTTTACCAAAGTTACAGAAATACCAACCTGTTTTAAGGAGTTGTTGGAGATGCTCTAACAACGTAACAACAGATTCTTTTTAATCACCTCCCAAAAGTAAATCGATACATCCACCAAAGCAAATCGATAACAAAGCATGCATGTACCACAGAGGTAGTAGTAGTCTATATATTATGCAGTAACTCTTTTATTTTCTTTTCCTGTTTTCTCAAACATTTGTAAATAATACCCAAACTTTGCTTCCTACGTACTAAAAAGAATATTGCCGAATGGGGCAAAATGCAAGATTTTTAAAATGCTACCAAAAATGCCGCTCGGAAGAAAAAAAGAAACTCTCATCTACAATTATTATCTAACTTGAAGTAAAAAGAATTGACTGAATGCACAAACTGAAGCTTATGGTCCTAGCTGTGTATATGAATGCACCAAGCAAACTAAAGACCGGAACCTAGCTAGCTAGGAATGTGTAGGGTGATCATCGCCGTTTCGATCGCCATGGCCATGCTGTGTTGGCAGATCATCGTCGACATAGCCACCACTGCCGCTTGGCACCTTTGCAAATCTGCCTTTGACTCGGTTTCGTGTGTCTGCTCGTACCTTCCGGGATAGATACATGATCTGCTTGCCAAATCTGCAAATGCAAATGTCACAAGCCTCTGTGTTTGCAGCAAACATTTCATATATATAGACCGAACTAAAAAAATTATCTAGTGGAACAACCAAGATAAACCAGTGTAACAGTGACAAATTGATTGCTAGAATTATCAAAATAGACACCACATTATGACAATGCATTTTTCACTACTACTAGAACAACCAAATCATAAGACTGAATAATGAATTCTGAACCAATACAAAACATGCATGCCTCATGACAATTCAAAAGTACCAAAACAGGAAAGCTGCATTGTGAGACATATAGATAGATAAATAATAGAGAATTGTGAGATAAAAAGGAGAAACACGTACCTCCTGTTCTTCTTCTTGTCCTTGTACCTCTGCTTAGCCTCCTCCCTCTTCTCCTGCATTTTGGTTCTTGCCTCCATGTCTTGGCTTGATCCTTGCACCGTCACCAAAGACGCCGCCTGCTGCTGCTGCTGCAGAGTCGTGTCCTGGTCTTGGTGGAGGACAGCCGTGCTGCCTAGCGCCGCCCGCGCCAAATGATGCTCCTCATCAATACCCAAGTGCCTGCTTGGGAACTCGTCTGGCGGCCACATCGGCAAACCGCTGTTGAAGAATTTGCATTGAGGAGGAGGAAGCCAATCCCCGTTTAGCGTCTTGCCTTGTTGAAGAGGAAGTTGTTGATCATGAGCAAGCAGATCCAGCTGCTGGTACATCATGCTGGTGTCCGTGTTTGCAGCAGTGCTCATCACTGAACTGCTGAGCCGGAAAGCTGCATTGTTGCCGGCAAGATAAGATTCCATAGCATGATCAGTAGAAGGTTGGGTTACAGTTTCCGAAGAATATGATGGTGATGGGTATAACGTCCAGGGATCATCATAAACCGACGACGACGACCACCACGCCGTCTCTGGCTACAGTACCGAATAGTTGGATGAGTAGCTATGCACCAGCAGGAATTTGAACGACTCATGAAACATTACATTACATACTACGTACATATAGCATGGCCTATTTGCCACAGCTCCAGTTACAAGATTCTAAATGAAACTACTGTCCCATATAGCATCTACAAGAGTTTCCAAAACCCACTCTCAATCTTGATTTATTGGCAAGATTGAGAGAAAAAAAAAACTCCTTGTCTCAACTTCTATTCTTTCCGCACTTGGAAAAAACAATCAAATCGCATGGAAATATATGTGCGCGTATCGATTGGCTGATATGGAGGTGGAAAAATATAGATGCAGCAAGGACACGATTTCCAATGCAAATGTACGAGAAAGAAAAAAGGTACAAAAGTAGTTAGATTGATTTAGAAATGGTGTGGGATTCCTGATGCAAAAATTTATTCTATCTTTTATGACCGAGATTTTCAAAACAGTCTGAGGAACCCAACAAATGTACTTCCAACTTTTTTTAGTCTCTTATAAGAATTCATTGATTTACCTATTAGTTTTTTTAGAAACTCTTGGAGACTCTTTGCCTCAGAAAAAACCAACTCTTAGAATCACCCTATTCAAACCATCTTAGAGTTTTGACCAATTTTATTAAAAGAAAAGAGTAACAGCCTCTATGGCACCAATTAAGTATTATAATGAGAATGTATTTCATTGTGTATTTAGGCTTTAGTGTACTAATTTGTCAGTGTAAATATTGGTAGTATTTTCTATAAATTTTGTCAAACTTAAATAATTTGACTTAAAACAACTTGATTTGTTTTGATTTGGATCAGACCTAGCCAGAGGTTGAAATTTCACATTAGCTTATCATCCAAACTCCAATTCTCCTTGAATCTTGAAGCTGAAGAATGAAGATGTACCACATATAGACCTACTAGTACAAGAATTTAGGTGATCTCTGTAATGACAATTAATGATTATATTAAAAGAGAAGTGCACACTGAACATAACCTAAACGGTGAAAACAAACAACGACGATAACAACAATAGCTGATCAATGACGATGATACTGAAACACTGAATATATAATTCGGGAGCATTTGGCTATATATGCATACCTCGACAGTGAGGTAGTTTGCCAGGGGCGCATTCAAGCTCCAGTCATCGAGTAGTCCACCAGCACCAGCTGGGTCTTCCGGGAGGCTGTTGTACAAGTCGGAGTAGTCTTGTGTGAAGAGACCAGCGGCATCTCCTTCGCCACCGCCGCCGATCGGTAAGGCCGCCGCCTGCCCAGTCGCCGGCCACTGCCTGCTTTTGAAAGTTGCCTCCGGTTTCGATGAGACTGCTTGATGGCAACTAGTAGTACGCAGCAAAGGTAAAAGAGACAAACTTGCAGCGAAGATCTCTGGTGCCTAGGCAGTGATCCAACCACAAGGGAAGGAGAAATAAAACACATGAAAAACACATGTGTCAGTTGCATCTCAACTTTTTTATTGGCGCTTATATAGTTGCATCTCAATTGACCTGGCCCTTTGTTCAAATCAAGGCTTTCTGTTTGAGATCAGATCCCAAAATGCTATTATTAGTTCAGTCATCAAACTAAACAACTAGATAAAAAACATATAAATCAGATGAGTATCAGACTAGCAAATGCAAGCAGCATGTATGTAGAGAATACCTCATTGATCATAGTGTGTTCGTCATTCCAAGATATGATAGTGTGTTCGTCATTCCAAGATCTGCTGTGCAGTTCGTCCTCCCCAGATCTTCTGGTGCTGCTACCATACAGTTCGACATTGACGAGGCCGGCGACCCACGTGTCCGGAGGGTTGTCCTGCGGTGGCGTTGGCGGCACCTCGACGGGCGGGGTGTCAATGCAAAGGATGCTCGCAATTTCGACAGGGTCCGGGAACCCGGTGTAGGAGGACGTCGGGCTGCGGTCATGGCGCTCGGCGTCACAGCCGGCTGCGAGAGCGCAGTTCTCGCAGAGGGAGGCTCGGTGGACGGCGCAGCGCGCGGTGGCGGCGGCGGCGTGGCACCCGTCGCAGAGCGGGGCGCGCTCGTGGGCGCGCAAGGTGGCGGCGTGAACAGGGACGTCACAGATGAGACACAGGCGCGAGCCGTGCTGGGCGCAGTGGAGCAGCGCGCGCTGCGCGGCGCAGTAGTCGCAGGGAACACCGCCACCGCCGCCGTCTGGGAGCATGGTGGTGGCCACCATAGGAGGAGGAGCGTCGTCGTCCCGAGAGGACGTACATGGTGCGCCGCCGGCCGGCTGGCCGGCGGCGAGGGTGGAGTTGGACGAGGGGTCTCTCGTCACAGAACGGTGGTGGCGATCGGTCGAGGGGGTTGGTTATGGTGCCTTCGTAAACGCGTAGCGGCGGCACGAGCACGACTCGACTCGATGCTGGTTAGATTCAAGTGTGCGTCTTATCTAGGAAGTATTATTATCCGTCGGCGGCCACCGCCATAACGCATGTCCCGCAAATAGAGAAGGCTGCGGCGTATTCGGTCAATCGTGAGCTGTCTGCTCCCTCCGTCCTGAAAGATCGTGTTGGTCAAACTTTGTTAACTTTAATTAATTTTATTAAAAAAAATTAGAAATTAAAATAAATATTATATGAAAAATACTAGGAATAGAAATTTTGTTAAAAAAAATACACTTCAACAGTTTTTCTAAATGGTAATGTAAATATAGCTATCTTTTATTTTAGGTTTTTCGTTAGTCAAATATAGAAGACGAAAATGACTCTCTAGATTGCG
Organism: Microstegium vimineum; assembly: GCA_022036555.1. Classification (NCBI taxonomy): domain Eukaryota; kingdom Viridiplantae; phylum Streptophyta; class Magnoliopsida; order Poales; family Poaceae; genus Microstegium; species Microstegium vimineum. The sequence goes on along the minus strand of CM039122.1, from coordinate 80,610 downwards.
CATAAGATATAGAAAGACTGTTGGAAAGTATAAAAACATACAAAACGATTTTTATTCAAATGACTCTCTAAATCATGATTTAGAGAACATATTTTACAAAGTCTATTGGAGATGCTCTAAGCTACGAACGAGTGCACATGCAGCTTTATTTAGGGCATGTTTAGGACTGCTCCGCTCTACGTTTTTTAGCTAAACGGTTTTAGCTCCACGCACACAACTCTAGAAAAAAAAATGAAGTTGTGAAAGCACCTAAAGAGATACTTCACAAACTGTAGATTTTAAGAGATACTTCATAAACTGCTAACTGTACATTTTTGGTTCCTCAGTTGTATTGAGAGTATCCTCGTGATAATATGCTACTGATCTCTGCAGTTAAGTTTTGGATTTTGGTGAGATAGTTCCATCTTTGGTGAGACTGTTTTTGTTTCTAAATACTGACAAAATCTATATTAAAATTGCAGGCTTCCTTCTAGAGCTCGGGTTATAATCCAATATGTGCCTTTGTCTGAAGAGTGATGACAGCAATGAATCACTGTAAGAGGCTATGTTACATGGGTTTTAAGCCGGCCTACTTGAAGATAAATTAAAACCAAATAGAAAGTTCAATAGAAGTATTATAATACGAGATATTTATCCATCATTTCACTTGGTACAGGCCAGGGAAATACAAACCATGAGCATAATCAGCCATCTCACCTCCGCCGAAGGGGATCCCATCAGAATTGTCTTCATTGCAATGTATTTTTTTGTTGTGCGTGAGAATTTTCATTCACGAAATTTGGTATCCTTCGTTTTTGTGTATCAAGCATTTTGATCGAATGGCGGCTGGAAAGAATATTTGCCTCCATTGACTTTACTATTGACAGAATAGATCTTTTCATATCAATAAGTACTCTATGCACGAATGGACATGGTTCAGTATTTGATGTCCTTTCTTGATTAGATAATCACAATTGTTTCCTGTGATCTTGTGGCGATGAGTTTTAGCTTATTGCACCTCCTTCCTGGAGAAACTTTTACTCTTTTAGCCCCTGGCGGACTGGCCATTTAACATGAGTTATATTACTTGTTCACCGTACCTTCACTGCTACTGAAAGGGCTTTTAGCCCCGGTCCGTAAAGCCCTTTAGTCCCGATTTTCCCAACCGAGACTGGGAATCCGGGACTAAAGGTCATTTCCTTTAGTCCCGGTTCCTATAACCGGGGCTAAAGGTCCTCACGTAAAAGAAAAAAATAAAACTCCCATCCCAACTACGCCCCGGAACCGGGACTAAGGGCATGTTTGGGACTGCTCTGCTCCCGTTTTTCCAGCTCCGCTTCATGAACTCCGCCATGGAGCAGCTCCACCGTGGAGTTTGCGGAGCAGATGGTACTGTTTGGCACGCAGCATAGCTCTAGCTCTAGGAATAGAATGTTTTCATGTAAATGGTCTATTATGCCCCTCATTAATTAGATTGTTCATTAGCACTCGACATATGCATCCAATGGAAAACAAATATTTTGTTAAAATAATTTTATCATTCGAGTACAAATAATTATCCCACAAATCATGGTCTTCACATGCGTTTAGGAAAGTGAAGCGAATAATTGAAAAATAATCGATGATTAATGAATGTCATAGTGGGTAATTACCCTACAACTCCACGTGGGAGTATAGAGTAGTATAGAGTTCAAAAAACTGGAGTGCCCCTTGAGGTGCTCCAGAAAAAACGTGGAGTTGACCTCTCTCCACCATTTTTGCAGAGTTTTTGGAGTCGAGAGTGTTTGGCAACGCGGAGCTGAGCTCTCATCCCAACTACGCCCCCCAAGTTTCGAACCCAAGACCTCATGCACAGCCTCGCGTGTAGCTTACCACCCCCACCTACATAGTATATCTGATGATAAATAGAATCCTTAACTTTTGAACCATGCATCGAGGAACCTTTAGTCTCGGTTGGAAACAACAACCGGGACGAAAGGGACCTTTAGTCCCGTTGGTATTACCAACCGGGACTAAATGTTCTGGATCTTTAGTCTCGGTTGGTAACATCAACGGGACTAAAGGAGACGTTTTAGCCGCAGTTGATGATGCCAACCGGACTAAAGATGTATTATATTAGTCTCAGACGTAAAATTTTCCGAGACTAAAGCTCATTCTGGCCATCGACGAAAGGCATGTTTTCTAGTAGTGCTTCATGCATACTATATGAGAGATCCAATATAGAACATCGAGTGGACTGATCGACCCACAAGCCGGATGGTGGAGGCATTCATGGTTACAAAGTAGGGCATACGTGTGATAAAAAAAAAAGGTGGAAATAAAGACGGTAAAGAGTCCATGCATGGTTACACATTGTTTTTAGCAATACTACAACACATGAACAAACTATAATTAGCATGGTGTTATATTTTTCTTTCTGAATCAACACACATGGGCAAACTTTGTTTTTAAAAAAATTAAATATCACTTTAACGTTAGTATTTTGACAATATCGTCGTTATTTTATCATACGATATATGTGTTTTAGTAAAACAAAAATTAGTTACCGGCCCATAGCAGCAACGTACATACAGTAACTTATAATTTTGGATGGAGTGGGTTTTTTTTTTCAAAACGAAAGCAAATGCTAAAGGTGTGAGCCAATCACATTGCTCCCTAGCATGTTGCTCGGGCCCACGTGATCCGTAGTAGTCTGGCACTGTCCTTGTCGGCAGAATGACAGCGTGCCCGTTCCGTTCCTGGTTGCTCGTCGTGCAGCCTGCAGTGCAGTGGGCCTTGGCTTGGCTTGGGTGTCCCACACGCTCTAGCCTCCTCCTCTAGCTAGCTACAACGTTACATAACGGATCAGAGTGTGACGATCCATCGATGGAGCTGAGCTGAGCTGAACCACACACGGGAGATCAGATCAGATAGCTAGACAGCATCAGCTTGCTAGCCATGCTGCCGTCCTTCGTGTCGCCGACGGCGAGCGCCTCAGTGACGCCACCGCCGCGGCCGATACCTGGAAGCTACGGGCCACCGGTGCTAGGCCCACTACGGGACCGGCTAGACTACTTCTGGTTCCAGAGCCAAGACGAGTTCTTCCGAAAACGCGCGGCGGCGCACCGCAGCACGGTGTTCCGCACCAACATCCCGCCCACCTTCCCCTTCTTCGTCGGCGTGGACCCACGCGTGGTCGCCGTCGTCGACGCCGCCGCCTTCACCGCGCTCTTCGACCCGGACCTCGTCGACAAGCGCGACATCCTCATCGGTCCTTACAACCCGGGCGCCGGGTTCACCGGCGGCACTCGCGTCGGCGTCTACCTCGACACCGAAGAGCCCGAGCACGCGCGTATCAAGACTTTCGCCATGGACCTCCTCCACCGCAGCGCCCGAAGCTGGCCCATCGACTTCCGTGCCGCCGTCACCGCCATGCTCGACACCGTCGACTCCGACTTCGCCAAGGACGACGGCAAGCCGGCATCCGCCAGCTACCTCGTCCCGCTGCAGCAGTGCATCTTCCGGTTCCTCTGCAAGGCGTTGGTCGGCGCCGACACGTCGGCCGACTGGCTAGTGGAGAACTTCGGCTTCACCATCCTCGACGTCTGGCTAGCTCTACAGATCCTACCCACCCAGAAAATCGGCGTGTTCCAGCCATTAGAGGAGCTCCTCATCCACTCCTTCCCGCTCCCGTCGTTCCTCATCTGGCCAGGCTACAACCTCCTCTACCGCTTCGTGGAGAAGCACGGCGGCGAGGCGGTGGCGTACGCAAAGACGCAGCACGGCATCGGCAACAAAGACGCCATCAACAACATCCTCTTCGTGCTCGGATTCAACGCCTTCGGCGGCTTCTCCGTCTTCCTTCCCTTCCTCGTCGCCAGGGTCGGCGACGCCTCCACCTCCGCCGACCTACGCCGCCGCCTGCGGGACGAGGTGCGGCGCGCCATAGACGCCGCCACCGACTCCGCCGACGTCGGCTTCGGGTTCGCTGACGTCAGGGAGTCCATGCCACTGGTTCGGTCCACGGTGTACGAGATGCTCCGGATGCAGCCGCCAGTGCCGCTGCAGTTCGGCCGCGCGCGGAGAGACTTCGTGCTGCGCTCCCATGGCGGCGCCGCGTACCAGGTGTCCAAGGGCGAGGTGCTGTGCGGGTACCAGCCGCTGGCCATGCGAGACCCCGAGGTGTTCGACCGGCCCGAGGAGTTCGTGCCGGAGCGGTTCCTCGGCGACGACGGCGCCAAGCTGCTGCAGCACCTCTTCTGGTCCAATGGACCCGAGACGGCGCAGCCGACGCCCGGGAACAAGCAGTGCGCCGCTAAGGAGGTGGTGGTCGACACCGCGTGCTTGCTGCTCGCCGAGCTGTTCCGGCGGTATGATGACTTCGAGGTGGATGGCACGTCGTTCACCAAGCTCATCAAGCGACAGCCGTTGCCGAGCATTTCGTCGACGGCAGCCGCCGTCGGAACGCAACAGTGATCACGACGTCGGCCGAGTAGTCATGTGAAGTAGGGCGGGCCCTCCTTGTCATACAAACTCATCGATCTGTGATAAGAAAAAAAACACTTGTTAATGTGGATACGCAGGCAGGACACACACTTGTATAGTGAATTCATTAGTTGCTATTGCTGCTGCAAACAAATAAAATGATCGAACGATCTCCTCCTCGATCAGTTGTCTGCTTGTTTCTAGTCTTCGTCCTATATCAAAAAAACCTTTGAACTTTTGGTTTATTTTTTCAAGGCTTCTGATGTTGATTTCGACCGCCATTTATTTTGAACAAAAAAAGGTTTGGTGTAAATAAAAGCTAAAAAAACTCATATAGGGTTATTGAGATTTGAGATTACGAACTTATCAATACAAAACTATGCGAATATTTTTCGATCGTTTAAGTTTTAGATAGATGATGTTTGATACTCCTATCCCTCTGCTCCAAAAAGATCGCATCTCGTTCATTCGAGAGGTCATATTTGTAATATTTGTGATGTGTAATAAGGGCTTCTCAATGCATGCATGGCTCTGACTCTGCTTCCTCTAAAGGAGCCTTCCCAATCTTTTTTTTAAGAAATCGTTTTTTCTGTAAAAAAAACGAAAAGTCAGGACTATTTTGGATGAACGTTTTTTTTATAAGTCATTTTCTGTAAAAAAAAAAACCAGAGAAGTTGAGACTATTTTGAAGGAGTCACAACCAAAACGGCTTGTGCTCCTCCTGTCCTCCACATGAGCCCATAGAAAAAAAAAAGCACTGTCAAACAACGTCTTAATAAATGTCATCTGATTTATAAGTAATATGTTTTTAATAAATACAAATTATATTTATATTTGTAGTCAAACACAAAATGACTCATCAAAATGTGAGATATGCAAAAAGAATTTCTAAAAACGGAGTGAGTAAAAGACAGCACGTATCACGTATATGCATGTATGACCAGAGAGGATCATATACTTGGCCATAAGGCACGAGGTACGACGGCCCGACCCATGGTACGGCGTTTTGGTCCGATCCGAGCACAGCACGGTCGGGTCGGCGGGCCGTGCCTGGGCCACCACCTAGGCACGTGGCACGGCACGGGTACGGCCTGATCTAAGAGGCGGCACGAGAGCAGCCCAATTATTGTGATTCCAACAGCTAATTTGGTTAAAATGACTTGTTAAAATGATTTGTGATAACTAATAATTGAGTTATTGACATATTAAAAACGGTGAACATTTATGAAAAACTAAAAATAATGAACACTTGTGAGAATTTTGAAGTGTTTCTTGCATGACGGACCATGGGTCGTGTCTTGAGCCGGCAACTAGACACGAAGCACGACCAGACATGACACGGGTCAGCACGGTACGGCACGGCACGATGACCATCTATAAGATCACACCGTACTATCAAGTACCGTGTACGCCAGAAAATATCAAGTATTTATCATCAGGTGGAGGATATATATTTACTTTTGCGAATTTCCACATGGAATGACGACGGGCATATGCACAATAATGCATTCATTTATTCATTTATTATCTAGAAATAAAATACAGAAAAATCTGAATCAGGATAATGGGAAGGGAGGCGATCGAGATACTCGATCGAGAGGACAGAAACTAAAGCTTTTTCTCAAGCAAGAAACACGAGGCGAATAAGAACAAGACGAGGAACAGTACGTGTACGTCCAGGCAGCAGCTGGTTGGATGATGTTTCTCGTCTCTTGCGATCGGCAAATTAATGTGAACACGAGAGGGATGGAATGGAAGGAGGAACGCAAATCATCATGCACGGACAGTGACTCCTGTTCAGACGCGCGCGGAAATCCTCCCATCTCTGCGCAAAATTCAGCTCCACTTTCGCAACAAGGACCAGTAGTACTACGTACTATAAACAGTGTTGACAGCAAAAAGTGGTCACACGTGTAATGGACTCCATCGCATTGTCTTAAACGTCACTTTGTTTTGGTCCTTTAAATTTATCAGTCCAACTCAAAATAACATCAGTCAATGATCAACCACAAAAATCAACCGAACATTAATATAAACCATTGTATGTTTGAATCATCGCATTCAGGGTGGGGGGGGGGGGGGGTGTTTGAACCTCAATCTGCCAAAAAGCCCAAAACCGACCTAGCCTTAAGACTTTAAGACCATCTTTTGCTAGGCCATTTTTTCTAGACTCCGGACCGCCGGTTAGCACTTAATTAAGAGTCCAAAAATTGGTTTTGCGTTGTGTTTTGATAAGGAAAACTTACAAAAAAGTGTCTTGGACACGTTTACTAGTGGGGTATATATAAGACCATCCTCCTTCTGTATTCATATGAAAATGGTCATTTGAGAGATTCAAAACATCCAATCAAACAAATATCCATCTATTACATCTTTTAGGTGGCCTTGCTGACCCAAACATAATCTCTCGACCTGATTCATTGTGGCGTTCTAGGTGACTTTGCTGACCCTAAGACAATTTTAGCCTGCATCTCTCTGATGGGCTTTCCGGCCGGAAAGTGTTCTCGAGTTCTAACGATGAAGATAAAATGAGCTTAAAATCGTCAAATACTTATTAATTTCGAAGTTGCTCGTTGCGTGTGCTTAGGTTATGTGCGACCTCGGTTATGGTGCCATTACTAGTGTATGATCCAAGATTTAATTCAGCGTGTCAACATTTTTTTTTTTGCAATGGCAACTCGTGTCCAAACACAAGCAGAGGGAACCCAATCATCTCTGCGCAAAATGTCTACATTTTTTTCAACGAATAGTGATCGTAGCAAGGTTTCAACTCTAGCTAGCTAGCGATTTTAGTCTGATTTATGTTCATGTACAATTTAGCACCTATAATTCATTTTAACATCATTTAGCTTCCCTATTAGTAGTTTCAGAGGTCATCGGCTAAATTTTAGCCATATGCTATATATCATTCAGCCTGGGTGTTCGGTTAACCGAAACCGTCCTAAGGTTTATTGGGATTGTTTTTCAATTGTGGTTATTTCGGTTAACCGAGTCTGGGAACCGAAATTTGATTGGTTAATTCGATTCTTGAGAACCAAAATTTCGGTTTCGGTTCTTTCGATTCGGTTTTCAGTTCCGGTTATTTTTGCCCAGGGTTAGATATCATAGCCGGGAGATGTAAAATATTGGTTCGCAGTAGTACACTTGTTTTGATCTGGGACTGTGGACTGCATGAATTGAAGTGAAATGTAGACCGAGGAGAGCTGTTAGCTTAGCTAATCCATCCAAATTCCAACCTGATGAGCTGAGGCTATAGCTCAGCGCAACACGACACAAACTCCAATCCTCGACAGGGGCCATGTGTGGGAGGGGTCCATCTCGATCAGCAGTGCCGCCATGCCTTACAGATATAGTATATATTTTCTGAAAATGGCGACGAAATCAAAGATACAAGGTCCAAATTCACTTGGTACAATGCTAGCTAGCTCCCTGCTATCGTACACGTCTTGGCCGGCTCGCAGCGCAGGCAACGCACATGCATATGACTACTACATGAACAGGGAATGTACAGCTCCTGCTCAAGTGCTACAGGTAGTAACTGGAGATGGGTGAAGGAGGGCATGCAGCAGGAATGAGCTAGCTAGTGGCTATGCCATGCTGCCATGCAGGTGACGACGAGAAATATCTCTCTCACTCAAAGATCCAATCCTCATCTCACAAACAGGGTAAAGGAATATTCCAAAGAAGAAGAAAAAAAGAGGCTTGTTTCTCCATGAATTAAAGCGTTCGGAAAACCTTTTTTTTCCAAAAAAAAAAGAAAGGAAAAAAGGACTGAAGAGTATATAGTACCCTACAAGACTTACACATTCAGAATGTGACAGTGAATGTATATAAAAAAAGAATGTGACAGTGAAAATAATTTTATCGGGCTTTAATTTTTAGATGAAAAATCGTTCTTCACACGGAAGGATGCTGGCACGCCGCACGTGGAAGATCGAGCAAGACTTGGTACAGCACGTTTTGTAGGAACAAACATATATGTCAGCGAAACATAACAAAGCAGCAAGCCTGGTGGCCGGGGAACTGAATCCTGAAATGGCCATAAGCTTCGTCATTGCCAACCCTGTTTCATATATTATTGGGGGAAGCTAGTACGTGGCCTACGCTACTACAAACGGCCTTTGGTCGATGGCCCGAAATCCCTTTTAGTCCCGCATCATTTTGCGTCCGGGACTAAAAACACCTTTAGTCTCGGTTGAAAACATCAACCGAGACTAAAGGTCCCTGCCCAACGGCTAGGTTGTCAGGGCGTGTCAGGTAGGGAGCTTGTTACCAACCGAGACTAAAGAATTTGTCCCGGTTGGTGGCTCTAACCGGGAGCAAATCGTGGACTTTAGTCGGGGTTGGTGTTACCAACCGGGACTAAATCTCCACGCCTCTATTTGAACTGTTCTCTTCTTCCCTAGCTCTCACTATTTGCACGAGAGCTCACATTGTTCTTGTGTTCTTGTTGTGTTCTTGCTTGTTCTTGCTTCGTCTCCTGCCATCGATCGATTTCGACGTTTCTACGCATCCTTCTACTTGTTTGAAAGGTTACTTACTCTGTCCTCTTATGTTTTATTGCATCGTATGTCATTTTCTTGCCCTCTAATAATCTCACTTGTTGGAAGGTTATTATTGCTAGTATGTGTTCGAAAATATTTCATGGATAATTAATTAGGAAAACTCATGGATTTTTTAATTTATTTTATTTAGTAAAACTAGAAAATATAGAATATTGGGTCAAATAATCAATTAAAACACACACACACAAACACACAAACTTTAATTTATTTTACACATTAAATCGTCATCCTCTTTCTTTTTTAAAGTTAAATTACTTGTTTGTTTTGTAATTTATTTACAAATATTAGAAAATTAGTAACGTGATATGTCATCTAATATGCAGACGATGACACGACATTGGATGTACAATGTCGATCGCCGCTCCAAAGAGTTCATTGATGGCGTGCATTATTTCTTAAGAGTGGCCGATGCAAACAAGCAGAATGGTTTCATGCGTTGTCCATGCGTCCTGTGTCAGAATCTGAGGGAATTTTCAAGCTCAAGGATTATTCACTCACACTTGTTGAAGTCAGGTTTCATGCCAAGCTATATTTGTTGAACCAAGCACGGTGAAATCGGGGTTATGATGGAAGAAGGTGAAGAAGAGGAAGAATTGTGCCCTGACGACATCATCGCTCAATTTGGTGACTTCAATGATACTGAAATGGGAGAAGGTGAAAAAGAGACAGGGGCAGAAGAGGCATTGGATGAAGATGATGCTTTTGCTAATGTCATTCGTGAGGCACAAATGGATTGTGAGGGCAAAAAGGTAAAGACTAAGTTTGACCGCATGCTAGAGGATCACAAACAATTACTATACCCGACTGCTGAAGATGGGCAAAAGAAGTTGGGTACAACACTGGAGTTGTTACAATGGAAGACACAGAGTGGCCTATCCGACAAGGCGTTTGGGAAATTATTGAAGATCCAGAAAAAGATGCTTTCGAAGGGTCACGAACTGCCCAGCACTACGTACGAAGCAAAAAAGATTGTCTGTCCTTTGGGATTAGAAATCGAGAAGATACATGCATGTCCTAATGACTGCATCCTTTACCGTGGGGAGGGCTACAAGAATTTGAATGTGTGCCCCGTATGTGAAGCTTCTCGGTATAAGATCAAGAGAGATGACCCTGGCTATGTTGAAGGCGAAGAAAATCCCATCAAGAAAATCTCTGCTAAGGTTATGTGGTATGCTCCTATAATACCACGCCTGAAACGTCTATTCAGAATCAGGGACCATACGAAGTTGTTGCGATGACACAAAGAAGACCGTAAGGTAGACAACATGCTGAGACATCCTGCTAATGGTTCCTAGTGGAGAGCAATAGACAGAGAATACAAGGAGTTCGTAGACGACGCACGAAACTTAAGGTTTGGTTTAAGTACGGATGGTTTTAATCCTTTTGGGGACCAGAGCAGTAGTCATAGCACCTGACCTGTAACTCTGTGTATCTACAACCTTCCTCCATGGTTGTGCATGAAGCGGAAGTTTGTTATGATGTCGGTGCTCATCCAAGGCCCGAGGCAACCTGGCAACAACATCGATGTGTACCTAAGACCATTAGTTGACGAACTCCTACTTTTATGGAGCAAACTAGGTGTACGTATGTGGGATGAGTACAAACAGGAGCACTTTGACCTGCGAGCATTGTTGTTCGTAACAATCAATGATTGGCCTGCTCTAAGTAATCTCTCAGGACAAACAAACAAGGGGTACAATACATGCACACACTGTTTTGATGACATTGAGAGTGTATATTTGAAAAAAATCTAGAAAGGTCGTGTACCTTGGGTATCGTCGGTTTCTTTCTACGAATCACCAGGCTAGAAAGAAAGGAAAGCATTTTTAATAGCAAGCCAGACCACCGGAAGAAGCCTCACAACAGAACAGGAGAAGATGTACTTGAGATGGTCAAGGATCTGAAAGTAGTCTTTGGAAAGGGACAGGGCAGCGAGCCTGTACCGAAAGACGCTGCTGGTCACGCACCAGTGTTTAAGAAGAAGTCGATATTTTGGGAGCTACCGTATTGGCAGATCCTTGAGGTCCGCCATCCGATCGACGTGATGCACGTGACAAAGAATATTTGTGTTAACCTTCTAGGTTTCATGGGTGTTTACGGGAAGCCTAAGGACTCACTTGAAGCACGGCAGGACTTGCAGACCATGAAAGAACAGGACAACCTGCATCCAGAGAAGACACCTGATGGACGTCAATACTTAAGACCTGCTAGCTACACCCTTACCAAGGAAGAGAAGGAAAGCATGTTTGAATGCCTTAGCAGCATGAAGGTTCCATCTGGATTCTCGTCCAACACATAAAGCGTATAATAAATGTGCCAGAGAAGAGATTCCTAAACTTAAAGTCGCACGACTGCCATGTGCTTATGACGCAGTTGCTCCCAGTTGATTTAAGAGGAATTCTACCTCCACATGTACGTCTGGCCACTGTGAAGCTATGTGCATTCCTCAATGCCATTTCTCAGAAGGCAATCAATCCAATGGAACTAGCTACTCTACAAAATGATGTGGTTCAATGTCTTGTCAGCTTTGAGTTAGTGTTTCCTCCATCCTTCTTTGATGTCATGACACACCTCCTTGTTCACCTGGTCAAGGAGATCCAGATTCTCGGTCCTGTGTTTCTACACAACATGTTCCCCTTTGAGAGGTTCATGGGAGTACTGAAGAAATATGTTCACCAACGTGCTCGGCCAGAAGGAAGCATCGTCCAGGGCTACGGGACAGAGGAGGTCGTTGAGTTCTATGTTGACTTCTTTCCAGGCCTTGACCCGATTGGTCTTCCTGAATCGCGACACGAGGGCAGCCTTAGTGGAAAGGGAACACTTGGAAAGAAAACATATGTTGGTGCGGAGGACGATTATTTCAACAAAGCGTACTACACGGTTCTTCAAAACTCATCTGTGGTGGAGCCGTATATCAAGGTACATAAGGATTCCCTACGATCCAAATTCCCGGGGAAGAATGAAGATTGGATCACGCGTTAGCACATGGAAACTTTCAGTGGTTGGTTACGAAAACAATGTCAAGGTGAAGACACTATATATGAATAACTGTATTTGTTGTCAAGGCAACCATCGTGGCACATCCTCACGTACAAAGGGTACGAGATAAATGGAAACACATTTTACACCATTTCCCAAGACAAAAATAGCACAAATCAAAACAGTGGTGTCCGCGTAGATGCCATAGACCCAAATGGGAAGAGACATACATACTATGGCCGCATAGAGGAAATTTGGGTACTAGACTACGCTCCTAATTTTAAAGTCGCTCTGTTCCGGTGCCATTGGGTGAAGACGAGTGGGGTAACTGTGGACAAGGAGTATGGGATGACAACAGTGGACCTAAATAGTGTTGGGTACAAAGATGAACCATCCGTGCTTGCTGCTGATGTGAATCAGGTGTTCTATGTGAAGGACATGTCTACAAAACCCAAGAAAGGGAAAACCGATGACAAATCAACTGACAAAGAGCCAAAACGTCACGTAGTTCTTTCAGGGAAAAGAATCATCGTGGGAATTGAGGACAAGTCAGACATGTCAGAAGATTATGAAAGGGATGACCGAATCCCACCCTTCAGCGTGACGAAAGATCCAAGTATCCTGCTCAATGCAGAGGACACTCTATGGTTTCAGGAATGATCATAACCAAGGGTTTCATACGTCAAAAAGTTCACCACTTTATGTAATAACTGTAACGGATGTATTTTTCATGTTTTCTTTTGTTTTATCTTTTCAAATAACAGGACGAATGTACATCTGTATTAAAAAGTTAGTCAAATAATGATTATTTTAATTAATAGATTTTCTATTCGACGCACAGGATTATCGGACACGTGTATTTCGACAACTAATGATGCAACAACGAAAACTTAACGTTACATAGATGCAAAAACATACTTCATATACAAAGCCACCACTTTTTTATTTTTAAGATGACCAATATATTTTTGCATTAATTGAATAGTACTCGCTATTTACATTAATTGACATTTGTAAAAGAAAAGAATAGAATTTATGTTATAAAATTTTCTAGTGTACAATAAGCCAAATGGGAATCCAAATGATATTTTTAAATATTTTTTGCCTACCATATACATTACTATGTAATTAACAATAATAAACATAGTTATAAGATAAACCAACAAAGCAAAAACCAGAATTGTAAAAACAAAAAAAAACCTTTAGTCCCGGGCCGTGGCACCACCCGGGACTAAAAGTCATACCTTTAGTCCCGGGTGGTGCCACGACCCGGGACTAAAGGCCTTTTAGTCCCGGGTGGTGCCACGGCCTGGGACTAAAGGTCCCCTAGGTATATATACTTTCCCCATCTCTCAGGGAAGAACACTTGTCTTCCCCATCGCGCCGCCTCCTCCACCGTCTCCCTCGCGCCGCCGCCATCTCCGTCCTCGCTCGCGCCCTCGCGCCACCGTCGTCGTCGTCCGCGCTCGCCTTCCTCGCCGTGCGTGCCATCTGCGCCGTCCTCGCCGTGGCACCGCCATCTCCTCCGCCCGGCGGCCCACGTGCGCGCACGCCGGCCATCATCTCCCTCGCGCCGCCGTCCACCCTCGCGCCGCCGTCCGCGCTCACCATCCGGCCTCCTCCTCCCTCTCTTCTCCTCTGCCCGCGCACCGGCCCCTTGCACCACCGGCGGGCGTTGTGCCCCTGCCGCCGGAGGACCTTGCCGCGCCGCCCGCCCATCCTCCTCCTCCCTCTCTCCGCGCAGGCCTTGCCGTCCGCGCTGTCCTATGCAGCAGCGCCCCCGCTGTCCGCGCTGTCATTGTCTGTGCAGCAACGCCGACGTCGTCCGCGTTGTCATCGTCTTGTGCAGCAGTGCCGCCACCATCGTGTTTTGTGAGGTGAGGAAATGCTAATGTGTTTTGTGCAGCAGCGCCGCCGCCGGAGTGTGATCGGCCATCGAACCGAGGTCGTGTATGATCGGCCATCGAGCCAACGTCTCGTGTTTACTTGTTACCGGCCGTCGAGCGAGACGTATGCTCGTCGTTTTGGTGACCACAACAATTCGTGGACCCTAACCCTAAACCCTAAACTCTAACCGGCCGTCCATCTTGATGCAATCACTAAACTTAAACCCTAATCGCAAACCATAATCAACCTAAACCCTAATCGTAATCCCTAATCATGAAACCCTAATCAACGTAAACACTATCTAATCATATCATATTTGTTGTTGTTTACATGACATATTCAGTTCCGGCTCGAAGCTTAGTTGAAACGGGAGTGTGGATCCCGGACAGAGAGAAGGATGAGTTGACATACGCACTGGGGAATCCTGAGCATGGCGGGCGTACGAGAGGATATGGGGAGGTGTCTTGGGAGCTCGGCTTTGCGAAAGATAGAGAGTCATATAGAAGTCGCGCTAGAAAGAAGGCGGAAGAGGCGGCGCGGTTTAAGAGGATGGAGGAAATGATTCTCGAGTCCCAGAAAGAGGCCCGTGAAGTGAATGCACGCGGAGTACGTCTCGAAGAGAGAATGGAACAGGAGATAGAAAAGAAAGTGCAGGCAGCTTTACAGAAGCAACATACTGCATCAGGGCCGATAGTTAACATCAGCCCCCGGTCAGTTAAAAAGCAGTTGCACATCCACGGAGTTGCCAATGGCTAGAGATGACGCGAAACTGTGGTTCCCTGTGGATGACATCACTCAACCTATCATAGTATGTGAGCTGCACATTCCACGGGGGACTGCCGTCGACACAATCATGGTGGCTACCGGTTTTGTGTCTCCCGCGGATCCTACGAAGACCCCCAAAATCCATGGAGCAGTAATACCAGTTGGATATGCTGTTGTCTCGGTGGATCGAGTTGTCAAAGAGTTCATCAATGTGCAGCTTGACATCGAGGGAGATGATGGGGAGAAGACGGTAGGAGATGCGGAGAAGGCATTCGTTTGCTGGCGGAAACGCTACATCATCATTCCTAGGGTATCCCCCAGTCCTCCGGCGTATCCTCCTCAGCCTAACCCTAGGTACGAATTAATCATATCTCGTTCTACATCACTAGCCCTAACAAATTTGTATTGCATTACTAAGTGGTTTAATCACATATAACTTGTTGTTTTGTCACGGCAGGCACTCCCCCATGCTAAGCCCAATAATAAATTCACCAAGTGGCCATAGTGTTGCGGGCGATGACGGACCAGTGGGAGACACGGCTACATCTCCCTCTCCTCCACCGCCCGCTCCATCGCCTCCACGACAGTCACAAGCGAAGGCTTTGGCGTCGACCCCACCAGAGCCAAAGAGGAAGAGAGTTGTCATTCACAAAAAAATTATCACCGCGAACACTGAGGAGGATACACCACTCTCAAAGGTGCAAGATTTCTTCAAGAAGTGCAAGGAAAATAAAGCGAAGAAGGACGAGTCTCCGTACTTGTTGCTCAAACAAGGAGAACTAAGGAAAGCGGTGCGTGAGAGGGAGAAAAAGAGACGTGAATCTCTTAAGCCTACCCCACTCTCATACTATGAGCGCACAATGTCCAAGTCCATTGAAGAGGAGACAAAAAAGAAAAAAGTGGGCAAAGGTGTCCCACAGCTAGGGGAACAATCGCAACACTCAGTGCCCCCGGGGATCAATGAATATGGATCAAACACGATTCTCTCCGAACTCCTACCTCTAGATATCGATTACAAAGGACTCGAAGATTTTCTCAAAGGTACGGGTTTACATGTTTCCGAAGTGCTCAACGAAGAAACCTGCCCGAAAGCCACGGTAGTCGATAAGTGGATAAGGACATATGAATTTGGAAGGAGTCTATACAATCCTGCGGCACTCAATGAACCTGGCACACAAATGTGCGGCACTCAATGAACCTAGCAC
The DNA here is from genome assembly GCA_022036555.1 of Microstegium vimineum. Taxonomy (NCBI): domain Eukaryota; kingdom Viridiplantae; phylum Streptophyta; class Magnoliopsida; order Poales; family Poaceae; genus Microstegium; species Microstegium vimineum. Next base: position 64,766 of record CM039122.1, on the reverse strand, counting down.
ACAAATGTACAAGCTAAACAAGTGGTACATGGAGGCGTGCAAGAGTGCTGAGCCAGACGTCAATGATAATATTTGTGTCAGGATTAGACAACACGATTACTTCTGTGGTGATGACATTATGTGCGTCCAGTTCACTGAGTTACATCCGCTATGCCACATGAACGATCTGGACAAATCCCTCGTCGGTTGCTATTGTCTGTAAGTGAATCATTTTTTAGTAATCTCACGGTGTAGCATAATATATATATATATATATATTATATATATATATATATATATATATATATATAAAGTAACATGTCTTTCTTTACAGGGACATTATAAGAGACCTTAGACTTATCAAGGAAAAGACGATTGGTTTTATAGATCCAAACATTATATTCAAGGACCCGAAGACTCCCTACGCCAAATGAAAAGAGCAAACAGAGAGGAATCTTCGTAGGTTTTTGATCAACCAAAAGGAAAAGAAATATATACTCTTCCCATAAAACATAGGGTGAGTGTGCACATTTTAGTTTACTTACTCAATTCAACATAAAGATATATATATATGTGTGTGTGTGTGTGTGTGTGTGTGTGTGTGTTGACTATCTATAAACAATTGCAGCTATCACTGGATACTCATAGTCTTCGTTATCCCTAAAAGTACAGTGTTGGTCTATGACTCGTTGCAAAAAAAACTTGATGATTATAGAGATATGATCGGCATTATCAAGGGGTAACTTGAATCTTTAGATATTATTGATTCCTGCTCTTTATACTCTGCAATAGTAAACAAACGATCAATTATTGGGTAGGGTTTGGTCTTGGTACGTTGAGAAGCACCGGCCAGAGCTGAAAGCGCCACTTCCAGATCCTATCGTTCTACAGTGGGTACTAAAGCAGCGGTAAGGAACCAACACTTGCGCATTCTACATCTGCGAGTACCTCGCGAATTTTGCAAAAAGGACTCCTATTGACAAACAGCGGGTACGTCATATGTAACTTTTTAGTAGTTGCTATTAAATAAATCTTATATATATTAATGTATTTTGCCTTTATTGCAAATTGAAGGAGCTATGGTTGAAGGAGCAAGTGATGGAACCGGTCAAGATCAAAGCACATCAAGAAAGAATTGCAGGATTTCTGATGGACCAAGTCATCAATCCCAAGGGAGACTACCACTACAACCCCGCAGAACGACTAGTGCCTAACACGGATAAAGATTTGTATGACATTTGAGTCGTGGGTCTATGAATTAGTGTTCAAACATGTCTGTGTATAATGCTTTGATATACTGTTTCACTATATATAGCTTTAAGTTTCATTTTCTGTAATGCTTGAACTAAATATATATTTGCGTATACATAGATTAGTAGCGGAGAATACGTATTTAGAAATCTAATTGAAACCAATAACCAAAACAAATAAGAAACCAAAATGGAAAAGAAAATAAAAGAAAAAAAACAGAACCTTTAATTCCGGTTGGTGTTACCAACTGGGACTAAAAGGGCTGGCCGAGTGGCCCAATCTGAAGACCCTTTTAGTCCCGGTTGGTAACACCAACCGGGATTAAAGGTCAACATTTAGTCCCGGGGCAACCAACCGGGACTGGGGGGGCTTTAGTCCCGGATGGGACCCGGGATTAAAGCCGCTTTGTGTAGCAGTGCTAGGATCAACCAAACATTCAGAACATGTATTATTTACAAAGATTCACTGTCATCTTATGGACATTGACTCTGTACGGTACTGGGAAAACAACCTGAGGCCATGTTGCCGTTTCCCTTGCCGGTAAATAAGACCCTGAACTGACTGACTGACACGTCATTCTTATTGGGCAGCCGTGAAATACTAGGGGAGCGTTTGGTTTACGGCCGTGACTCGCCACGCCACGGTTGTAACGGCCATCCTATTTTATCGTTGTTTGGTTCCTACTTATACTGGGGCAGCCACAAACTTTTTCTGATTTGCTTTTCGCCAAGTTGTGGCGACCAACTTGTCCGCCACGAGATGCCACAAGATCGGTGGCTGCGCCACAAACTCCGTGGCCGAGTGTGACCGGGCACCAAACAGCCCCTAGATGCCGAAGTTAGCCAGTTTGTGAGCCTCTGAAAATGGTCAGTGAACACAGATGCAGGGTTGTGTTTAGATGGTGGAAAGTGGATGAAAAAAAAATTGTAACACTTTTCGTTTGTATTTGGTAATTAGTGTCCAATCATGGACTAATTATCCTTAAAAGATTCGTCTCGCAAAGTTAAAGAAAACTGTGCAATTAGCTTTTGATTTCGTCTACATTTAGTACTTCATGCATGTACCGTAAGTTTGATGTGACGAAGAATATTCTTTTTATATAGTGCCAAAGTTTGAGGTTTTTAGGTGAACTAAACATGGCCAAGTTTGTGCGGCTCTGGACCAAACTAGAACCGGTTCACCTGGCAACAAAGACATACTCCTACTCCGTACACCATAAACTGGCAGTCAGATCAACCGTGGGAATGGGATCAGATTCAGATACGGAAGGCAAAAAAAAAGAACCGAACAGGTATTTACAAAGATTCACTGTCATCTTCTGGACAGTGACTCTATACGGTACTGAGAAACAACCGAGGCAACGTTGCAGTTTCCCTTACCGGTAAGTGAAGTCCCTGGACTGGCTGATGCCACTTCATTCATATTGGGCAACCTCGCTGGACTCCCAACTCCCAAGAAGGGCAGTCAAATAGATGCACAAGATTGTGCGGCTGTGGACCAAACTACATACACCCGGTGCTTCACCTGACAACTGAACCAGACACTTGATACCGATCATTGCACTGCCGGCACCTTAGCTGGTCGCCGGACCACCCGCTGCACGCCCCCACGGCCTGCTCCGACGACCGGCTGCAGGCTCCGGCCGGTCTCCTCCTGCCCCGGATCCACGCCAGCGGCTGCCTGCGACTGCGAGAGACGGCCGCCGGCCGCGACGACGGCACAGCAAGGCGGACGCAGCACGCCGGCGCTGATGTGGCGGCTACGGGCCAGTAATATGGGCTCCGCTGAGGAAGGCCCAGTAATGGGCCTCGGGCCGCAACCGACACGTGGGGGTGGTAAATTACGAGCCCAAACAGCCCAATGAACCAAACACACAGCACCTGAACCGTGCTTAAGCTTGGGTCTGTTTATTTTTAGTGCCACCTTGACAGTTTTGAGCCACCACAGCCGGAGGAAGGGTATAATAGGAGATCTTCGGCCTCTTTGCGACTCATACCTTTCTCGGCCTTTTGGCTAAGATCAAGTGTAGTATCTGTTCTTATCAGTTTAATATCTGATACGTGGACCATGTGTCCACTTTGACCATAAACAGATAATCCTGAAAATGGCCATAATCTGTATCCCGGGGTTATCTGTTTGTAAGTTTTTGCTACTATAATAATAGGAACATACTCCATTATAAGTGTCAGTTCGTTCAGAGAAAAAGGAAAAACAAAAAGGCCAAAACCTTCGTCATTGCCAGCCATGCTCTATAATCTGTGCAAATTCTACAACATTTTGGGGGAAGCTAGTGGCCTAGGATCAATCAAATATTCAGAACACATATTTATTTACAAAGATTCACTGTCATGTCTTGGGTAGTGAAAAGATAATAGAGGCAATAATGCTGCAGTTTCCTTTGCCGGTAAGTCCATGGACTGCCACTACATTTTGGGCAGTCTCACTAGACTCCCGAGTTCGTTCAGATGGAAGGGTCGTCTCCTGACCAAAAATGGAGATTATAGATTACAACTTGTTCAATTTTTGTCGTTCATAGCGACTCATCACATGTCCGTGTTCACTCTCTGAAAATGGGCAGTCAAACAGATGCATGCAGAATGAAGTTAGGCAGTTTATGCGGTTGTGGACCAAACTACATACAGCCGGTTCACCTGGCAACAGAACCAGACACTTGAAATTCAGCAGCATATAAGAACTGCCAGTTCAGATCACCCGTGGGCCGTGGGATCAGACTCCGATATGGAATGGAAGGCAGAAACAGAACCAAAAGTGTTCCTGGTTATTATTACTCTGTCAGTCATGATCAACCAGAATCACCGTTGCTGCGTTGCGTGTCATGGCAAATTGCTCTTCTCTTGTTCAGTTCAGCTATATATGGTTTGGGACCTGATCGCACGACTTGCAATCCCAACACTGCTACGGCAGCTAGAACAACCATGAGGTGGTCGTCACTGCCTGACTGCCGGCACCCTTGCTAGTCTCCTTGCTGCACGCCCCAACGTCCTGCTCCGGCTCCACGCCAGCTTCTAGCTGCGACGGCGAGAGACGGCCGCCGGCCGCAACGACGGAAGTGGCTCTACACGACTACACTTCACAGCGAGGCGGACGCGGCACGCCCGCGCCGCTGTCGCGGCTACGGGCCAAGAAAGGCCTAGTAATGGGCCTCGGGCGCAACCGACACGTAGAGGTGGTATAAACAGCCCAATGCACCAAACACACAGCACCGGCACCGTGATTAAGATTCAGTTTATTTATTTATAGTCCCACCTTGACAGTTTTGAGCCACTAGAGCCGGAGGAAGGGTATAATAGGAGACATAGGGCACCGTTCCAACTCATACCTTTCTCGGCCTTTTGGCTAAGATCAAGTGTAGTATCTGTTCTTATCAGTTTAATATCTGATACGTGGACCATGTGTCCACTTTGATATTAAATTTATTTATATTTTTTATGGGGGAGGGATCACCATAGTGGCTTGCAACTAGGGCCGAGTGTCGCTCAGGTGTTGCACTTCTATCTGAGTTGGTACACCCCAACCTAATCACTTCCATTTGGATGGGCTTTGTATTTGAGCAAAAAAAAAGTGTTCGGCCTATGACATGGAAGCCCCCATTGCTACATGTTGGATAGGTTTTAGAGATCACGGCATTGCTAAAATGTTGAAAGTTGAAACCTCACTAATCGGTATTTGGTATCTACACAACATCTGCAAAAGCACTTTGTGAGGTTTCTCACTAGTTACAGTTAATGCCATTGTGCAATCACGCCGTGATGTTCCTCCAAAACAGATATTCAGGATTCTTTTCCAAGTTTGGCATGCATTGACTTAGGCTTAAAAATTGCAAGATACGTATACAATAGAAAAAGTAATCAACATCATCTTCAACACTAAAAATGTGATTTTTCAAAACTTAAGTCTCTGTGGTGCTTGGTTGGATCTCTGTGCAATTTTTGTGTAGCAGTGATATGTTTTCATGATGGGAGGCAGAAAGGAGAGTACTGGGCTACGAGCTAGTAATGGGCTCCGCTGAAGAAGGCCTAGTAATGGGCCTCAGGCCACACCCTGCATGTGGGGTTGTAATTACAAGCCCAAGCGATCCAATAAACCAAACACTTAGCAGCTAAGGCACGCTTAAGCTTATGTTCAGTCCCACCCGGGCAGCTTTGAGCGAGCACAGCCGAAGCAAGGGTATAAAATGAGATCCACAGCTCATACCTTTCTCGGCCATTTGACTAAGATCAAATGTAGTATCTGTTCCATGTGTTTATCTTATATTAAATTTATTTTTTATGTGGAGAACTTAGCCTCTCGAGTCCTTTTCAATCGGGTGTTGCACTACTACCTGAGCTGATGTGAATAAAATTCTTATTTTATTTTATTTATTTATATATAACACAAAGAATTAAAGACTTGAGAGAGGTAATACAAAAAATAAGGGTCTGTTTGAAACGCAGGAATTTCACAGGAATCAGTTCATTTTCATAAGAAAAAGTACAGGAGCAAGAAAAAAAATCCCGCATTCCAAACAGACACTAAATCTTTGATGTTAAATTTGACAAAAGAAAATTTCTCTTTAGTTTTTCCTCGTGCTTGGTGGGAACCGAACACATGCATGCGTATCCCCAGCCCATGCCATGCATGATGCGATGATGAGAGGGTCAGTAACATGACATGAGGTTGTTTGTTGCTGTGTGAATGAGTGCGTGCGAATGAAGGAAGAAAAGCGTTCGTTGGTTCGGTTGGAGGCAGCAGAACAGCAGCAAACACAGAACATTGGTATGCCTTATGTAAAAAAAGAAAAGAAAAGGAAAACAGAATAGCCGGTAGATGGCCACCATTGCTTGCTTGCTTTCCGATTACGACGGAGGGTTTTTGCTTGCCAACGCATGCAATGCAACGCAGCTGAATCTTTGTTTTGTTTTGTTTTGTTTTGTGCACATCCGTGTCTGGTTAGCTGTCCCCTCCCCTCTCTGGTTATTCATCATTACTAGCTGGTAGCACTTGCCGTCTTTGGCTTGCATTTGCAGTCACCAAATCCCAATTGTCACATCAACATCCACCGGACCACAAGCTGCTGCTGCCGCCGTTTCTTCTTCTTCCCCAGTTCCTCCTCCTCACCAATTCATTCATGTATCATGTCGGTCCTGTCTCTCATTACTTAACGTTTACGGTACTGGTTACTGTCAGTCGGAGGAGTATATATACATACAGCAAACACATGCGTGCATGTTCTTCCTGTACTTGTACTGCTCTGTATATAATAACAGTATACTAGCAATTGGATGTGAGTGAAAAATGCAGGCTCTTTCCTGCTCCAATCACGCCTTTCATCCACTGTGAAACTCCATCTCCATCTGGTTGGTGATGCATGCCAGACCAAAGACCATACTCCATACAAGTACAGTACAATTAATTCTATGTGCAGTCCAGTTGGCTCCCTTCGCTTTGGACTTTGGAGTCAACTGTCAAAGGCCCAAAGCAAGCAGCAGCAGCAGCATGCTCGGATGCAGATGCAGATGCACACTTCTGCTTGCACAGCCCACAGGCAGATGGAATAATGCACAGCTGTAGCACATGCTCCAACAACTCTACTCCATTTTTTGCCTCAACTAGATGAAAAGATCATTCTCTCAGTTCAAATCGGGTGTAACAAATTAACAAAACTTGGTCGAAAAGGGGGCAGCAAAAATGCTCTGATGAGTATGGTATTGCCTTTCAGTTAACTTATTAGTAGTATATGGACAGCATGATCACATTCCATATGTCAAGAAACACACATGGCTGTTCAGTAGTTGAAGAATCAAGTGAACCCATCAATCAACCAAGGAAGAAAAAAGAATGAATGAACATAATTCTCGTTCCTTCGTGTGTAGTGCACTATCCAAAGACATCTCTTCTCTTGTTACTACTTACTACAGTTACAAACCAAAAAAAAAAAAAGTCAAACTGGCCGATGAACCAACCAATTTGATTGAGAAAGTTGAAGCCTCCTTGATTTCCCCGCTCTTTTTTTTCTAGCAACAGTACTGTACTGTACTTGGTACGAGCAGCAGCAGCTCCTCCTCAATCTCAGCCATCTCATGGCCAGCCAACGAGCTGAGCTTCTCCTGCCGGACGGGCAATGGATGGCGAATTCATTCCTAGAAACACCAAGAGGAAGATGAACAGTAACAGCAACCCTAGCCCGTCACTGCTGCAGCTTGTCGAGCGCCTGCAGAAGTACAGGCCGGAACCTAGTGAGGTTAACAGCAACATCCTGTTTCATGATGGTCTGCGCAAGAGCCTGCCACCCCTGCTTATGAAGCTTCATGGGATCCCTAAACACGACATGATCCCTGGGGTACTTATCCTTCAAGCTCGTCTCCTCCTCGTCGACGTAGTACTCAAGGTACCGGAGGCCCATCCCGACCACCGGCGTCGCGTAGAAGTTGGTAGCCATCCACTCCATCCCGCCCCACGGCACGATCTGCACCACCACCGCATCCTTGGGCAAAAACACCGAGTTGGTCAGCCCGGCGCCGTGCACGCCCACCAGCACGTCGGCGGCGTTCACCTCCGCCGCGAACGCCGGCACGTCCGCTCCCGCCTCCGCCGCCGTCACGTTGAACCCGAGCTCGTCCGCCGCCTTCGCCACCTCGTCGAGATTCAGTAGCTTCCGCGTCCCCGACCGCGAGATGATCAGCATCCGTGGACGCATCCCGGGCTTCTCGCCGAGGACCGCCGGCGTGTCACGCGGCAGGGACAGCGCGGCGCGCATGAAGCGACCGAAGTCGAGCATCGTCAGGTTGCGCGGGTTCCTCGTCGGGTGCGGCGACAGGATCAGGTCACGGTCTCGGTACAGCCCCACGACCGCGCCTTTCGGGAAGCAGTGGACCACCTCGTCGGCGGCGTCGAAGCTGATGACGTCGTGGAGAGAGAGCTTGCGTAGTAGTGGGGTGTACTTCTGCACCCACCATGGTTTGTAGTTGGTGATGAGTAGCTGCACCTCGCCGTTGAGATGCGCCGTGGTGAGGAACAGCGGGACCAGCGCGTCCGTCATGTCGTGGAAGAAGTTGTCCGTGTACCCGGCCACCGAGAACACCACCGCCGGCACGGCGTGATGCTTCGTGCACTTGGGAGCGACGGCGGTGGAGGACACCGACTTCACCGTCACCTCTGTTACGCCCGGCATTAGAAATTCGTCCTTGCGTGCGTACGGCCGGAGTAGCTTCTCGCCGCTCTCGTCGAACCCGCCGCCGCCGCCGCCTGATGGGTTCGCTAGGTACACCGTCTTCTGCTTCGGACTCACGCGCACGTCGCCCGAGAGCTCGCATACCGTTGGACGCGCGTATGGGAACCCCTCGTCTACTCCGTTCTCGTCGCACTTCATCTTGCCGCCGCCATTGCCTTCGCCCCCTTCTTCCTTATCCTCTGTAGCAGCAGCAGCTACTGCAGCTAGTAGAAATGAAATCAATCTGGTATTAATTAATTTCCAAGGCCGAAAAATTACCTGGCTTGATGGTGGGCTCGGCCGGCGCATTGTCGCCGTCGTCGTTCCTGGTGGGCAAGCCGGGCTCGTCGGACCCGGCCATATCCTTCCTGGTGACGGCAGCTTCCGGCAAGCCAGGTTCCTCAGAGCCCGTCACCACCACCTCACGCGGATCGACGGGATCCGCGCCGCCGCCGAGGGTCTCGGTCTCCGGCACGGACGGCTTGGTCGGCGGCGCGTTCTGCATCAGCGCGGACGTGTTGGCCGTGCTGGCTGAGAAGAGAGGAAAGCAGCTAGCTCCGGTTAGATTCGTGACGACGAGGAGATGCAGATTCCATTGACAAGACAGGGGGAAGGGGAAGAAGAAGGCGAGAGAGCTCGCGCGCGCGCGCACGCACCGAAGACGGGGGAGTAGATAGCGAAGAGCTTGGCGAGGGAGACGTAGGTGAGGAGCGCGAGGCAGCATCCGGCGACGAGGCCGACGCCCAGCTTCTTGGGCTCGATCTTGGACGTGAGGCTCCGCATCAGGCGCGGGGGCAGCCGGCGCTCGCCGCCGCCGCCGCCGGGAAGCTTGGACGACCGCGAGTACGCCGTGGACGTCATGTCGGGCGGGCCCCGTGCTGCTGGCTACCGCAACACAGCACTGGAGCAGAGCAGAGGAGAGGGAGGAAGAGCAAGATGGGGAGGATCCGCTAATGCCCAAGCATTTGTATGTGGGAAGGAAGAAGCTGGTGGCCAGAGCAGAGGAAATGAGAGGGGAGTGCGATTAATTTTGATGATGGATTGGTGTGTTGGAGCTTACTGGAAGGATGGATTCGAGGTGGTGTTTTTTTAAAAAAATAAATAAATAAAAAATCGAGGTGGTGTTTGGTGAACGGTGATGGAGGGTACAGTAGCTTCAAGGCTTTGACGATCTGGGACTGCCCACCTACCTACTTGAAAATTTCTATCGCTCACTTGCTTCCTTTCTCACTACTCAACGAAAAGATGTGCCCACCTAATTTTCTTCTTTTTCTTAAAAGAGTGTGTTACATGTGGCCGTTTATTGGCTGTTGCATGGTTTGGGCTCCGATCTATTCGTCTTTTGTTTAAAGATGTGAAATTTTTAATAGTGGGTTTGGTGGTGGCGAAACTGGACGTTGTAGTACTACTGCAATCTGAGATCCAATCCAGCTAACGCATTGTAATAAAGAAAACTGAAACAATTGAGGGACTTGACTTTTTCGAGGGAGGGGTGGGGTGCACGCCATACTTGTAAATACAGTACTACTGTTCTAGAGGCTTCTTTTTTTTTCCATTTCTAACGGAGTATTCCTACACCCAGTGAGTATATATATGGCCTCGTTTTTAGGAATCATTTTGAATGGAGGAGAAAAGCGGATGACTCAACTTGCATAGGAAAAAAATGGATGCTTGGAACATAGGCTTGGGTGAGAAATTTTCCGAAGGAAAAGCGACCATGTTTCCAGCGACAAAAGAAAATTGTTATACGTAGTGGAACATCTTATCCATCATTATTGATCATCAAACTATCGCCAGAGCTTGATTTTGGATACAGAGCTAAAAAAAACCCAGAAAACTTTGACCATCAATTTGTGTGAAGCACGTGTGTGGCGGTAGGTTCTACTTATCTTTCCTCCCCCAACCTCTCTATGTTTAATTTGTGCGGTGCCACCTTGTTCGTTCGACTTATTTGTTATAGTACAAAACATGTAAAAACAACATCAATCGATTTATGACCCACAAAAACGATGATTCAAACAAGACAATCTTAATATGGGAATAAGGCGTCGTTCTAGACATGATCGGCCGCGATGCTTGTTCATTTTGAGATTTGGCTGCACTCGTGCGCGCGCTGGTTCGTTATAAACGCCTGATTGTATATTGGCAGAACCATGCATGCATAATCCATTGGGGTTGAGGCAGTGGTGCCATCTGTGGTAGGGAATAGCATTATAGGGACGCTGCAGATCACCTGCACGATTGCGATGGCTGGCTAGCTCACTGCCAATGGTCAAAGCAATGCAGTTGGAATATAATAGAGATGAAACGGTAATCTGGCATCCATGAGCAAAAGGATTAGAGATGAAGATGGACATTTACAGTGACTAGCTAGCTATTAGTAGACTGTGGACATGAAGCCGGAACTGGAGCAGGAAAGAACCTGCATTTTTTTTTTCTGACATCCATTATTACTATATATAGATACAGTAAGTACTTGCATACATCTCCGACTGACGGTAAACAAAAAGTTGACCAGTGTTACAGTAACCAATAACCAGCAGCCGTATCACTTTTGTCCAACCAAAAGTAAGCTAGTAGCCATGAGACAAGCAGGCACTTGAAAATGAATGAATTGCTGGAGTAGAAGAAGAGGAGGAGGAGATTCGGGAAGGCCTTGTCGGGGGGCGTTGACGTGACGGACGGGTCGGTTTCGGTCAAATTGGACAATTGCGCGTTCGTTCGTTTGTGAAGGGACGCGTTGTTGAAGGGCGTAGTAAAAGCTGGCCCCACTGGCCAGTGATGATAACGAGAGAAAGCCAAAGGGACAGGACAGCTAACAGGACACCACCACCAATGTGTAACAAAGAAAGCAAGCTAGAACGGGTGGCCATGCAGCCCGCAACTTCCATGCTCACAAAAAAAAAAATACAGCAACTCCAACAAACCTCTTATTAAGACCACTACTTTTGATTTAAATATTTTCTTACTTTTAAGAGTCTAACTTTTTACATATACTGTATATACTTCCGCTTAGATCCATTGTAACCAACACTGGTGTAAAGGATCCACTCTCTCTATTCTCTGTTTTTATTTCTCCGGAGCCACGGCCACGGGAGCATTCGCTAGACTTGGTCTCGTGTGATTTTTATTTTTATTGCTTTGCATGTCGGTGTGGTTGCAGATCGACGCAGAATGGCCATTCCTTGCATCCGTTTCCGCTCGACGTATGCCATACCCATACTATCACCATACCTGCTGTTGTAGTGTTGTGTGTGCTGTGTCCAAACAAACCAACGAGGCTTTCTCTTCCTTTCCTTCATTCACACGCACGCACTCATATAACGCACTGTGTTACCATCATCCCAAGAACAAAGAAAGAAAAAAAGAAAGACAAGCATACCTTCCGTGTGTCAAATTGATCATCAATAAGGATTTATTCTTTGCATCGCCCTGCCGTCACTTACCACTTACCATGCACGATCCCATCCCTTCCGTGTGTGAAATTCTGTCCCAAAATACTACACCTCTCGATCATTTCTCAAGAAGTTTTTTTTTTCCACTTCTAAATTTGACTATGTTCAAATGAGTTTATATTATGAGTTGAGCGCATATATATATCGTGATTAATCTACTAAGACTTATTAGTCATAACAAATATTAATTTTTACTATACATTTAGTTAACATTTTTACACCAAGTATTATGTCCTTTGGGTCCTCAAAAAACAACACATGTATTTTCGTGGCTCCATCTCCACATATCCATGCAGGTTTGTTCGTTTGCAGTACTCAAAAATTAGATATAAAAAATAATTCATAATTTTTTTATATGAACTCAAATAAAGACAAACTTTATATCAAAATTGTAGTTCTCAACGTGATCTACAACTTTATAGTTGAAATTATTTCTATTTGAAGTCATTTAGTGCCCAAAAACTTAATTTTAAATTTTAAATTTCAAAATCTATAAGCATTTACTAATATTTTGGGGGAATAAACAATTTTATTTTAAAAAAATTTCAACTACAAAGTTATAGATCACATCGAGAGCTACAATTTTGATATAAAGTTTGTCTTCATTTGAGTTCATATGAAAAAGTTATACATTATTTTTTGATATGTAATTTTTTATCGTTCTATTTGGACCAAGATGACACACTTGAACAAGTTTAGGGACCTACATAACACAACTGGACAAGTTTAAGGATCTAAACGGCCGACTTCTAAGTTTAGGGACCGGGATGACACAACCGGACAAGTTTAGAGACCGTAATGACACAGATAAACAAGTTTAAGGATCTAAAAGGTCGATTTGTGAGTTTAGGAACCGGGATGACACATGAGCACAAGTTTAAGGACGGCTAGTGCACTTCACTTAAAGTTTAATATATACTACTCTCCATTCTAAATTATAAGTCGTTTTGCCTTTTGTAAATAACATATTTTTTACTATATATATATATATATATATATTAAAAATATATATATATTAAAAAATATGTATCAAGAAAAAGAAATTGGCTACTAATTTATTTAATACTTCCTTTGTGTTAAATTATAAGCTAGATTCATAGTTTTCACTATAGTTTTCACTATGAGGTAACTAAAACTGTCTTATAATAATTTGTAACGGACGGAAACTTCACAACTGTACTATGAGGTAACTGTATATATTTTATTATATATGTTAATTTCTGGATGGGCCAGTAGCAACAAACTAAAGCTTGTTCGCTCCGGGTTCGCTGTCTGGGAAATCTGAACAGCTCTCAACTTCAACCCCATGAAAAACCAAAAGGCATGCTCGCTCGCTTGCTTGCTGGTGTTCAAGTTAGGTGCAACAAAAAGCGACAACGTCGGTTGCTGTTTCTTTGTCGCCAATAACCAATACTCTTACATCACAGGACAGGCAGTTTGGTAGACCTAAATAAAATTGTTAATGCATACATTAGACCTTGGTCAGCACTGCTAGGCGTTGAAAACATAGTTCCTCAACACATGGAAACAAACGGTCGCTAAAATGCTCAGGCAGGCTCCTGTCATCTTCAAGGCTTAGCTTCAGCGGACCAAGCGGCTTCCTCCAGATCAAGGAGTTTCTGAAAAAAAAAAACAGTTGCTTTCAAGTTCAACCGACGCCGAGATTTAGAGGGGTTTGTAAAAAGAAGCTGTTTTTTCTTCCTTCTTGTAAAAAGCATGTTTGTAAAAAGATTTGATAAAGTCAGGCCTTTTATAAGACGGAAGAAAAGGTACAAGTCGTTTGTTTCTTTTAACGTTGCATACATCCTTATCAAAACAAAACAAAAAAACCCCGTTGCATACATGTTTATTATTCTCTTCCAAAGGGGAAAAAAAAAGTGACTGTCACGTTAGTTTTTTTTTTCATGAGATGCACAGAAAATACATTACCCAAAAATCACATACATTAGTTTGACCACGTTAAAAACAGCGAAACCCTTAGCTGTGTTTCGTACTTCCGTTTAGTCTGAACCAAAAGAGCTTGCGCATTCATACAGATTGTCAGTGTGATTTTTTTCAACCATACGCACTTCTACAGAACATGAACAAAAGTCAACAACATATCAAATTCAATTCTCAATCTGTAATTCTGTATCAAACAAGATGCACAACCAAAATTTTCACATTCACAACACTCCATGCCAAATTACCAACAAAATGATACAAAATTATTCGAATTGACATGGTTCATCCGACTGAACAGCAAACCAAATGATAGGCAGGACCTTGATTCGATCCAGCATGGAGTTAAATCCTACTACTTCCCTAGCGTTAGTGTTGGGGCTGAAGGAAATTCGTCCTGCTGGATGTTGAAGCTTGCACTCGCCCCTGCCTGTATCCCATCTGCAGGAGAAAGCAGCAAATATCAAATATTGATGAAATTGGTGTTACATTATGACATTGGTAAAAGAGCAAATGCGAGCATTCAAAGATGCAGAAGATGGCCATCAGGCCCAAACTTTGTCATCTCATTTTTAAACCAGTGCCCGAACTTGCAGCTAAATGAAAATATTGCCAAAGCGATGATAGTGTAGACAGTTGCATTCTGGCAGAAGGAATAGTATTAAGCTTATGCCAGATGTCTGAACTACATCTGGAAAGGCAAAAAATACTTTTTAGCATCATAGTGGTCGACAACAATTAGAATCACACTGTGAACTGAGAAATTCTAGGGATTATGCTTTTAGAACAACTGGAATTGCACTGTAAACTGAGAAATTCTAGACCAAGCATTCAAAGTATCCAGATCAATCACGAATGCAACGCCTATCCTATCAGTACACAGAATCTTCGTTGACCTGTTCCTTAAAGAGAGAGATCCACCTTTGCAAAACGCCGTAACCTGACCTGCCATAGCCTTTCCCTACCATATTAAGAGACTCACATATTTATTAATAAGACAACAAAAAGTATAACATGTACAACCTGTAGTCTGAGCAACGTCTACCTCTTCATCTAGTAGCACCAGATCAATCCAAAGTGGCCGCAGTGGAGTTTCAATGTTAAGGTGCTCACAAAATCTGGCTGCTTGTACTCTGATTGTTGCTTGAATAGAGTCTGGAATGATGTCTTCAAGTAGCATGTGCTCCATTTTCCCTGCATAAATAGTTACATGATACCTGGATCTGTACTGAAGAGAACCTAGCCCCGCCTGAGGCATGACTACAGCAAAGCAAAAAAGCTTTTAAACCAAGGATGATATCATGGTGTATAGCGAAAGTTCATGTAGCTCTACTTGAAGTATAGATATATAAAATGATTTCAAAAATTGTAATGGCACCGATCCAAATAACCCTTATAACTATGACAGTCAATATGACCAACAGTTGTACCAACATTGCAAGTTGCAATAGGTTACAACACCCTAACTACAGAACCCAAGAAGCCCAAAAGGGAAAGCAAAGGAGAATGCAGCACAACTGCACTGTACATATAGAGAAGCACAAGAATATATGATAAATCAGCTCACATTCATAAATAGTAAATAGGAGTATAGAACATCCACCTAATGATGGGATACAGGTACAACATATATATACACTAAAACCAAACAGAGCCAGATACACATATTATCTCTTGGCAGCCCTTATGTAACTAATTAATAGGGCCTCACAAGAACGAAAAGCAAAGAGTAACTCCATTAGCCTCAAGCCAAAATGACTGTTTAGTGACAGTCATTAGTACTGTCACTAAAAACGTTGGAAGTACAGCATGTTAAAAGTAATTAATGCAAATTTCACAACAACTCATAATAGAAGGTACATCTTTGCCTATTATTGCATATGTTTCTTCTCACAAGACGAACAAATCAGGGATCCTACAAATAGAAAGTAAATGTCCCTGCTTCTTGTCTCAGTATGAAAATCCCCACTTGACAAATAACTCAAGAAGCATCGATGTAAAGAAAGAAATCACATCTTTCTTCAAGTAAAAAAGAAAAACAGATGGTCTCAACAAGCTGGCAAAGCCCACTAAGCACCCATGGCAACCCTTTTTCCCCTCTTGGGCGTCGACTGTGCATTCTCTGCCAAGATCCTAGACAAAATATCTGCTTGCTTTGAGTATCCTTCAGATTTTAAGCTCTTCATTAAATCATCACAACCTTTCTGGCTGACAACACCTCCTTTGTTCTTGATCTTGCACAGCATGGAGTACGCAGGCAACGTCTTTTCTTCAGCATACAGGGCCTCCAGAACTCTGTCATAGGTTGAGAAGCTAACATCAAAGTCCCTGTCCAACGCAAAATCAGCCAGCTTCTGCGCCTCCATCACTCTATCATTGTCACAGAGGCCAACCAGCAACTTATCTAGATCAGGCATACAGCCCTTTTCCACCATCAGATTGACACGGCCAATTGCCTCCTCCACATGGCCCCTCGTGAAGAGAGCTTCCAGTATCTTGTGTGCCACATCCATGTTCTCAGTTACCCCCTTCTCAATCATACTCTTCATGACCCTGCTTGCGGTCTGAACCCGACCAGCATTGAACAGTGCCTCCATGACAGACTTGAACAGAGCTGGGCTTGGCAAGTGACCCTGTTGCATCATGCTGTCCAATGCCGTCTTTGCATCAGCGGGCTCATTCTCCTTCAGGAAGCTATCAACTAGGAGCGCATGTGATTCAGGGTCAGTTGGGACCTCGCGGCGTGTCATAATGGCGAGAATCTCCTGCGCCGCCTCCGGTACGCCTTCTTTTGCGTGTCCACGGATAAGACTATTGAAAGCAGCCTTGTCAGCCACGCCTTTCTTCATCAGTTGCCTGAAGAACGTCTCGGCCTTGGCTGTGCTGCCATTGCTGCACAGGTACTCAATCACCGGGTTATACGCCGATGCTTCGAGCACAGGACTCTTTGGGCTCAGCAAGGTGCCCTTCTCCATAAGCTCATCTAGAACCTCAATAGCAGTCTCGCACTTGCCGCCCGCACAAAGGCCTTCCATCAGCACTCCATACTGTCTCAGATCCACCAGCACATGATTGAACTGCCCACTCTTCCGGTGCACCTCCAACGCCCCATCCAAATCCCCAGCCCTGCACAGCGTTGTCACAAGCCTCAGAAACACCGACTTGTCCTTCGGCGTGAGCCTCCGCTCCGCCATGTCATTCACTGCCTTCCGGGCCTCCGCCGCCCTGCCCTGGTCATCGCAAAGCCCTGGCATCAACGCAGCAAACGTCTTCTCACTCAGCCTCAAACCCTTCTCGCCCATCTCAGCGAACAGCGCCACTGCCTCTTCCACCCTATCACCTTCCACATAACCCTTGATCATGACATTGTACGAGACCGAGTTCCGCTGGATCTCCTCCCCAGTCATTTCATCAAACACCTTGCGCGCACTCTCCAGATCACCGGCGCGCACCCACGCACTCAGCAGGGCGTTGTAGGTAGTGACATCAGGCGTCACCCCGTGACCCTTCATGTCTCCAAACACCCTGACAGCGGTCTCCATCTTCTTGCACAGGCCGAACCCCAGATGAGCGTGTTGTAAGTGGAAACGTCGGGCGCCACACCGTCCGCGATCATGGCGTTGTAGATCCTTCTAGCCATGGCCTCGCGTCCGCGGCAGAGTATGGCCTTG
Organism: Microstegium vimineum; assembly: GCA_022036555.1. Lineage (NCBI taxonomy): Eukaryota > Viridiplantae > Streptophyta > Magnoliopsida > Poales > Poaceae > Microstegium > Microstegium vimineum. Next base: position 47,259 of record CM039122.1, on the reverse strand, counting down.
AGGACGGCGTTGTAGGAGAGCGCGGTGCGGGGGACGCCAAGGTCAGGCATGATCCGGAACAGCTTGACGGCCTCCTGCGGGATGGCAGCCTTACCATAGGCGGCGATGAGCGCGGCGAGCGTGGGCTCGTCGGGGGCGATTGAGAACGACGGCATGGTGTCGAGGACGAGGCAGCGCGCGTGGTTGATCATGCGGCGGGACGCAAGCGCCGGCACGAGGAGCGCGAACGTGTCGCCGTCGGGGCGGAACCCGCCCCGGCGGTACGCGAAGCGGAAGAACTGGAGGGCCAGGTCGGCGCGCCCCGCGGAGGCCGCCCCGGTGATGACGCCGTGGACCAGCGCCGCGTCGAGCGTGGGCGAGAGCAGCCGGATCGAGTTCTCCAGCCGCGTCGTCCACTGCCGCGCCGGATCATGTGCAGGATCGTATCGTGGAGTGGCTCGTCGACCCGGGGCGGGTTGGTGGGCGCCGATGCCGAGGGGGCCGCCGCTTCCGACTCCGCCGGCGGCTTCTCGGCTGGGGCTGGGGCCTCCGGGGTGGTTGAGGAGGCGCATAGCGTGCGTGTGGGCGCGCCGGGAGTGCGGGAGAGGAGCGGGAGGCGTAGGGAAGAGGCGAGCTGGCGGCGCGCCATGGCTGATGCGGCGGGAGGTGTGGGAGGGGAGGTTTGCAGCGGTGGGGAGGAATGGAGGAGACGAGGGTTTTAGTCGGACGGGCCAACAACGGGGAACTCGTCGCTTGCAGGCCGCAGCCAGCAGCATCACTTGGTTGATAAAGGCCCAAGGTGGCAAGATGGGCTTTGCCTCGACGCTTCCCTCCAAAAACGATAAGAATGGTCCGCTCAATAGACAAGAGTCAAGAGTGCAATTCTCAATCTTCGAAAAGAAAATTAATTTACATTTTAACTAAATTTATATAAAATAATAGTACTAACATTCATAATATAAAAAATATCATTAGATTAGTTATAGTATATATTTTTTATAAGAGACAAATACTAATACTATTTAATATAAAATTAATCAAGCATGGACTACATTGACCGATACGGTTATCACAATTATATTTTTAAAGACGGAGGTAGTATTTATTCCTATGTTCTGAAATCATATGCTATATTTTTTTTTTCATTTTTCACTCTGTCCTACACTCCTACTATTTGTGTGCGTGTGTGTTTGCATTCTGCTGTTTTGCATTCATTCGATAAAACATAAAAAAGGGACTGAGAGTATGATGTTGACTGTTTTTGTCCCCCCCCTCTACATTTGATTCAAATGCACATCTACTTTCCTCACAAACTTGCAATCGCTGGATATCCAGTGTTGTTGGCTTTGGCTATCTATCTCGTGTGCGCTGTGGATTCAGTTCAGATTCAGACATGGAGGACTGCCATCCTGACGATCTCGTGTTCAGTCTAGTAGTAGGACCTAATGACCTATATATCCCTATCCGCCTATCCCACAACGATCTCAACAATACCATTTGTTTTCCCCCTTGTCAATCTAGATGCGTTTGCCTGTTCTGTACATTCATGGACGCAGATGCTGGTGTGGATCGTGGAGGCACGAACGAGAAGATGTACAGCACCCGGCGCCGCTGCACTGCACCAATCAGAATTCAGAACCACCACCACCACCACCTCCTCCTCCTCATCCTGCCAATCAATCCTTTCGTCACCTAAACGCCTCCATCCGAGGCTCCGTGAGGTCCACGTCCACCGCCTCCTCGTCACCAGGTGGCTGCGGCGACGGCGGCCGCCAGCTGCCCCGCACGTGGGGGCTCATCAGCAGCGTCCCGTTCACGAGCTCGCCCGACACCACCGTGCCTCTGCTCATAACGTTCACCCTGTCTCCGGGCCACGACGCGCGCCGCGCTTGCTGTTGCCACTGGACTGTCGTCGGCGGCGAGCAGTACTCCTGCTGCCTCTCGATGTCGTCGTTAGACCCCATGTCACACCTCCCGACGTGCGGCGACGCCTGCAGTAGTTGAGTGCAATGTCAGAACTCAGAACTCCTACGGCGTGCGCAGGCAAGCATGCAAGCTGACCGTGAGGTTGAAGGCGGCGGCGATGGGGAGGTTCCGTCGCTTGGCGCCATGCTGGAGCGGCGCGATGGTGGAGAGGATATGAACGACCTCCGTCATGGTGGGCCTAGCCTCAGGTTCCCACTGCAGGCACTCCCGCGCGAGGTGGGCCATGATCTGCATCTCCTCGGCCGGGAACTTACCCTGCAACGACGGGTCCGGCAGCTCCGTCACCACCAGGCTGCTATCCCTTAGCCTCGACGTCGCCCAGAGCACGAGGCTCTCGTCGGCCCTAGTCGTGGACGACTTGTGGATGGGCTGGCGTCCAGTGATGAGTTCCAGAACGACGACGCCGAAGCTGAACACGTCCGACTTGAGCGACGCCTTGCCGACGATAGCGTACTCGGGCGCGAAGTAGCCGAACGTGCCGAGCATCCTTGCCGGGGAGCTGCTGCAGCTCGTCACGCCGTCGTTCATCAGGCACTTGGCCATGCCGAGGTCAGTGATCTTGGCTCTGAACTTGTCGTCTAGGAGGATGTTGCTCGACTTGATGTCGCGGTGGAGGATACGTGGCGCCGCCGCCTCGTGTAGGTACTCTAGCCCTCTTGCGACGCCGAGGGCGATGCTCACTCTGGTCTGCCAGTCCATCGGCTTCCTCCCTTGCTTCTGGTCCAGACAGTCCCTCAGGTTGCCGTTGGACATGCACTCGAACACCAGTAGCCGTTCTAGCTGCCGTCCCTGGCTCTCCGTGCAGTACCCCAGCAATGGCACCACGTGGCAGTGGTTCAGCCTCGACAACAGCTCGATCTACGTATACATCATCACAACACACACGTGAGAAAACAAACAAGAGAGGAATTGCATATGCAAGCAAGATTGTTGCGTACTACCTCTGACAGGAACTCGAAGTCTTCGTCTGCACCTCCTAGGGGCCTAAGCTTCTTCACGGCAACAACTTTGCCATCGCCAAGCTGGCCTCGGTACACCTTGCTCGATCCGCCAACTCCGATAAGATGCTCGTCTGAGAATTTCCCGGTTGCTTGCTCTAACTCTGCGTATGAAAACCGGATGATGACACCAGGGAATGTGCCGCTTTCGCCGCCGCAGATGAGGTTGCAGCTACACAGAAACTCTGCAGCAGGAAATTCAGTCAAGCACATCACCTCAAATCTCAGACAGGGAAAATGTAGTATAGGTTAAGCTTGCCTTTTAAAACACCAAGCCTTGGTTTCGGTTTCATCACTGGAAGTGGAGACGATCGGTTGCTGACGAGGTTTGATCTGCTGCTCCAGCTAGTGTATTTATCGAAGGAGTATATCTGTGATCGTGGAGAGAGAGCGTCCTTGCGGCGGAAGTAGTATACAGTGGTGACAAGGAATGCAGTAGTGGTCAGAATCACACAAACTAGGAGAGTGATTATTACTGCTTTGCTGGAGACATGCCTTTTCCCTTCCTCTGAACTTCCTGAAGTTATAATGGAGACCATATTCAGCAACCCCCAGTTTTTTTTTTCAGTTGAGCTTTTTAGTCCATAATAATGGAGTTCATGTATCTGAAATTCTGAATAGTTAAACAAGAAATTATTTAGCACATACCAGATGTGCAGTTACAGGAAGTGAAGCAACTCCTGGCACGTAACACAGCATGTTCTTCTTTCTCAAGTTTCTTATCAGAAGAGGCACATGTGCAGTTCCATGACCCTGTGCCGCCATTTTCATCTGCCGCAGCAACAAATTCAGGTGGCATACTGGCATTGTGGTGTAATGAGTTGTTGAGAAGCTATATGATTAACTGCCCTTACCTTGTTGGCAATGGCAGGATGAAGAGCAATTGGAGAACAGGCTGCTGTTAGAGTTTGGTTCACCAAGTGGATGAGCTGCGCATACACATGTCCAGTTTGTTGTTTCAGTTTCGCTTGTGCTACCATCTGTACAACAGCTAGTGTATCAGATATTTGTTTCATTTCCTCAACCAGTCCATATTTAGTCATTTTTACAAGTATTTTGTCATGACAGCTTTGAAAATAGAAGTACGTTCATGAGGACTGTACAACTTACCACATGATGCTGCTTGCATCAGAAGAACAAAGCTGAGGGAAGCCAGGAGAAGTTTCATGTGGAGATCCATCAGCTCGCACCCAATTAGAGAACGACGAAAACATCAAATGAGTCCCATCTAGTGCGATCTCTGAAAAATAATGATGGAAAAGTAAGAATGACATGTTTGAAACCATTGCGTGATGACCAAAAAGGAATGGAAAACACCACTAAAAATACATGCAGAGCACAATGAACAAGTCTCATCACATTTTGATACTAAACAAGTACATGGTTGACTAACTGTATCAATATATGTCTACTAGGGGAATAGATAAACAAAAATAATGAGTACAAATTTAGAATAACTTGAAAGCTTGTTACTTGGGATAGAGTAATACATTACTGCTACTCAAACAAGTATGTGCAACTCAACGTTAACAAAACAACAAATCCTGGAAAATGGGTGTACAATCTTCTTCTGCTTTGAGTGGACCATGTTGATGCTAATCAAATACAGTAATTCTTGAAACCATATCACACATGATCTCCAAAAAGGGCTAAAAGTACAAGAAAAAACCCTAATTTAAATTGCTTCAGACAAAAACGACAAGTATCCTGGCCTGAAAGTAGAACCAAAGAGGCGTGAATGATGAAAGGTGGAGGAGAGATGGAGTCTAAGAACTGATAGATAAATAAGGCAGCTTATATGCAATGCAGGCAATTCCAGTGAAGTGGCAGAAGCTATCAAGAATAGTTTGACAAACATATGCTTGCTTTCAAAAAGAAAATACTAGCACATTCAGTGCAGCAACTTGCAAGATAGGAGACATCTCAACCTACAGCACTATATGTGCAGTAGGGAAAAAAGAAGAAGTAGGCCTTGAAAGAGATTGAATGTACTTAGGTGCAATGTTCTATTTGGGGCATTGAACACTAGATTATAACTTAAAATGACATCTGGCCTGTAATGCCGGGTGTGAGTGAAAGATGCCAGTTAATCAGACTTCAGAGATCTCAGTCTGGATCAGACTCTTGAAAGCCAGCCCATGCAAGATGGCTGGATGTTCACACCAAGTTTTGAATGATTAGTAGTATTCCCGAAGTTCAACTTGTCTAATGCTTTCTAACACTAGCATGCGCTTGCCATGTTACCAAATGTCCAGAGCTAAAAATCAATCAAAACAGGACAGATTTATGAAACCTGTTAGGCTGATAGTAACCTACCAGTTGGACTATGATCACAATCACAAGATGTAAACTCAATTCAAGCCACTAGTTTTAGTTTTATGTCGGTCAAGAACGAATGAGAGAGATTTCAAAATGTTGCTTAATCCGATAGTTGCGTCCCATCTCCAAATGCGGATGTGCCCTCTGCATCTACCTACTGTAGGCTAGTAGTGGCTACAGCTTAAAATATGGCGCTGCTGTCTTTAGTAGTGTCTTGGTGGTTGCTCCTAATTTAAAATCCTTTTTTGGTTGGCCCGATCCATCCAAAGAATCGTTGAATGCTGAAGTAGTTGCAAGATACACATCAATGCATTGTATCCTCCTAGATGTGTAATAATATATATAGTTTTTAGATCAAGATCTTAGACATGTAATATCATAACAACGGTGTTTTCTAATCATGGATCAAAATACTTGAATAGATTCTTGGGTTAGAGCAAATTGACCATGTAGCTGGCCTCCATGATCTCTATACCCAAAATCTCTCTCTCTCCCCCCCCCCCTTTTTTTTTTTTTTGCTAGGAAGCAGTGCTATATAACATGAAGACCTTTTTTTTTTTTTTTTTTAGTTACAGTCTGAAGACCCAATGTTCAGATAGATGCGACAAAATGCTAAGGTGCCTTTTTCAGTATTTCTGGCACCGACAGCACAACACATAGATTAATCGGGGCCGTGACGGTGAAGCACAAGCAGGGTAGCGCGAAGATGAGAGCGCCACAGAAGAGATGATGATGATAATGTAACAGCGACGGGAAAAAAACGTCGGCATGCGCCGCTACCTGACACTAGTAGTCCCTTTTGTTTAGAGGAGGGAAACCTTTCTATACACCGCAGCCTGCAGGACGGAGACATGCTACCTGTCGCGTAGATGTAGCATCAAAATTGAAATCAATAGCAGGATTTATACGGCATGCAAAAATTCAGCTACCAGCTAGTGAGTACTATGGGCAGGGCAGGGCAGGGCGGCAGCTATCCCTTTCTTTCTTTCTTTCTTTCTTCCGATGTGAAGAGAGTTTGGCAAGATATATTTGTTTTAGTTTGAGGGGATAAAAGAAGAAGAAAGCGATGGGTGGGGTGAGAATGCGAATCGCGTCTCGATGGCAGTGGCAGACGATTGAATTCACCAATGTCCATGTAATTGGTCCGAGTCAACAACCTTGGACGGCGGTGGGGGCATGTGGAAGGAAGGAAGCGAGTGCTGAGGACAATGCAGTTGGTCACTCACCTCACCTGTGGCTCAGTGACCTGACCGCATTGGATTCGATTGCAGAGGTAAAAAGAAGGGTGGGTATCTAGGAGGAGGTCCTCTTTTGTCTTCGTTTTCCTGATGACCTCGACCTCGAAGAGATTAAAAACTAGTACTAGCAGTGCAGGCTGCAGACTGCAGCGGATGAATGATTCTACCCCGCGGCCGCATGCAGCGGGAGAGAAAAGAGACAGACAGAAGAGGGAACGCATGCATCTCCTCATTCTGCTTTGTTCTGACGATGGTAACAGCTTGCCACCCTTTCCGCCTATGGTAATGGTAACTGGTAAGTAGGAGAGAGGGAGGGCCGATCCGGGGCGTCCATTTGTAAATGTATGGCGGAGATGGGATCTCGAAGGGGAATCAAAATCACCGGGAGAAGATGGACGAGGGGCAGGCATTGGGGAGGTGCCGAGGTGAAGGAACATGACACGAGTGATGGCTGGGGTAGTGGGTCCTGCTGCCTGTGATTGCCACCAAGAGATGAGTGCCGAAAGCAACAGCAAGGGACAAGGGAAAAATAACGTTTGGTTTTGAGGCAGGAGGAGGAGGAGGCAGCAGCACTGCGGCAGTAGAGACAGACAGAGCACGAGCGACACGATCAGAGATCGAAGAAAGATGGATGCACCGTCGGCTTTAGCTTTCTTCGATTCAAACTTGGTCTGATTCTATCCTTGATAGATAAAGCCGGATTTTATATCCTTTTATCTAAAAAAAATCCAAGCAGAAGATGCCGGAATTCTATTCAATTCGTCGGTGCATGAGATGACCGGCGGATGTGGTGTGGAGGAATTCAAATGCCGCGGAGAGCAAGGGGAAGGGGAGGTGCAGGTGCAGGCCGGTGCCACTAACCTCATTCGTCATCAGAGACACTGCACAGGCAGGGAGATGAGGAGGAGGCGCAGCGAGCGAGCACTCGGAGTCCACTGGGTCGTCTTCCTATTCTCCATTCCATCGATTCCTCCCTCCCTCCGTCGTCGTCGTCGTCGTCTTCCTCCTGCCCTGCCTTTTCTCTCTCCTTGCCTTAACTTGGAGTTGGAGGGAGAGCACTAGCTAGCTAGGGAGGGAGGAGCGGAGCGTCGTGGAGGTGGAGCTCAGAGAATAAGAAGAAGAAGAAGAAGAAGAGGGATAGGCAAAAAGGTCGTGGATCCGAGTCCTCCTACTACAGTAGTAGTAATACATACGGCTTTTTAATTGGTTGATGAATTGAATTGAAATTGAATGCACTGCACTGCACTGTGTCGTCGTCTGTGTGTGTGCAATAATAATAATAACGGAGAGAGGTGAGGTGACCGCAGGCCGTGCCAACACACTGCACACGGATGACGTGAACATCATCATGCTGCCGCTGCCGGGTGTTGTTTGGGGTCTAGTTCCTTCTCTATCTGGCATCGAGACAACACATTCATCTCATCTAGTACTATTAGCTAAACACACACATACCAAAAAAAAAAAACTATTAAGTAGGTAGGTAGGTGTGTGGGTTGATATACATCATGTTCGGTTGTCTTATCAGCTACTAAAACAGTGTTTTTCTCTTATAATAAAACATGCAAAACAACATTAGTGGGCTACAATTCTCTCAAAAATAAAATAAATAAATAAACAGGTGCCTCGTTTCGATCCACCTAGCTCGTTTTTAGTGGCTGACTTTTTTTTTTTTTTGAAGTAACAGGAGGAGCCAGGGGCTCCTACTGAAAAGATTTTATATATGTAAAAAAGAACAGGAGTTCCAGAGTACAAGGGAGACAAAAACAAAGCAAAAAGAAACCCAAAGAACTAAAGGCCAACAACAGGTTACAGGTTGTAGCTGTTGACATCTGGGTTTGACCCTCGGAAAAATGACATCATCCAAATACTAGTGGTAGCGAGGAGGATACAAACAAAAGTCGCACACTCGTACCAGAACGGCTACACCAAGCACAGTGATGATGACAGTGTGGGTTAGTGAACAAGTACTCTCGTACGTATACCACGCACGGGCACCTCCAAAGTCAGCACCTCTCCCAGTACCCCCCATCCACCTTCGGTGTCCTTGGCATTTGCGTCTTATATACAGACACCAAAATAAGAGCCAATACATTTAGAGTATCTCAATTAATAACGATTTAAACCATAAAACCGTATTGTTTTTCTCTCAATTAAAAAAAAAGAATTTTCTTTATGACAGAAACCAGCAGCCGAGCAGAGCTGGGAACCATGACTATTTCCGTCTGCAGTCTGCTTGAGTGTTGTCCTCTCACAGCACCATGGGCACGGGCGACAGCACCACGACGCTACGGCCTACGGCTTGGGAATTCAATTGGAAACATACAGCCGATTGCCACCTCACCGCTCAGATTATTTACTGCTCTCATCAGTCATTAGCATCACCCTTTCCTTCCTTCCACCGCCGTCGCCACCGCCAAAGACATGTCCCGTCACCCACCCCACCTCATTTTCAGCTACATTCTTCTCACTGTACGTACTCCCCAGGCCCAGGTACTTCCGCCAGCTAGCAGCGCTACCAGTACCAACCACAAACAGCTGCAGTGCAGTGCAGCAGCATCCAGTGATCCACTCCCAATGTGGCAATGTCCCACACCAAATCCACACCAACATGTCTAGGGTTCACACACGCACACATCAACACCCCAGTATATATATGTACAAGTATAAACCATACTGCCAGCCCACACACAAAACGTATACATAAATAAATCAATATATACTCCCTACTTACTAGTAGTAACTAACAAAAACAACAGCCAGCACATCACATGTAGGCAAGCCCAGCAGCACATATATATAAAAACAAAATTCCCCTGCAGCTTACACGACACTAGACACACTTGGCATTCCTCCACATGCCCCACTTCGCTTCAGACAATCAGTTCATCATGTGACCCGTCCCTCCCAGCTACATGCCATACCAACGCATTCACCAGATCCGATCCGACTCCGAGGCACCACCACATATGACATGACATCTCTCAGGTCAAAGGCTCAGCAAACACCCATTCAGATCAGATAATAATAATAACATGCACCAGTATCCCAACCACAGCCAAACCCGCGCCAAACAATATAAACACAGTACTTACTAGTGATCGAGCATTCCAGCCCCGCACCAAACTACAATCATCATCAGTCTAAGAAACCACAAGGAAATCTACAATATGTTAGGATCAGGGTTCATGCTCTCTGCCTCATGTCATATGCTATCACTACTCACTGCTACTATGCTGCTGCCGCAACGGCCCCCAAAATGCCTGATGATGCAAAGCTTACCCTCATCAGAGTCAGACATCTCCTGCTTAACGGATGCTGCTGCTAAGGGGTCCTGTGGATGACGATATCGCTGCTCTATTCCAACCCATGCTCTACATTACACAAACACAAACCCAGCCTAGTACAAAACAATACGTTCACTGCTACTCTAGGCTACACTACTCCTCGTCGTCAGATAGGCACACCACCTCTCTGCTGCTTGCACCGGAGCTTCCCTGGCTGGATGTTCCAGGGGGTCCACCAGTCAGGCCAGCACCTCCCTGTCCCTGTGGGTATGTGCCTGGGTGTCCACGAATCAGGCCAGCCCTGAGCTGTGCCTCCCACTCGAGCAATGAAGTGGATACCTGGTTGCCTATGCGAGCTATGGTGTACTGAACTCCTGCCGCTGCATTCAGTGGACCTGCCATGGTGTCAGGAGCTGGATTCTGAAACCCTGCTTGCTGTCGGGCGGCCATGGGAGCTGGATGTGAGCTTGACGTGGTTGGCTGAACTGAGCTTGGTGTCATGACTTGGGGCAACCGTTGTAGGAGGCGACGCAGCATATCTTGACTCTGATTTGGGACAGCCTGGGCAGTACCTCCTATGTCAGCTCTAGCTTGCCAAATTCCTGATGCAGCGTTCAGTGGACCACCTCCCATGTGGTGAAAAGCTGGATTCAGAACCGGTGCTTGTTGGCTCGCCATGGCAGCTGGGATTCTGCTACTTGACTGCGCAAAGTTTGCCATCGACTCTTGACCCGAACCTGGTAGCAGCGAGGATGCTGGGAAAGCTGGATGTGAGTTTGGCACAGATGGCATTGCCTGGTGGACTGAGCTTGGTGCCATGGGTGTTAATGGGATACCTGACAGTGCATTGCCAGAAGCAGAGCTTTCAAACATACCAGGGGCAGACTGTCTCGATGGTATAACCCCAGGATTGGTGATACTGGGCGGCTGTTGATCTCGGCGAACCATTGCAGCCGGTGCCGGCATCCTGAGTTGCTGGAGATGAGGAGCAGGTCCACGTGATTGTGCTCCAACAGCTCCGTAGATTTCATTTCGTGGAGGCATTGATCCAACAGGTGATGGTGCTGCTCTGGAAAGGTTTGCGGGTAAAACTGGTTGCATTTGGGTAGCCCCAGAAGCCGGTGGCCAAGTGCCTAATGATGAGGAAACAGGTAATAACGTGGTTTGAGCTGCTGTTGTCCCACACGGAGCATGCTGAGAAGACTGGGGTGCCTGCCAAACTGTGGGGCTTGCAGATCTCTCTGTAAAATACAAAGGAAGAAGCAAACCATGTATCACATGTTCCAAGGAATGAAAAAAATGAACTCAGCAACAATGTCAGATCTAAATACGCAGATCAATGTAAAAAATGTAATTTAACTAGCCAGAATCAGGACAGGGGGAGGGAAAACTCCACACACACATGCCATCATTCCACCATACAGAACACCCAGGTATGCAGATCAATGGGTCAGGTGAGATCAAAATGATTGATTAGTCTTAACCAAACAGTGTTCAATCTGACAAGAAAAATAAAAAACCAATGCAGGCTATGGAAGACCTGCATTAGGCATAAACCTCAGAAGAGCAAATAATACTAATACATAAGCACAAACACAAAGTTATACTCGTACCTTGAACTGGAGATCGTTTCAAGAATTTATCCCGGAAATTTTCAGCTAGTGATTGATGCACAAAAACTTTCGTGTAGATACGACGAAGATCTGTTGTCAATCGATGATATGCAGAATCTTCCTCTTGAAGTAACAACTCATATTTCTCCTTTACCTTCTCTATTTCTTGGTTGCACTCTGTTTGAAGTTGTGATTTCTGTCCGCAAGAAATTGTGCAGAGAAGGAATGAAAAGTCTCACGGTTAGAAAATGCAATCTAATGTAAGGATAAAACATGTACATAGAAGTAAATATGCAAACCTTCTGTTCATGGTTTTTACTGAGCACAGCGTTCCAGTATTTCAGTCTTTCAAGCTCATTTATTAGTGGTTCGGAACTACATAATAGACTTGCAGGTGCCACTGTAGATAGTTGGGCTAGCTGCTCAGGACCCGATGTCGTGTTTGGCTGAAGACCTATTTGAATTCTCTCATCAGGGGGTGTCCTGTCTGGTGGGATATGCTGAGCTGAGGTTGATGGCTGTGTTTCAGGCTGCAAGTTCTGAGCTGGAATGGTGCCAGAGATGCCTGCTCCTTCTGCTTCCGCAAGTTGATCCTGCAATGGAGATGATGGCCGCATTTCGGACTGCAAATCTGGAGCAGACAATGTACCCCAAGTACCTGCTTCTTCTGCATGTGGATCACATGAAGGTTCCACACTATGCCGGACAGTTGTGCATTGTGTCATAGGCATGCCAGACAGATTAGTTCTTTCAAGTGGAACATCCTCCTGTATTGTAACTGATGGTTGCAAATCCTGAGATGCCGAGGTGCACAAGAGACCAGCCCTTTCTGCTTCCTCAGAAAGGATCAGGGTCGGTGGCTGCAAATCACCAACTGGATGCTGTGACGTAGCTAAACTATGTTCGACATGGGGACTTGCGATTTCCTGTGCAGGCATACTTGCTTGACCATTCTCAGTTTCAGCTTCCCCAGAAAATGGCAGGGTGAACTGATTGCTGGTAGTACAAGTTAGATATTCAGTTTCGCCTTCCTCTGACAAATCAGTTCCTCTATCTGGCCGACAACCTGTTTGGCTCCTGTCATCTGGGAACATTCTTTGAAGTGGAACACCCAACAATGACGTGGATGGCAGCATATCAGGATGCAAATCCTGTTCTGCCAGAGTGCCCAACATACCTGGTGATTCTGACACAGCAGGTGTATGCCTTGAAGATGCATCATTACTTTGCAGGGAAGACGTGCTTGGTAGATTAGCAGGAGTTCCAGCCTCCAAATGAAGTGACAACATAGCTGAGCTTTGTGGGGCAGCCAAAATTGGTGACTCTGAGTGGGGTTTTTGTGCGTGAAAAGTGCCATCATTATCTACATCATGATTTTTACTGCCTCCCTGTGATAAAACTGTTGTAGTTTCTGGTTGATGCCTTGTTTCAGAGCTGTCAACATCCAGCGTTGAGCTTGATGGTTGAATATCAGGCTGCTGGGCAGCCCCTGTGTCCAGATAACTTGATGGATCTGCTTCTTCTGGTGGATATCCCGAAATTGGTAACTTCTGTTGAGTGGGTAGACTTGTACTATGTTGCGCAGGCATACTTGACTGATCACTCTGAGTTTCAGCTACCCATGCTTCTGGCACGACAGCTGGGTTGTTTGGGGCAATATAAGATTGACTTTCTGAATTCAATGGATCTGCAACGACAGTGTCAATATTTTTACCAGAAGTTGTCCCTTCCTGCAACATTCCAGTTGCTGTATCTGGTTCGTGGTTCATTTTACCAGAATCATCAGGGCACACCTTCTGATGTTGAGCACCCAATGTTGGGCATGTTGTTTGCATCTCAGATTGCAGATCCTGAGCTGCCATCGCAGGTAATGTATCAGATGGTTCTTCTGCAGTTGGATGATGCAAGGTCGTGACATTTTGTGGAGAATCCAAAATAGGTGATTCCATGTGGTCCAGATCTGCTGCAGCAGTACTATCATTTTCTGCATTGATTCCCACAAGAGAAAATGCACTTCCTGGAAACATACTTGGATTAGCAATATTGTCTCCCTTGGCATGTTCAATACTTATGCCATCACCAGTTGAAGATTCCTAAAAAATAAAGAGGCTATTAGTGATCGGTAGTCAGGCATCACTAAAACATTTTCCAGGGACAATCAACACAAACGGTAAACAAAGTGCAATGTTACAGAAAATACACACAAAAAAGAGCTCTAAGCACTGGTGAAGTATCAACAAAATACACTTCTACCGCAAAAAGGCTTAAACAATTTGATTATCTTGGTGATCTGGGAGCTGTAGAAACATGGCAAGTCCTGTGTGTTCAATAAAGCTTCTATGAGTTCAGACACGGTTGTGAGGGCAGTAATGGAGCTGTGGAGAAGGGTTCCTTATGGCGTGCAGCCATGGCTAAAGACCTCACTAACTTCTCAGTTTTTAGGTCGTTTCTTGTTTTGTTCGGTGGCACAGATGTGAATTGGTGTTTGTGTGAGTGGCTTGTGAGTGGTGTTGCATTTGGGTATATCCTTCTTCATGAAATGACAAACAGATCTCCTTAAGCATTCAAGGGGGAAAGTAGTTGCATGAAATGGCTTTGAATTGATTTTCCATAGTCAAGATAACCGCTCAAAGAATCTTTTGTGTTTGATAGGCTTCAAACACGAAACAACCTCCAATCAAAGCACAGTAAACAAAAGCCATGGTGTATGACAGGTAACAAAAGAAAGAAAGAAAAATTCAGCTGACTAATGCAATACCTGATTGATTGAATCATGACTTGTAGGAATAGAATTAGCAGAACAGGCTCTTTGGTAGTCAATTCCATCAGAACCGCAGTGATTATTGTTATCTGGAAGATCTACAGATTCTAATGCTGCTCTCCCACCAGACCCCATATGAGCTTCTGTAGGCTCATTTCTTACTGCAAGTGTAGGACAAGCCTCTGGTGAAAATGAACTGCGTACAATAGTAATTTCCATCGATCTGTCATCCAAAAGCTGGTCACCATCCGAGGCCAAAAATTTTTCCACATGATTATCACCATTTTGTTTCTTAAAATGGATGAACTCCTCAATGACAGAATTGGAATCTGGTAGAGTAACGCAGGGATCAGGGAGCTGATCTAATTCACCTGATATTACTTCGTGTTTGAGTTTTTCCTTCATCAGTTGCTCTTCAGCCAGTATTGTAGAATGCAACGCATCAAGTTTGAAAAACTGGAGCCTCATGTGCGCCAAAAAAGAATGCATAAACATAGTGAACCACTGAATCACTATCTTTATTTGGTCAATTTTCATCTCTTCATCAATGTTACTTGTCCGAATGTGTTGAGCAACTGCATGGCATACCTTTTTCAGTTTCTTAACTTGATTGTCTCTATGTGTTCTTAAAGTAAATATCTCAAGTTGTTGCTTCTCATTGATATCCCTCTCTCTTGAGGAAAAAATGCTGTTAAATAAGTCCATTCTTTTCATTGCAGCACTACTAGGAGATTCTTCACTTAAAAGATACTGTTCTCTGTCAGCATCTGGAGCAGATACCAATGCTTTCTCATCTAAAACCATCACCATCTGCTCAGCGGCAGACGCGCTATCTTCAGTACCATTTGTGAAGTTACCATGAAGATCCATTGCCTGATTCATGAAATTGTGGTCACTTCTCAAGTTAGCAGATGAGCTCTCATGTGGTGATAATCTATCATTGATTTTTTCAACTGGTTTACGTGCAACCTTTTCTTTTAGGATACCTATGCCTTTATAGACAAATTCTGCGAGCTCCTCATTGCATTCATAGTTCAAGCCATCTGAAGCAAGGGCAAGTGATTCTCGACGATCCAACTTAGTGTATTTCAGAAAAGAAGCAGCACGCCAACACTGAAGCAAGTAATAAAGAAATTTATCATATTTGGTAAAGCAGGTGTAAAAGCAAACGAAGTAACACTAGTTGGCGCCTCTCTTACCAAGGCTATGTTGAACGCATGCAGTATGCGCCGTGGCTCCCGCACAACTAGATGATTCTTTAAAAGATATTCAAGGAACTGCTTGGCCAGAAAGAGCACATTATCCTGCATTTGTTAAGAATGAAAAAGTAGTTCAGAACCAGAGGAACAGATACTTCCACAAATAATGAGATCAGAATGACACTAAATGCAACAAGAGCAGATAGGGGAAAAAAAGTTAGCAGGAAGATTTTTCATGTTAAAATAGAACAAGCAGTAGTAGATCACTGTTTCACATATGCATCAAGAATATATAACCATTAAGTGTATCACAGGAAGTCTTAGCAGGTGTAGAGGAGCAACTCTGAACTGCAGACACTGTCCTTGTGTCTAGTTTAGAGCAAAAGAAAAAACAATAGAAGAGCTTAGATTATACATACTGGTAGCTTTAACACCATCATTAGCTTTGACAGCTCATCCTTAAGTTCAGCATGAAGACTTTTGGGTGTGCTCATGTTTTCCACTCCTTCAGAATGAACTTTATTAGAACAATGTAATATGTACACCTACACAACGAAAATACTAGCTTCAGATTGTTTTACCTGTCTCAGGAAGTAGATGAAGGTCAGCACTTGGAGTACTAATTTCAGGAAACAGGTCATGATTAATTGCATCCAAACGGAACTTTGAAGATGAACCTGCAATTTCACATGTGTTTCTATGCTTCCTTCTGGATGTGTTAGTTTCTTCAGTGGTAACTTCCATTGGTTTATAGCGTTGACAACAAGATTTCCCATCCAGCAAATTTAACCAAAATTTAGGTGGATCTCCATCCAGTGAAGACACCCCCTCCCTCTCTCCTATCAGAGTAATGTTTCTTGAATAAAACTGACCACTCATGCAAGCTTTTGATATGGTTGTACTATTTACTTTGCTGCTATCTTCAACCTCAGTAGACAGTTCAGTTAAGAATTCCAAAATCACTTTATCCATAAAGATTGTGTCCCTTTCATTAATTTTACTTGCACAGTTATCTTGTTGAAGCTCATCAACTCTGTTGAAGAGGAATGATACACCCCAGCTGACCAAGCAATGGCTTAAACTAGATGTTATGTCTTGGCTGTTGCTATCAATAATCATGCTTTGCTTGGTGAGTGCAAGACTCTTCTCCTCCACTGTGAAAGGAGTATATAAGCGGAAAATGTGCACATGCTTCAGTTGTGACCCTATCTTGATCTTTCGAAGAGCCTTCAGATCATTTAGTGGATTCAAGTCACTACCACAAATTATAATGGAATCAATAGATGAAAGATTAATGCTGGGTTGGCATGCATGGCTATCGATCAGAAAAATAAATCTCCCTTTGCTCGTATCATTGAATAAATTCATTGCTTCTTGCTTCATTGCAAATGCTGAACGATTTTGAACACGTTCGTATGACTTGGGGCCAAATTTATGGCGCACAAGGTCTTCCAAGATGTTGCCCATTCGGTCTCCAACTGCTCCGTCAGACTGCCACAATGCAAAATAAAGTGAAATAGTGCTGAACTCATAGATTAAAGCATGCCCTTGATGCATGCTAACTGCAGAAGGCTAGCATAAGCAAGAAAAATGTACTCCCTTCATTCCAAATTATAAGACACCCCAGGAATCTTGGAGGGTCAAAGTATCTCAAGTTTGACCGAACTTTAATGATAATATAATAACATTTATGATGTCAAATAAGTATCATTAGATTCGTTATCAATTATATTTTTATAGTATGCCTATTTGATGTAATAAATCTTTATAGATTTCTCTATAATTGTTGGTCAAACTTGAGATGTTTTGACTCTCCAAGATTTTTGGAATGTCTTATAATTTGGGATGGAGGGAGTAGAAGGCAAAGTTAATACCAGTAGCAGAGAGAATGTCACAGTTCAGAATAAGCTAATTAGAATTGTCCACTACTCCACTATCCAGTTCCTAATAAATCATTTTTACTGGTTAACTTTGGAGTTAGTCAACCAATATAGCATGAAACCTTTGATGATGATAAAATTGATAAATTGAATATAATATAGAATACCTTGGAAAGCCAAATATTTGAGCAATTATGCTTGTAATGACTGCTAAACTAATAATCTAGTGAAGTAAGAGAAAGACAAGGCAGGCACCGGGCATAACTCACTTGAAAAAGAACAATGACTCTTAAGCTCTTGTTTCTGATCTCTTTAAGCATTTTTTCAAGCAGCAATAATTTTCCACTCACACACATTCTATCATCCGTAGATTCAGTTATATCTTGAGTGTTGGGAAGTGAATGTTGTAGGTCAACGAGGCAAGGGTGATTGCAGCACTGTTACATAAAGCCAAGATGAGATCAGAATCTGTGACAACATGAAAACTTCAAAGAAAATGTGCGTGGTCATGCAAATTGCAAGGTTGTTGTTTACTTAGTATAATAGAAGAGAACAGATATTTTGAAAACAAACCTTCCAAAGAGACATGACAACGTCACAAAGAGCTCCAGCACTGTCAGTTGTCATTTGTGACTGCAGGACAGAGGAATTTGCGAGCAATATAGAAGAATAGAGTTTTAGCTGCACTTGTGAAAGGTAAGCCGGAACCCAATACTCCAAAAAATTTGAAGAACCTGCTTTTCGTTCATATGCAATATGGCGTGTAAACCTTGCCCTCAACATAGCAAGGCTATCAGCCTCAATGTAATCTCCACTGTCTTCTTGTTCCAAGTTAAGGAAATCTAGCAACTTCTTGTACTCGGGAATACTATCCTACAAAACAGCAAGAAACATGAAATTATTTGAGCACTGCTATAGAAGTGAGTGAAGATGTAGTTTAGAGCTGATGAAAGGCACCTTCAGTGGAGAGCTCAAAAGCACCATCCTAAAATCTGTTGGTAGTTGCTTGAGGTGTTTGAGGTGTTTTGCAACTGAGTCTTGACAATAATCAACAATAACTGACTCCCAAACAATGCCCTCTACACTTTTAATGTCCTGTGCCATTGTAGACAGGAAAGTATCAAAATTAAATGAAACACAGAAACCACATTCGGTTTATTTTCTTTCTAGGGTGTAATATGTAGCCTAATCCATAAGGAATATTAATGGGGCTGAAACGAGTATTACCAATTACCTCTAAGATAACATCAGGATGAGCTAGGAGAACACGCAGCATTGTGTGACTTCCATTCTCATGGAACTCCGGATTTTGAATTAGTTTAAGCACATCCTTCTCCCCATCAAACACAGCAACGTTGATGGATGGTGCAAAGTGACTGAACTCCGCCTTCCATAAGGGAAGAGAAGAAGTTGTGACAAGTAGAAAAGAATGGGAAGCATCCGGTAAAACTGACGATATGAAAAAGATGGTCTTCATTACATGCTCCTGCATGGTACATAAGCCAAACCATGTTTCTTTTATTTTTGTATCAAGGGGAAATAAGATCCAAATCTAAATATAACTGGAAAGATGTGAATGCAGAAAATAAAACAGTGAATAAAAGAATGTCAACAAACATCTAACATAATAACAATACCAGTATAATTAGAAACCAACAAAACAGGCAATGCTAGTGTAAGTAGAAGGTCTGCAATAATATGTTATTTATGGGTGTAACGCTTAATGCTGACTTGAGTAGCTCCTACCTTATCATCAACAAAGACAGCACCTTGAGACTTGTGCCGGAACTCAAGGAGCTTATTTACAGAAAACAGATGATCATTATCCAAATCAGGATGGCACCCATCTGGCAATCTCTGAAGTATCTGACATTGGCTTTCCTTAACCTGTAAAGAACAAAAAATGAGTGTTTTAGTAGCCAATACAACAAGTGGGGAGTAATTGAAATCAGGTAAAAAAGAAGCAGCACTTTCTGTTTTCAGGCATACCTTCTTTGTTTTTGTGGGAACAGTTGATTGCTTGGATTTGACAACTTCATCTGCAAAATTAGACACAAATCAGATATGGTAACATATTTGCATGGAACTAACGTGTCGTAAATAGCCAAGAGTGGTTATCACATTTCTCTTCCATGCCGAATCTAGTGTAGATGTTTTGCACACAAAGTTTTGTTGCATCCATGTCCGATACACAAAGTTTTTGGTAAGAATTACAGATGCTTATTTCCTCCATGCATTTAATTACGTAAATTTTCTAATTCTGTGTCTACCATCAGTTTATTCCAATATATAAAACTTCAAATGTTTGTAAGAAATACACAACCCCTTGATTTTGCTGGTAAACAACAAAAATAATTTGTGCATCATGATGGCAACATGTGACCTAGTGGATAAGGAGAGGGCATCAAGTACCTGTGCGTTTCCCTTTTCGGGACACAAATAGTCCCAAGTAGCGGCTTGTCCGCATACACCTTCGTTTAATTGGTGAGCCCCTAGCATTCCTAACCATGGCGTACTCACTTGTATGCCCTCCTGCATGGTCCTCAGAGCTAGAAGTTCCATTGGGATCTCTCGACGACGCAGAAGATGGAGCGCTGATCCTGCCCGCATTTGAAACTCCACAAGGTGCCTCCTCCTCATTTAACACCTTCCGCTTCTTCTGGGACGGCTCTGGCACCTCACTCCCGAACCTCGTGGGAGGACGTTCCCTCCTCCTCGCGCTCGACACTCTGGTCATGTGGCCTGAACCCGAGTAAGAGCTACTGGTGACACCCTGGCCGTCATTCCTGCTCGCCATGTTGCCTCCAGCTCCTCCATCCATTGATGATCCTCCTGAAGTGTTGGTCATTTTGCCTCTGTAGAAATAGCATCAAACATGGAACAAACTTTTTTGTCAATCACAGGGCAGCAGGAAAGGCACATGCACGCACACACCATAAAGAAAATAGCAGGAGCGCTCATATAAGATGAAGAGGAAGCCCGAGTGCTCCATTGTTTGATTGCATTTTGACCAAACACACACATGGGAAACAAAATACCTTAATCTATCCATGGATTAAATTTTGGAGGAGGGTCACTTTGTGGTGTCTAGTGGATGCTAGGGCGCTACCACAGCTGGACAAGGCTGCCGTCTTGGGTGGTTTTGTGGTATTTGTGATTGTGGTCGCCCTTTTTACACTCCCTGGTGTGTCAATGACTCCCTAAGTGTGTTTGTGTTCTTGTGTGTGTGTGTGTGACTCCCTAAGTGAGTTTGGGCTGGCGTGAGTGTGGTGTGTGTGTTAGGTTGGTGGGAGGGTTGCTAATATCATGTCTTCCTTCTTAATTCAACAATGAGCAAGCAGGTACCCTGTGTAATTATTCGAGAAAAAGAAATGCCGTCTCTGGCTCATGATCACATACAGGGCAGATCGGGTTGCACGGGCAATGCCGCACCACAAGCTGATCCACTACCAAGGTCTTTGCTTGTATACGTATCAAGCACGTTTCAAAGCACCACTGTTTGCCTTTGGCGTGCGCTTTGCAAACCGAGCCTGCTTTGAAAGTGCAGTAGGAACCACTTAAAGGAATTGTGCAAGCAAGGTAGACTGACTTGGAACTAAATTCTACTCTGGCCGTCCATTCCCAAAGCACCATTTCTACAGTATAAGCAGAATGAACAATGACTTTTGTCATTGCACCGTGAACCCCTTGACAACTTTTTTTTCTTTTTGAGAGAGAGAGAGTAACCAGAATGATTTTTTTTTCTTTTAGAGAGAGAGAGTAACCACAATGAACAATGCCCTAGACCATAGGCACTCCAAGTTCCATCGAAACCAGGGTCCAAATTCCGCAGGATGGGAATAGGCACTCCGCATTCCTCCGAAACGAGGGTTTACATTCCGCAAGATGAGAAGAAGAGGAGCCGGCGGGTGGGCAGGTGGAATCGTACCTCCGGTGGCCGGGGCGAGGGAGCGCGCGGCGGGGAATGAGGCGGAGGAGGAGGAGGTGGCGGCGCTAGGGTTAGGCGCGTTCGGGCGCCGCCGGCGATCTCCGGCGGCCGACGCGTAGGAAAGAACGCGGCGAGGCGAGTCGAGGCGGAGGGACGGTGAGTGGTGGCGGGGCCCAGTGTTTCCTCTCCTTTCCCCCTGCGGCCCTGCCCCGCCCTCCGTCGCTCTCGCTCGAGTGTTTTTTTGACAAGGTTTTTTTTTTTTTTTTTTGACAAGGGCTCGAGTGTTGATGATTGATGAGAAAGTGCATTGCTTTCTTCTGTCTCATCCACCAACCCTTGGTTATTGTTTAGATCTTAAAACTTTTGAAAAACAGTATCGCAGTACTTTTATTTTTATTTGATCATTATTATCTAATTATAGAATAACTAGACATAAAAAAATTATATAATTAGTTATTTTTTACCTAAATTTAAATTGATTATACATACGTCTAAAATTCGATGTGACAAAAAATCTTGTAAAATTTTAGAATTTTGAAAGCATATAAACAGGACACAAGATTCCGATGTGTTGAATAGTTGCGATCATATCAGGTTTAGAAAACATAATATGGGTTTATGGGTTTGGATACTATACCCCTAGACCCACGTCCATAAACCCAATGGGTCTATCTTTGTGCTCATTAACAAACTCATGGGTACAAAGTTGACCCATAGCCTTACCCTAATAGGGTAAAAATCTATCGGGTTTTGGGTTTCGGATATCCGTTGTCATCTACTCACATTGGATATTTAGACACTGATTTATAGTATTAAACATAGACTAATTACAAAACACATTACATACACTGAGACTAATTTTACGAGATGAATATGTTAAGTCTAATTAGTCCATAATTTTATAATGTGGTGCTACAATAAATATTTACTAATTGTGGATTAATTATACTTAATAGCTTTATCCCCACTAATTAATCTACTCATTTATAGTTAACTTATATTTAGTTCTCCTATTTACTATTCAAAAGTTCAATATAACATGTACTAAACTTTAGTTATCGGAACATCCCCGCTGCAGGCCTGCACAACTCCTGTGCAAGCTCACCGGCGCCTCCAACGCGCTCGTGTTCAAGCTCTTGGTCATGTCTAGGTTCAAGGTGACACTGCACGTCTGCACTATTTATTTGACGGTTCAGCCTTGACCGAAATCAGTGGCGAAGCTAGAGTATCAAAATCCGAGTGCACACGGTCACGGTGGTGCACATGCTTAAGCTAAAGTGGTGCACAAGAGGTAAAATTTACTATATGTTCACTAATTTTCTTATTTTACCCTGGTGCCTGTGCAGTCGGGTGATTCAACGCTTCGCCACTCCGAAATGCACTATATTTATGTGTTGGACATGTTCATCCTGAAAGTCGTGTGCAAGAATGAGGCCAGGGTGCACCACCGCCGACGCCGGATGAGCATGTGCGTTTGCCTTCATGTTCGTGTAATATCCAAACAACCTTTGAAATCTAAAATATTCCAAGAATAAATTATTATGATGTACATTCAAACATGAAAAACAGATTTGAATCAGATTCTAGCCAACTCAATTCCGTTTGTAATTTGAGCTTTAGAATATATAATTCCGAGAATCAAATTCGATTCATATGATCCAAACAACACTTATTGAAATTTTGAATTTATAGCTTATTATTAAAAATAAAAAATCCAGGTCAAAAAACGAGAGAAAGCAAGCCCAGACCCAAACGTGGTAGCAACCATATAAGAGCAACTCCATTCCAAGTTCCTACTTGGGCTCCTACTCTAAATTTTAGGAGTTTGAACAAAAATCCAACTCCAATGAAGCCCATACTTGAGCTCCCATTTTACATGTCCCCTCAAATTTTAATCTCAGGTCCCCAGGTCTAGGAGCCCCCTATCCGGTTTCTTGGGCTGAAGTTGGAGTCAATTTTGGGCCCCTATTGTATGTAGGCCAGCATGCAAAACTGCCAAACACTGCAGTTGGCCCTAATTTTGAGACTAAATTTGCATGTTGGGCTGGAGTTACTCTAAGAAATAAAAGACATTGCAGAAATGTCAAACACTCATTACTCAAGGCATGCTACTAGTTGGGGCTAAGGCAAAACATATGCAAACATCTTAATCAACCACGAGCTTGTTCATTTGGTTGAAAAGCTGGCAGATGCTATTTTAGTTGTTTTGTTGTGAGATAAAAACACTGTACCATGGCTGCGAACAGGACGGACATATTCGTAGTAGACAGAAAGGAGCATAATAAGTCGTGAAAATCCACATCATAACTTATAAGATCAACTTCAAGTCCTCTCCATGACTACCTACTAAGGGCCAGCTTAAACCTCCAGGACAGAAGGCTCGGAGCTTGATCTTGCTCTCCCCGGTGGTGGCACTGAATCCTCAGGCGAGATAGGGGGCTCTCAAATCGCGAGAGCCCCGACGCGATTTGGAAATCGCGGCCACGTTTCCTCTCCCTGCTCTTCCTTCCCGACTCGCCCTCGAGCCGTCCTGCTCGCGTGCGCTCCCCATCCCCGCCTGGCTCTCTGCCGCCGCCGCCCTCCTCCCCTCCGGCCAGATCCGCCGCTGGCTCTCCTCCCCGCCGCCGCCCTCCTCCTCTCCGGCCAGATCTGCCGCTGGCTCCCCTCCCCGCTGCCACATCCCTTCGCTCCTCCGTGGCTCCGTTCGGATCTCGTTCCCCACCGCCGGCGCCTGGTCCCGGCCCCGTCCCCATCCGTCGCGAGGCAGCAACGCTGAGGCCTCCTCCGTACCGGCCGTCGCCATCCCGTAGCCAGATCCGCCGGCTCCCCTCCACTCCCCGTCGTGTTTTGCTCGGACCAAGAAGAGAAGGAACAGTAAATGGATTTTTTTCTTGGGTCGAGATGCAAAAGAATAGACTCAGATGAATAGTGCTAGTATGTCCCATAGATTTGAGAAATATTCAGGGTTCACGGTATAAAATATCCAACCCAAAATAATTACCTATCGCCACTTATGAAATAATTCTGCTCAGCTTATAAGCGAGATCCACATAAGCTGAACCAAAGCCCGCCACATCTTCATCTTCTTCTTCTTCTTCTTCATGGACCAAAGTCTTCAATAGCTTTATTGCATTAAACTTGATTTCACGGGCCCACACTATTTCATTGTAGACTGCCATGCAGGTACGCTTCAGTATCTTACCGTCATACAGACTTGCGTCAGTTTTCAACCTAAGTAGCTCGTCCTTTGACAATAACTGAAAGAAACACGCTTTGGCTCATTACTTAAATGTCGACTAGATTACATCAAACAGTGAGAAACTGAGAACAAATTCAGAAGGTTTGTGGTTTACCGATTCAGGATTATTATCTTCATCTTCATCTTCAGGATCAGCTATAACCACGAGGGCTGTTGCAATTTTCATTAAGCTCCAACCCTCATATGCAATGTCTGATACCTCCTTAAGGCACATAGCACAACTAAGCAAGAATTCAGAATGCTTAGTCGTCTCACATAAATCAGTCATACAAGACACATCCTGCTTCAATAATACAAGAAGAATACTCCATCAATAACTGAAAAATGAAAAATGTACAGAAATACAGTATCAAAAAGTTTGGTCGGCAGCATCTAAGGGCTGAAGCGCACAAACTATCAGAAAGCAGAACAGTACATGATATAGAGCAATAGTAAAGCAGAAGGAAAGAAAACAGTGCTCTCACCATCTCTGGTTTAACATTAAAACCATGACGATTCAGCAGTCTTTAATCCATAACTCATCTGAAGGCGCTCCTCCATAGGCAGTCGGGATGGGAATGGGTCGGGTCGATCCGTTGGGTAGTTGACCCGACCCATAAAAGCAAGGCCAATGGGCCACGAGGGCCGGCCTCAAAGTTTAAAATGGGTCAATAGGGCTGGAACCTACTGACCCTTTGGGTACGATGGGTCGACCCAATCATCATATAAATATTTTTTTTCTTAATTTTCTAATGTTTTTATTGTTCGGAATAAATATGGAAAATAGAACAAATTAAAAATTTGACACCGATCAAGTTAGAAGTCAATCAGTTAGTTGTTGCGGATGACAACAAGGGACTGTGAGGGTCTTTGCTTTGGTTGCTTGACATAATCAAACTGAGCAGCTAGCCACCAGCGAGAGGTGATGAATGACTAGTGTGTGTGCTGATCATGTGACCACTAGCAAGAGTGCAACACCGTGTGTGTATATGCTTAGCTAGTTGCTAGCTGCATGTTTCTGCTTCAATTCCGTACGTTTTTTTACCAATATCTAATGACACTGGAAGCAAATAAATTAAGATCGGTAGATGACAGTAGATGACAAATGACAAAAATGAACCAAATCTCTAGACTATTGAAATGTTTATTTGTAAATATGTTGATAATATTTATAGTCTATAATAACATAAAATTATTTGGATCGACCCACATTACCCATTGGGGCAATGAGGCCATAGCCTTTAAATGAAATGGGTCGACCCATGACCCATAAAATTGGCATTGAGGCCACGGGGCCGGGTCCAAGGCCAGGGCCGGGTCGGCCCATTCCCATCTGCAGCGATAAGATGGAAATGGAAACTGGATCCCACCATGTGCTTAAATTGTCCATTTTTTTCATCGAATACGCAAAAGGTTTGCGCATCTTTTGTATTAAAACGAGGAAAAATTAAACTTACAACGACGCACCAGGATGACGCACTAGGGGGGAAACTGTTGGTTTGGTTCTGCCCTCCCTGCTAGCAGAAGAGTACCAAAAGCTATATTGCCCATTTGCTCATGCTTCTGCCCTCCCTGCTAGCAGAAGAGTACCAAAAGCTATATTGCCCATTTGCTCATGCTGTGTGTGGAACCAGGTCCTCACCTCGGAGTATTTCGACAGCCAACATCTAATGAACCAGGTCCCCATCCCACCCCAACCCCGAGAAAATTGCTATTATATGACCCGAATCGTGTGGTTTCACTATTCTATAACTTCTAACGTTGGCTTCGCTAAAATATGACTCCAATCGTGTGGACTTCGTAATATATATGATTTTATTTCTTTTAATTAATTTTAAAAACCTAAATACATGTATTTTCTCCCAATGACCGTATTGTCCTTCTGCTCTTTTCACGTAAGCATCGATTCATCTAGGCCCGACGTACTGTTTTTCTTCGACACGAGACCGCGACTTCTTCTCGTGCCGCCGCCGCCGCCAACCGTCCTCCACCCGTCGGCAGGCGTCCTTCGCCCTCCGCCAGCCGTCCTCCGCCCGTCGGCCTTCTTCATTCCCTCCCTCCCCTCGCCGCCTTCTCTCCATGGACAGAGATCCTCCGCCCGAAGCCGTCCATGGAGGGCCGTCGTCCATGAACGTCGAAGGGCCCGAGACCCTAACCGAGGCTGCGCCTAGTGTCCCGGCCTCGGTTGCTGGAGGGCCTGCCACGGCTCCGGGAGGGCCGGCCGCGACGGCTGGTGGACTGGCAGGGCAGGACGTGACCAGTGCTCTAGCCATAGTCAAGTCATTGGTGGCCACTGTTCCTCGTTCGGCAATAGAATATATTCTCCTCGTGGTCGAAGTGCAAAGGTAATACGCAGTACTGTTCTCTATCCCTCCTCCCAGAATTCTCTGGTGTGGGGAGTCGTTCTCTGTCTTTCTATCGCTGTTGTTGTTTCACGTAGTAGCAAACTCCAATCCAGCTAGTTCTGCTAGCCACCCTGCTGCATGCACATGCACGGCTCCAGCAGTAGCAGACTAGCATCTAGCAATGCTGTTCTTTTAATAGAGTACTAGGCTACGTACTACAGCATTACAAATTGAAGAGATCAACAGCTCGCTCTAGAAATTGTAGTGAGCATACTTAATAAAGTTTATCTATATTGTGCTGAAATATATAGTTTTGTGCTAAAATACCTGATTTTTTTTACATAGTATATAGACCTTATGGTTACTACCTTCTTTTACTATTTTTATACTGACCATATATAGCCATACTATCATTGAGAAAATAACCATACTAGGTTTCGATTTTATACAGGTCCCAATCAGATGATGTGCAATCGTGGAAACTCATGATGATGAAGGTCGAATTGAAATAATGAGTGAGAGTCAGATGTGTGAGCATTTAGGCTTGACAAATGAGGGCACATCAAATATACCTAGACATGGCTTTGATCGCCGAATGGATGAACAAGAGAATGGTAATGAGTCTGGGCAAGATATTGATGGTGTTGCCATTCCTACTAATGATGTCGTACCAGGTGAGATGGTCAGTACATATGATAAGAACAACCCATCCATGGAGGTTGGGACAATGTACCCTACAATGGAGGAGTTCAAGCTGGCAGTTCGGCAATTTGCCATCAACAAGGAGTTCAATTTAGGAGTGGAGAAGTCAGGTAAGAAGATATATAGGGCTTATTGCAAGTCGGGTGAGGATGATAATCCTTGCCCTTGGAAGATAAATGGCAGAAAACTAGATGGAAACGCAACTGTGGAGGTGAATAATGTTTTTATTATTTCATTCATTTATTCATTCATCTTGTTATGTAAATTAATATCATTTTTTTGTAGGTAACCGTTCTAGTTGACAAACATGAATGTGTGTCTAGTATGAGGATGAGAACTACAACTCCAAGTTGCAAGTGGGTAGCTAGCAAAGCTATCCCCATCCTTAGAGTTGAATCAACTATTTGTGCCAAGGATCTAAAAAAGAGGTTGGACACAGATCACAAGTGTGACAATGCATATGACACTATATGGCGGGGTAAAGAAAGAACTCTTGATGTGGTTTATGGAAAATGGTCAGATAGCTTTGAGCTGTTGTTTAGGTGGAAAGCTGAGGTGATGAAGCGGATCCCTAGAAGTGTCGTTGAGATTGATGTGCTAGAGGTGGATGGTGAGGTATATTTCTACCGTTTTTTCTGTGCTCTTAAACCATGCATTGATGGTTTCTTGGAAGGTTGTAGGCCTCATTTGAGCGTAGATGCAACAACACTTAATGGAAGGTGGAATGGTCACTTAGCTGCAGCTGTTGGAGTTGATGGTCACAATTGGATGTATCCAGTTGCTTATGGCTTCATAGCTTCTAAAACAACAGACAACTAGACTTGGTTCATGGAACAATTAAAGAAAGCTATAGGTGATCCTCCACTCCTTGCTATTTGTTCTGATGCTTGCAAGGGCTTAGAGAATGCAGTGCATAATGTATTCCCAAATGCAGAACAAAGGGAATGCTTTTTCCATCTTATGAAAAATTTTCAGCAGAGATTTAAAGGATTTGGCTAGATATATCATGTTGCACGGGCTTACAGAGAGGAGATATTCTATGATAATTTAGCAAAAATGGTAACTGAATCTTCAAAACCAGTGCAATGGTTACGTGACAATCATAAGTTTCTTTGGTATCGGCGTGGTTTCAATCTAGAAATTAAGTGTAACTACATAACTAGTAATATTGCTAAGTCATTTAATAACTGGATTAGAGACCATAAGGACTTACCTGTTGCTGACATTGCTGATAAGATTAGAGAAATGATCATGATACTTTGGAACAAGAGAAGAATCATTGCATACAGGCTACCTGAAGACAGGATACTTCCAACTGTTATGGTTCAGATAAGAGCAAACACTAGAGGTTTGGGTCACTTGTAAATTGTACGATGTTCTAATTGGTCTGCAGAGGTGTGGGACCATAGCAGTGTTTCTGTGAGGCATATTATAAAGTTACATCAGAGGACATATACTTGTCTTGAATGACAACACACTGGTAAGCCATGTCAGCATGTGTTGGCATATGTAACCCGCGAAAGGGGAATTGACATAGAACAGTTTGTGCATGACTACTACTCGGTGAATAAATATAGGGCTGCTTATGGAAGAGAGATTGAGCCAATGACAGATAAAACACAATGGCCACAAGTGGACCTACCATTTTTAGTTGGTGCACCTCTTGCAAAATTATCTGCTGGAAGAATGAGGAAACTAAGAATGAAGGGATGGATGGAAGGTGGACACAGCAAGAAGAAAGGTTCCAAAGAATTTACAAACGAGGGTGAAGGTGCAGCGGGATGTGACAATGATATTGCTCCAACAAATGCAAAGGGTAAGAAGATGATCAGAGGACCAATGACTTGCAAAAAATGTGGAGAAAAAGGTCACAGGCAAGTGTAGGCTACCTAGGAAGAATGTTACAAAAGCACCTCCAGAACCTAGCACTCCACGGAGGCTGACTAGAGAAGAAATCCTACGGGATAGTCCAGGAAGAGTCACGAGAAGGTAAGATTATTAACACATTTACTGTACACTATTTTTTCTATATATCTAATTGTCGGTCGTATTTATGTGCAACAAGCTAGCGATGTTACTAGAATAGGGCACGTCTTCACAAACTGAGATCACTAGCCCTGTGAGGATGTCTATCCCGGTGCCAGCAAAAAAGATGACTCCAAGGAGGAAGCTAAATATTAGATG
The DNA here is from genome assembly GCA_022036555.1 of Microstegium vimineum. NCBI lineage: Eukaryota > Viridiplantae > Streptophyta > Magnoliopsida > Poales > Poaceae > Microstegium > Microstegium vimineum. Next base: position 17,605 of record CM039122.1, on the reverse strand, counting down.
ATGAATTATTTTAGTTGTGATGAGATATATATAAACTCATGATTTATTTCGTACGACTTTGATCTCGTTTGGAACTATGTTATGATCTTTAAAGATGAACTTGTTTATGCTACAGACATGGTTTTATAAGATAGACTGATTTGTGCTAAATTCTTGCTGTTATATATTACCTTTAATTGTGTACGACAACAGCGAGCCCTTGCATATGACACTTTACTGTTGTCATTGTGTTGTTATCTGTACATGATGGCCAGCGAGCCCTTGCCAGCTATGGCCAAGCTCCAGCTAGCCATGGCTACTGCCAGCAAGCTACGGCCAACCAGCCAAGGCAGCTGTCAGCCATGGCCATGGCCACGGCCAGCAGTCAAGGCATGGCAAACGGCATGGCCACGGCCAGCCGTCAACAGCCACCAGCCAAGGCCACGGCCAGCCGTCAACAGCCAGCAGCCAAGGGCACGGAAAGGCAAGCCAAAGCCACGGGCAGGGCACGCCCACAAACAGCCAGGTAGTAGCGTTTTTTTAACCAAGGCAACAGTCACGGTGAAATTATGAAGGGCACAATAGTCACTTCAGAAATACATACATGTATTTAGTTGAGAAAAGAGATTAAAAGAATGAAAATCATATGTATTACGAAGCCACAACGTTTCAAGTCATATTTTAGCGAAGCCATTGTTAAGAGTCATATAATAGCGAAACCACACGATTCGGGTCATATAATAGCAATTTTCTCCCCCAACCCCTGCTCTCCGAGGACGGACTGGGGGAACAAACCCAAGTCGGTTCCATTAGCGGAGCGCGGAAGATCACGGCACATCCCTCTCTTCGTCGCGCAGTAAGGGTTCTCTTCGTCGTTCGAGCTACTACTCGATCATTTATTTCCTCCCGGCGTGGTTGGCCGGGATTGAGAGGAGGATGGCGTCGACGGCGGGGAGAGGCTCACCAATAGTGCCGATCTCCGACTTCGGAAATGCTGGGGTAGATGAACGCCCTTGCCGCTTCCACCCTTTTCGCGGCATCGCGCTCGGCGTCGATCGTCGACGCCGACGTCGAGTAGATTTGACTCCTTTTGTTGGAAGCGAGGGAGCCTGTGTGGTGGGTCATGATCGGTCTAGTGAAGCCCATCTGCCGTGCCGAGTCCAAAAACAAAGTTTTGGCCCATCTGCAGATCGGCACCCCGGCCTCCTCTCCGCGGTGGGCTGGGCTCCCCCTCCCTGCCCCCTGGTGATGAGACACCGGAGACGATCTCGCGCTGCCGGCTTGCCGCCTGGCGCCTGGCGACGCCGGTCCAGCCCCTACTACGACGGAGAAGTCGGGACGGGTCCGGCCGTGGGCGGTGCTGGGTTCGGACCGGCGGGTGCTGGCGCTCGCACTGGCGTTGCTCGTGCGCACCTACTTCAACCCCGACGAGCACTGGCAGTGCCTCGACCGAGGTCGCCCACCGCGTCGCCTTCGGGTAAACCTCGCCGTCACCCTCGCCTTGACGCTGCTGCTTGTTTCTACTTGTGCTTGAATACATACATTCTGCTGACTCTTTCTACTGCACTCATCAGTGACAACAAAGGGGCCTCGGATGGATGAGTCAGATCATTTCCTTACAAGTCCATCTGAGTTTGTGGGCGAGTTTTTTTTGGAAATTTATCTACATTTCAGTCACATTGTATTATTTGAGTCTGAAGAAAGACATGTTCTCCAGTTGCTTCTGCACAATTCCTTTCTTGAGGTCATATATACCCTTGTACCTTATCTAGATATCATGTGTTTCTTTTTCACTTGAGGGCTTGTTTGGATGCCCATGTATTGACCTCAATCCATGTGTGTTGGGAGTGAATTCCACACCAAACCACTCCCAACACACATGGATTGAGGTCAATACATGGGTATCTAAACAAGGCCTCAGGGTTCAACTGACACACATTAGCTACTGCTTTCCAGTACCATTATTTGGCACTATTCTAGCCCTCTAGGTCATTATTTACCACATAGCGCAACTCTACAATTTTTTATATGGAATCCTGATTAACATAAAGCATTTTCTTATTTATCATTTTGAATCTTAAATTGCTTACACATCCAAATATTTGGATGCCTTAACAGAAAAATGCTTTTGAATGCCCTGCTATTTCATACATACCATATATTTTGAAAGACAATGACAGAAAAATATGCCATATGCTTGATTCAGAGGGGAGCACATGACAATAATGATAAGATTCTTCTTGTTTCGTAACAGTAGTACTCAAACTCATTAATAATTGTTATGTGTGGCAGGTGAGGAGATTTTTCCACTCCCATTTGAAGGTTGACAGAGACCTTCAGTCGGCTGTTGTGGTTTATTTGAGGAGGGATGTGTTATGATTTAGTATTGATGTAGCAGAAAACTCCTGTTAGCTTGTCTAACAATCTCCACATGCTTCATGTTGTTTTAGCTTTTCATTTGAGAAATGAGCTGTAACACTGTTGGATACTTCTGATATCTTGACCTCTTGAAATTGTTATGTTACTTTTACCCAAGTGCTTTACGACGGCATAACAGTTCACAGCTTGCATTCTTGCATTGAGTCTCTATGTCCATGATCATATCTGTGTGCTTCTAAGATAAAATTTGCAGCTTTGATGATCTTTTTTAGAATAAACTTAAACGTAGGAAGAGTAGGCTTTCCAAATGTCAAATGACAGAAAGGGATAGTATTAGTGAGGTGTGTTGGTTCATTCATTTTTTTTATTAACTTCCAAATATTTGCTATGAGCATGATAAAGAAAGGATCACATGATTTTCAAAATTGGGTGGCTGTTTTTTTCCCCATTGGATCACTAAGCCTATATATCACAACTCTCCTTTACTTAGTTCACAGTAGGCAAGGTGGAGTGACATGTTGACAAGATATCTTCCGCAATTATGTTCTCGTTAACATATTATCAGATAGTGTGAAAGTTTTGTTTGTATCTCTTTGGGAAGCCATCATCTTCTCCATATCGACTAATAGATTAATGAATAATTAGCTTGTATCTCACCTCATAAGTGACATGGTGAGTTGATGGACCGTGTTTTCACCTTTTATGATGTTGCAAATCGAACTTAATCCTAATACCCCATGATTTACCTGTCTGACCAAATGCAGGTTTTATCTGACTAATTGTGGCATGACCAGGTCTCAAAATATTATAGCATTTCATTTGTTTGTATCGTTCATTACTAGTATCTCACTCAGTTGAAGCAGATATTACAAGGATCAGTTCTTTGATAAATAGGGGCTCCACTTTTTTGGCCTCATGATAAGGTATTGACAGTTTGACACTTAACTAATCCTATTTGTTGTTGATTGTTAAGCTTTCTATCAGTGTACACCTTTTGATTCTCAAAGCTATTTCAAGAGTAGTGTTCATAGTTTGGAGTTAGGTTTATGGAAGTTACTAGTATAATGTTGTATCGTTAGTTAGTATTGGGTGATGCTACAATCTAAGTGGATTTAAGTCCCAACTTCCACAGTGTAAATTGCAATAATCAATTTCATGGCAAAATTGTGTTGTTAAACATACTGCTATTACGGAATACCTTCAAATCTGTCAAGTTGGTCTGGTGAGTAGCTTGATGCCAAAAGCAAATAATACTACTTGTTTACAGTGTATTTATGTCAGGAAAAATAACTTCAAATTATGTTTCAAACTTTCAATCTATAATTTTGGTACTTACACATTTATCATCTACCAATTTCTAAATCTAGTGCCATCAAACTTCCATGTCGTCCAGTACTAGAAGGGTCGTAGTTTGATGGGTTTTCAAGCAAGCATTCAGTTTCTTCACTAGCATACTCAGCCAACTGTTCTCGCCAGGTTTTCCGTATAAATCTCAACCTTTCAGCCACTTCTGACATTAATGGCCGTTCTTCCCCTTTCATATTCAAGCAACGCTTTGCAATTTGAGCGACCTCTTGTAGCAGCTCCATTCCGACTCCCAGTATATTTCTGTTCAAGATAGATTCAAGTCTGCTCTCTTTCAATGCCAGAAGGAAGGATGATGCCAGGCTTTTCTTTTCTTCAGTACCTTCAGAATAAATCGCTGTCTTTCTTGTAATTAGCTCTAGAAGCACAACTCCAAAACTATAAACATCACTCTTCTATGTTAGCTGACGCTCGTGCAAGTATTCAGGGTCTAGATAACCAAGAGTTCCCTGTACCATTGTCATAAATTGTATTTCATCCTTTGGGAGCATTCTTGATGCTCCAAAATCAGTAACTTTTGCTATGTTGTTGTCACCTAGGAGAATGTTTGGAGATTTTACATCTCCATGAACTATGGGAGGGGATGCTGATGAGTGCAGATATGCCAGTGCTTCTGCAGATTCCTGTGCAATCCTGAGACGAGCATTCAGTGAAATGGATGGTCTTCTGTATGTGAAATGTATCAAATCGAACAGAGTGCCGTTTGGCATGAATTCATAGACTAAGGTTGTGTTTAGTTGCCAAACTTTGGATGTGAAAAGGTGGCAAAATACACTGTAGCATTTTGTTTGTATTTATGAATAATTGTCCAAACATTGACTAATTAGGCTCAAAATGTTCGTCTCGCAAAGTACAACCAAACTGTGTAATTAGTTTTTGATTTCATCTACATTTAGTACTTCATACATGTGCCAGCATTTTGATGTGACGGAGAATCCTCTTTTTTGCATAGTACCAAATTCTGGAATTTTGAGGGAACTAAGCACAACCGTTGACATGGGAACCTCAACTTCTAAGCAACAACCGAGAAGCCTGACTACATTTATATGGTTGATCTGTGAAAGTATAATCATCTCTTGCACAAAATCATCTTTCTGAACCATGTTCATAATGTTCGAGCGTTTTATGGCTACTATGCTGTCATCCCTCAGAATTCCTTTGTAAACACTACCCTGTGTCTCCCTACTTCTCTGCTTGAGTCAAAATTGTTTGTCGCTTGCTTGAGTTCTTCTTGAAAGAAAGTCGTGTGCAGGAAATGTGCACCACCGATGGATGAGCATGTGCGCTTGCCTTCAGGGAGGTTCGTGTAAATATCCAAACAACCTTTTAAATCCTTCAAACCTAGCCAGCTCCTATAGTGTGACGAGCGGTGTGTACAAGGCCCGGGAACAGATTCACCGCCGTATGGCTGACCGGCGATTACTAGCGATTCCTGCTTCATGCAGGCGAGTTGCAGCCTGCAATCCGAACAGAGGACGAGTTTTTGGAGTTAGCTCACCCTCGCGAGATCGCGACCCTTTGTCCCGCCCATTGTAGCACGTGTGTCGCCCAGGGCATAAGGGGCATGATGACTTGGCCTCATCCTCTCCTTCCTCCGGCTTAACACCGGCGGTCTGTTCAGGGTTCCAAACTCATAGTGGCAACTAAACACGAGGGTTGCGCTCGTTGCGAGACTTAACCCAACACCTTACGGCACGAGCTGACGACAGTCATGCACCACCTGTGTCTATATAATTCTGAGAATAAGTTATGATGATGTACATCCAAACAAGAAAAACAGATTTGAATCAGATTCTAGCCAATTCAATTCCGTTTGGAATTTGAATTATTAGAATCTATAATATATAATTCCGAGAATAAGTTATGATGATGTACATCCAAACAAGAAAACAGATTTGAATCAGATTCTAGCCAATTCAATACCGTTTGGAATTTGAATTATTAGAATCTATAATTTCGAGAATCAAATTTGATTCTTATGATCCAAACATGCCCTTATTTTAGTTTTGCATTTATAGCTTATTATTAAAAAAAACTCGGACCCAAAAGCTAGAGAAAACAAACCCAAACCCGAATTTGTAGCACCATAACAGGAAATAAAAACATTGCAGAAATGCCGAACACTCATTACTCATGGCATACTAGCCGGAGCTAAGGCGAAACATATGCAAACATCTTAATCAACCACATATTCGCAGTAGATAGAAAGGAGCATAAGCAGTGAAAATCCACATCATAACTCATAAGATCGATTACTAAGGGTGTAAGGGTGCTCATACCACTTCCAGCTTAACCTCCTGAACAGCAGGCAGGCTCAGATCGAGATGGATCCTGCTCTCCCCGCCGTGGCATAGGTGGAATTCTTAGGCATTCCCGCATGTCCAGCTTTATGGACCACATCTTGCTTCTCAACCTTCAGGACACAAGGCTCAGAGCTTGATCCTGCTATCCCCAGTGGTGGCACTGAGTTCTCAGGCATGCCTGCCGCATCTTCATCTTCATCTTCATGGACCAAAATCTTCAATAGCTTTATTGTATCAGCCTTGACTTCACGGGCCCACACTATTTCATTGTAGACTCTCATGCAGGTACGCTTCAGTAGCTTACCGTCATACAGAGGTGCATCAGTTTTCAACCTAAGTAGCTCGTCCTTTGACAACATCTGAAAGAAACACGCTTTGGCCTGTTACTTAAATGACGACTAGATTACATCAAACAGTGAGAAACCGAGAACAAATTCAGAAGATTTGTGGTTTACCGATTCAGGATCATCATATTCAGGATGAGCTAAAACGGCGAGGGATGTTGCAATTTTCATTAAGCTCCAACCCTCATATGCAATGCCTGATACCTCCTTAAGGCGCATACCACAACTAAGCAAGAAATCAGAATGCTTAGTCTCACATAAATCACAGTCATACAAGACAAATCCTGCTTCAATAATACACTCATTGACCTGGATACAAGAAGAATACTTCATCAATAACTGAAAAATGAAAAATGTACAAAAATACAGTATCAAAAAGTTTGGTCAGCAGCAATTAAGGGCTCAAGCGCACAAACTATCAGAAAGCAGAACAATACATGAGAGAGAGAGAGAGAGAGAGAGAGAGAGAGAGAGCAATAGTAAAGCAGAAGGAAAGCAAACAGTGCTCTCACCATCTCTGGTTTAACATTAAAATCATGACGATTCAGCAGTCTTTAATCCATAACTCATCTGAAGGCGCTCCTCCATAGGCAGCTCAGATGTTTCCTGAGGCACTAAAGTCTTCATCAGACGTTTTATATATATGCCCCACATCACCTCCATTACAGCCTCATTAAACAATCAAGTTACACTCGGAAGGAAGAATAAAGCAAGTACCTCCTCCGCTTTTGGCAGAAACAAATGGATACCATCAATGTAGAATATGGCAAAGCCAGAGGGCGTCTCAAACAGCAGTAAGACAAATCCCAGGTTCCCCAACTTATCAACTGCAACAAAGAAGTGAAACAAACTTGGGTTAGTATGATTGATTACCAAGCAAAAACTAATTGCCAATTCCTACGATCGCTACAAAACCAGCCTCATTTGGAAAACAAATGCAGAGAACAAATGCAAAGTCTTTTCTTGGATTCTCATCCGGAACAAATGGCTGATAACCTAACACTAAGAGGTTGGCATCAAACTTCCTGCACCCTCTGCAGCGGTCAGATGGAAACTAGATCCCACCCTGTGCTTAAATTGCCCATTTGCTCATGCTGTGTGTGGAACCAGGTCGTCATCATCACTCAGGATGGGAATGGGACGACCCGGCCCTGGCCATGGACCCGGCCTCATGGCCCCAAGGCCAATTTTAGGGGCCATGGGTCGACCCATTTTTCCTAGGTGTTGTGGTTTTGATGGCCCATTGGGTAGTACGGGTCGACCCAAATATTTTTTTTCACAATTATAAATCATGAATACAATTAAGAACAACTCTAACGGTTTGAGATATTTTATTTCCTAAATTTAGGATTTTTAACAACTCTTATGGAAAAGAAAAAAAAAGACTTGTATTCAATAGTTTCCCATCAGCTACTACCTATATTGAAATGAAAGCAGCTTGACCGGCGCATCAGTCCAACCCCAGTATCGTCCGTGCTGAATCGGGAGGACGGCGGCGGTCCGGCGGCCACTGGCGCTCCGAATCTTGGCATCAGGTAGAACCGCAGCATGCTGTTGTCGGACCTGAAGCACGGACGATGCTCCTGCCAAGCCCACAACGTCGCTGCTGCTGATCAACAAGCTCCGCGCGCTCGCGTTGCTGTTGCACCGCTGCATCCGCCCGTTGACCCGCAGACGCGTAGCTCCGGCCACAGTTCTGAGAACACGCGGTCCGCGCCGTCGGACGCGCAGTAGATTTTTAATTTTATCATTTTCACTTCTAAGATAAGATATGGACCAATCATATTTATTTTTAAAATAATAAATACTACAAAAAATTAAAAAAAATTATTAATATAACAAGTGGGTCGACCCATGGTACCCATTGGGTCCATGAGGTCCGGCCCTATCGACCCATTTTGAAATTTAGAGCCGGCCCCTATGACCCATTGACCCTATTTTTGTGGGTCGGGTCGAATACCCAATGGGTCGACCCGACCCATTCCCATCTTGACTAATCACCTGGGAGCATTTCGACAGCCAACAGCTAATGAACCAGGCAATCCCCATCCCACTCCAACCCCCTGCTCTCCGAGGACTTGGGGAACAAACCCAAGTCGGTTCCATTTCCATTAGCGCAGAAGATCACGGCACACCCCTCGATCTCTTCGTCGCGCGGTAAATGTGTAATGTAAGGCTCCACACTCTAGGGTTCTCTTCGCCGTTCTAGCTACTACTCGATCATTTGCCTCCCGATGTTGTTGGGATTGAGAGGAGGATGGTGTCGACGGCGGGGAGAGGCTCACCAATAGTGCCGATCTGCTACCTCGGAAATGCTGGGGTAGATGAACGCCCTTGTCGCTTCCGCCCTTTTCACGGCATCGCGCTTGACTTCGTCGACGTCGACGTCGAGTAGATTTGACTCCTTTTGTTGGAGGAGAGGGAGGGAGCCTGTGTGGTGGATCCACAGGTCATGAACTCATGATCGGCCTAGTGAGCCCATCAGCCGTGCCGAGCCCAAAAACAAAGTTTTGGCCCATCAGCAGACCGGCACCCCGGCCCTTCCTCCTCTCCGCGGTCCTTCCTTCCCCCTCCAGCCCTGCCTCCCTCTGACGATGAGCCACCGGAGACGATCTCGCGCTGCCGGCTCGCCGCCTGGCGACGCCGGTTCGGCCCCTACTACGCCGGAGAAGTCGGGACGGGTCCGGCCGTGGGCGGTGCTGGGTTCGGACCGGAGGGTGCTGGCGCTCGCGCTGGCGTTCCGCGCGGCCAACGCGCTGCTCGTGCGCACCTACTTCAACCCCGACGAGCACTGGCAGTGCCTCGAGGTCGCCCACCGCGTCTCCTTCGGGTAAACCTCGCCCTCGCCTTGCCGCTGCTGCTTGTTTCGCTGGTTTTAGTTACAGTTACAGTGCGCCCCGGATTGGATCGGCTGGCTTGCTGCTCATCAGTCACCACTGCTTAACTCGAGGGAATGAGATGGTTTCCCTGCGAAATGAGGGCTGCGAAGCAGTGTTCTTCATGGAAATTTGATGTCCAATTGCTGAAAAGGAGGTTTTGTTCTCTTGCGGTTGGGTGCAGGTATGGTCACCTTACATGGGAGTGGAAGCGGGGCCTGCGTAGTTACCTCCACCCGTTGATCTTTGCTGCTCTCTACAAGATCCTGGCGCTACTCCACCTCGATACTCCATGGGTTATGGTAATAGCCTAAGCAGTTTATGTCAGCTCTAACAGAACGTCAATTCGATTGCTGGGATAACGGTGAATAGTCTCGAGCTTTGTTGGGCTAGCATTGTCAGGGATCATGATTTCTATTTTCTAGTGGTAGGTTATATGACAGTACTACTAGGAACAAAACTTCTCTAATCAGTACCAATGGGTTGTTCCTTTTTGAAAGAAACATTCAAGATCAAGAATTATTCTGACAAATGACTTGGAACATGGTTTGAGCCATTGTGTTGGCCTTGTGAATTGTGATACCAGCCTCTTATCTTAATAAAACATACAAAAACATAGTTTAATCTTAATTATAAAGTATAAACTACCAAGTTGCCAGCTTAATTTGAACATCGAGCTTCATGAGAACCATGCCATTCTGCTCCAACAAAAGCCATGTGTATCATAACTCAGTACATTCGTCCTTAGCTCTCTACTTAGCTAGTCAGCTTCATCCTTTTTACTTTCCGACGAGGAGCATTTCCTTAGCTGTTTCTCTGTTTTCCTGTAGGTGATGGCTCCACGTCTCCTGCAATCTGTGTTTGCAGCTTTTGGAGATCTATACTTGTATAAACTTTCCAAGCTTATATTCAATGGTCAGGTTGCTCAGTGGACAGTATCCTTAAACTCAACTATGTATCTATACACTTTCCTTTATGTGTATATAACTTCAAATTTTTAATAACCTTGGGTGTCGGCCTTAACAAACTGTCTGCAGTTATTTTCCCAGTTGGTTAACTGGTTCATGTTCTTCTGTATCACACGGACTCTATCAAACAGCTTGGAGACTGTTTTGACTGTGGCTGGACTCTATTACTGGTTTACTGCAATCGAGTCTTCCAAGCCAACCTCAATCGTTTCAAAGAAGCATGCTGCCTGTGAACAAAGTGCCTCATCAAGAAAAGTGGCTCTTCTGATAGCAGCCTTGTCCTGTGCCATTCGGCCAACAAGTGCTGTAACATGGCTATATGTTGGCCTTTTGGATTTTATTCAGATGAAATCAAAATGTCGTTTTGTCCTTCTTGATGTCATTCCAGTAGGGTAAGTTATTGTTAAAATTCATGGCAATTTTCTATCTTTCGCTGTTTAAGATTTTTGAATTTCACTACACTGGCTTATCTTTATTGTTTCTTGATTCCACACACTGGACGTATGTACAATGCTGACATTGTTTTAAGTTGGCCATGTCAAGTCTCACCCCCACCCTCAATTCTTTGGTTTTTGTTTCTTTTCTGGGAGGACATATGTTGCTTATCTGTTGATTCTGTTGTGCTGCCATTTTTTTTTTATCTTTCCCAATGTATGACTATTCTATATAATTTATTTGTTTAATCTTTCCACAGGGCCACTGTCCTTGCCGTAACAACACTCCTTGATTGGTGGATGTATGGTTCCCGGGTCATAGTGCCACTTAATTTTTTGAAATTCAACCTCTTCTCTTCGGGAGGAGACTACTATGGAACACATGTCTTCCACTGGTACTTTACACAGGGTTTTCCGTCCATGATTTGGACATTCTTACCGTTTGCAGCGTGTGGTATTGTAAAATCTCGGGAATGGAGACTTTCAGGTCTAATTGTTTGGGTATTAGGGGTTTACAGCATACTTGGACACAAAGAATTCAGGTATTCACCTTTTCTTGGAAGTGTACAGTGCCCTTGTAGTCAAGTAACCTCTTCTCGTTATTCACATGATATGATACAAATAGATTGAATACTGCAGATTTGTTCTTCCGGTGCTACCTTTAGCATTGATGTTCTCAGGTTACTGCTTAGCTGCCATGTCACAATTCAAGGGCAAAAATCAGCATGAGAAAAGAAGCCTTTCAAGGTTGCAACTTTCCGTTATTCTTCTCGTCATAACCAATGTTCCCATGGTCTTATATATGTCCTTATTCCATCAAGTAAGTTTTGCCTATTTCAATATTGTTTTATTGCTCTATGCATCTTGGGATTACTTTTGTTGCTTCTCCATTATTTCCATTTATATCCCATATTCAACACTCATTGCGGCAGAGGGGAACAGAAGATGTTATGTATTATTTGTCAAAAGAAGCGCATGGTGGAAGAGTGAAGAGTGTCCTCTTTCTCATGCCATGTCATTCAACACCTTACTACTCAACCTTACATTACAATCTACCTATGCGCTTTTTGGACTGCACTCCTAGGTGGTTATTTTATTTATTCTTTTGAATGCAAAAATATTTAACCTTTCATATTTATACTTGTGCTTGAATACATACATCCCTGCTGACTCTTTCTACTGCACTCAGTGACAACAAAGGGACCTTGGATGAGTCAGATCATTTCCTTACAAGTCCATCTGAGTTTGTGGGCGAGTTTTTTGGAAATTTATCTACATTCAGTCACATTGTATTATTTGAGTCCGAAGAAAGACATGTTCTCCAGTTGCTTCTGCACAGTTCCTTTCTTGAGGTTATATACCCCTGTACCTTAGATATCACATGTTTATTTTTCATTTCAGGGCTTGTTTGGATGCCCATGTATTGACCTCAATCCATGCATGTTGAAGTGGTTCCACACCAAACCACTCCCAACACACATATGGATTGAGGTGGATACATGGGTATCCAAACAAGGCCTCAGGCTTTCCAGTATTATTATATGCCAAGCAGTACCTGTTACTAACTATAGTGTAGGAATTTCCATGAATTTGGCAGTATTCTAGCCCTCTAGGTCATTGTTTACCACAAAGCACAACTCTGCAGTTTTTATATGGAATCCTGATTAACATAAGACATTTTCTTATTTATCATTTTGAATCTTAAATTGCTTACACATGCAAATATTTGGATGCCTTACAGAAAAATGCTTCTGATTGCCCTGCTATTTCATACATACCTTGTAGTTTGAAAGACAATGACAGAAAAATATGCCATATGCTTGATTCAGAGGGAGCACATGAAAATAATGATAGGATTTCTTGTTTTGTAACAGACTAACAGTAGTACTCAAACTCATTAATAATTGTTTTTGTTGGCAGGTGAGGAGATTTTTCCACTCCCATTTCAAGGTTGACAGAGACCTTCAGTCGGCTGTTGTGGTTTATTCACGGAGGGATGTGTTATGATTTAGTATTGATGTAGCAGAAAACTCCTGTTAGCTCGTCTAACAATGTCCACATGTTTCATTTTGTTTTAGCTTTTCATTTGAGAAATGAGCTGTAACACTGTTGGTTTCTTCTGATATTTTGACCCCTTGAAATGAGATGTTATGTACTTTTAAGTGATTTACGAAGGCATAACAATTCACAGCTTGCATTCTTGCATTAAGTCTCTATGTCCATGATCTGTGTGCTTCTAAGATAAATTTGCAGCTTTGATGATCTTTTTTAGAATTAACTAAAACGTTGGAAGAGCAGCCTTTCCTAATGTCAAATGACAGAAAGGGATAGTATTAGTGAGGTGTGTCAGTTCATTCATTTTTTTATTAATTTCCAAATATTTACTATGAGCATAATAAAGAAAGGATAACATGATTTTCAAAATTGGGTGGCTGTTTTTTTCCCCCATTGGATCACTAAGCCTATATATCACAACTCTCCTTTACTAGTTCACAGGCAAGGCGGAGTGACATGTTGACATGATATCTTCCGCAGAGTATGTTCTTATTTACATATTGTCAGATAGCGTGAGAGTTTTGTTTGTATCTCTTTGGGAAGCATAAGGTCCACCATCTTCTCCATATCGACTAATCTGATACATTGGTATCTCCAGTCTCATTTCTTTGTGAATTTACCCCAAATTGTTATACATCATGTTTTATGGTAGTACAATAAACAACTAGTTGCTTCTGCTCCCTTTTAGTCAATAGATTAATGAATGATTTAGCTTGTGTCTCACCTCATGAAGTGGCATGGTGAGTTGATGGACCTTGTTTTCACCTTTTATGATGTTGCAAATATAACTTAATCCTAATACCCCATGATTTACCTGTCTGACCAAATGCAGGTTTTATCTGACTAATTGTGGCATGACCAGGTCTCAAAATATCCTAGCATTTCATTTGTTTGTATCATTCATTACTAGTGTCTCACTCAGTTGAAGCAGATATTACAAGGATCAATTCTTTGATGGACGGGGTTCCACTTTTTTGGCCTCGTGATAAGGTATTGACAGTTTGACACTAACTAATCCTATTTTTTGTTGATTGATAAGATTTCTATCAGTGTACACCTTTTGCTTCTAATTCTCAAAGCCTATTTCAAGAGTAGAGTGTTCATAGTTTGGAGTTAGATTTATGGAAGTTACTAGTATAACGTTGTATCGTTAGTTAGTATTAGATGATGCTACAATCTAAGTGGATTTAAGTCCCAACTTCCGCGGTGTAAATTGCAATAAGCATTTTCATGACAAAATTGTGTTGCCAAACATATTGGCATACTGCTATTATGGAGTACCATCAAATCTGACAAGTTGGCCATTCGTGGTGAGAAGCTTGATGCCAAAAGCAAATGATAGTACTTGTTTACAGTGTATTTATGTCAGGAAAAATAACTTCAAATTTTGACTTTCAATCTATAATTTTGGTACTAGACATTTATCATCTACCAATTTCTAAATCTAGTCCCATCAAACTTCCATGCCGTCCAGTACTAGAAGGGTCGTAGTTTGATGGGTTTTCAAGCAAGCATTCAGTTTCTTCACTAGCATGCTCAGTCAACTGTTCTCGCCAGGTTCTCCGTATAAATCTCAACCTTTCAGCCACTTCTGACATTAATGGCCGCTCTTCCCCTTTCATATTCAAGCAACGCTTTGCAAGTTGAGCGACCTCTTGTAGCAGCTCCATTCCGACTCCCAATATATTTTATCCAAGATAGATTCAAGTCTGCTCTCTTTCAATGCCAGAAGGAAGGATGATGCCAGGCTTTTCTTTTCTTCAGTACCTTCAGAATAAATCGCCGTCTTCCTTGTAATTAGCTCTAGAAGCACAACTCCAAAACTATAAACATCACTCTTCTCTGTTAGTTGACGCTCTTGTAAGTATTCAGGGTCTAGATAACCAAGAGTTCCCTGTACCAGTGTCATAAATTGTATTTCATCCTTTGGGAGCATTCTTGATGCTCCAAAATCAGTAACTTTTGCTATGTTGTTGTCACCTAGGAGAATGTTTGGAGATTTTACATCTCCATGAACTATGGGAGGGGATGCTGATGAGTGCAGATATGCCAGTGCTTCTGCAGATTCCTGGGCAATCTGGAGACGAGCATCCAATGAAATGGATGGTCTTCTGTATGTGACATGTATCAAATCGAACAGAGTGCCGTTTGGCATGAATTCATAGACTAACATGGGAACCTCGACTTCTAAGCAACAACCAAGAAGCCTGACTACATTTATATGGTTGATCTGTGAAAGTATAATCATTTCTTGCACAAAATCATCTTTCTGAACCATGTTCATAATCTTCGAGCGTTTTATGGCTACTATCCTGTTGTCCTTCAGAATTCCTTTGTAAACAGTACCATAACTGCCTCTCCCTACTTCTCTGCTTGAGTCAAAATTGTTTGTTGCTTGCTTGAGTTCTTCTGTTGTGAATATTCTCACCGTATCAATTTGCTTTGATCTGATTTTCTCATATAATAGCAGACCCCCATTTTCTTGAAAGAATTTATCCTTTTCTCTCATCAGCCTTTTCTTCTGGCATTCAATCAGCAGTGCAAAAATGCAGATAAGCAGAAGTATAGCACATGACGAAATACCTGCCAAAGAAAACATTATTTTCAGTATTTTAAATCTAAATTAACATGCTTTGGTCTCTTGGGGTTACCTAATGCCTTTTTTTTAGCAAAGGTCTTGTCTTTCAGTTGCTAGGCACAGTTGTCAAAACATAAACATGTATTACATCATTTTATTGTTCATTCATGTAAAAGTGGTCTATGTGATGATTGGTTTAGGGATGATATGCACATAAGATGAGTAATGCTTCCACAAGTATCACATAATGTATACAGCATACGCCGATGTTGTGGCTACCTTTATGTGTTAATTAGAGAACATGGTTTATCTTCATGCTTAGGTATGTTTCACTTATGTTTATAAGAATAAAATTTGCCATGTGCGCCTTTTATAATGTGTTGAACTAATACTTATTGTTCAGAGTACTAGACTTGTCCTGATATGAATTGCATAGTCTTTAAACAGGCATCACAATATGCATGTCTTAACAAGTGAACACAATTTCATTTGTTTATTCAGATGGCTGGTACACCCTTTTGATCACCGGTTATGGTGTTCCCATAATCTATCACCTACTTTCAATCAAATACCGAACTAGGATTGAGCGTACCTTCAATTAAATATTGTTTATGTAGATCATATGAAATAATCACTTGTTGATTTTATGTCAACCCATAGCCTTGAGTACTAAGAGAATGTTTACAGATTCTGTCAACCCAGTTATCTTTGGATATTAACCAAGGGAAGTGATTAATAAAATTCAAAGTATTGTGAGTTTTATTTAGGAGTCTATTCAGGTAAACTTAATCAGGGCTGATTTCATGTCACTAATGCCTGGGTATATCCACTGGATCAGAGTTGATTATCCATGTCATTTAGATAACTCTACTGAAACCTTTGGAGTATAAAGAAATTACCTATAAACATTTTTGTTAATTTAGCCCTCTCTGAAGCTGTATATTTTCCGTTTGAGGGGTCTGAAGCTGCATCGGAAGTGCAGGCTGAGTTCTTTGGATCTATGCTATGAGTCCCAGCTCTACAGGAACAGTCATAACCCCCAATTGTGTTACTGCACTTTCCAAAGCACTGATATTTATCTGTATATTGGCATTCGTTGATATCTGCAAAAATCGAACAAGAGTACACAATAACTGAAGATCAGTGAACAAGTAACTTGAGGTGTAAACAAGAAATTGAACTCTGGAGAGTTGCTGACCTTGGCACCCATCTTCCAGGTAGGGGTTCCCGTCGAAGCCATCATTGCAATTACAGAGGTATCCTGTAGCATTTGCTGAGTTGACACAGTGGCTGTTCTTGCTAATGCAGGCATATGATGATCTGTTCTTAGGCGCTTCATCACAGGATTGATTTCCAGCAACCCAGTCAAACACAGAAGGAACCCCATCCTTGAACTTGTCTGTGAACTTGGTATCCTCCAGGTAGGAAGCGTTAAACTTGAACCAATCCTGCTCGGCGACAAAGGCATAACTGCACGGATCGAATCCATTTACCTCAGAATTGTCATACCTTCTATCGAAGGTTATGTTGAGGTAAGTGAGGTTTGGTGCAATGGATGTCTGGCAACAGCCCATGCCAGAGCACATGCTGCTCTGATCCACGCTCTCCTTGTCCAGGCACATAGATAAGCACCCAGTTCTGACGTTGTGCTTGTTGTAGCCTTCCAAGTATGCAAGAGTGGAGCATCCAATGGCCGTTAACTTGTTGGCCTTGCTGGATATTGTGAAAAAGCGAGCAGTATACGCCGTGGCCCATCCATCTGTGTTGCGATTGACATTGTTGCCGTAGTAGCACTTGGAGGCAATCAAGGTGCTGACTCGAACCTGCCCTCCTAGCAGGCTGATGTTGTAGATCTCCATTCGGTTGCTTGAGTTATGCATGAAAGTGCGGTTGTCCTCGCATGAAACGTCGAACCCTTGCTCGTAGTAGCAATTGGGATCAGTACCGATGCCGAAGGGGTATGGAATGGTGAGGTTGCCGCATGTTTCTCTGCAGCCAGGCCTTGCCATCCTATACGACGAGGCTGTGCTGCTCTTGATGGATGCTAGCAGCAGGGTACCTGCAAAGATTAGCCACGGTAACACTCGACCCATCTCTCTGTGTTCTTCTGCCTCTCCTTTCTATCCTACTGACCTACAGTATGATGTATGATGTATGATGCAGGACTCCTTTCGGGAAGAACTAAGCTACCCTCCTTATATAATTGCCTAGACCTCATTACTGCTTTCTATCAGGATTTGCGTCCAGCCATTGCAGAGACCTGGTCAGAAGAACTGGTTTGGTGACCCAAGTGGCCAAATGGAATTTGCAACCTACAAAAGAAA